>CP092877.1:81430253-81686993 GCA_030710605.1 Cordylochernes scorpioides
ATTTGGTATCTGAACCTGTCCTCATCTGATTGACATGCACTTTAAATGTGCCTTTTAGGTTCTTTACTAGATAAACATTGTAACCTAGTCGTCGTATCACCTGGGCCTTGAACCATTTGCGCCTATTTTGTATTACTCTTGTAAACAGCACTTTATCTCCAACTTGAAAATGTCGCCTTCCACACTCATTTCTCCCAAAAGTCTTCTGGATAAATTCAGAGTTCAAGCAATTTACAAATGTTCTAGGCACATAACTTAGGAGACGTTCTACAGGAGGCTTATCTAAAGAGGTAGGCGTATTTCTATAATTAAACAGAACATTTTGTAAAATACAGTCCATATTTGAGTTTGGAGATTCTTCTAACGACTTTTCCAGAGATTTTTTTATTATTCTTACCGAAACTTCAGCAATTCCGTTAGACGAGGGATTATATGCTGGCGAGGTTAAGTGGTATACATTATTTTTCCGTAAGAACTCCTTAAATTCAATCGAATTGAAGGGGGGGCCATTGTCAGACACTAAGCATTGCGGTAATCCATACCTGGCGAAACACTCCCGTAGAAGCTTAATATTTTCTTGCGAAGTAGTACCTCTAACTGGAAATACTTCAATCCAATTTGAATTTGCATCTACTACTAATAAATAACAATCACCTCTGAAATAGAAATGGTCAACATGAACTCGCTGCCACGGTTGGTTAGTCCTGGGCCAAGGTGTGTTCTCAGCGGGAGGAGCTGTCTGATGATGCATACAGGGAGAACATTCCTTCACAAACTCTTCAATTTGACTATCCATTTTTGGCCACCAAACCGAAGATCTGGCTAGAGATTTCATGCGATTGATTCCTATATGACTTTGATGAAGTAACTTCAACATTTGATCTTGACAGGTTCTTGGAATCACTGCCCTAGAATCAACAAAAATGCATCCCTGCAGTACAGAAAAATTTTCCAATTTTGAAAGGAATGGTTTCATTGTTTCATCCTTTTTTGCTAACTGAGGGTCTTCTAATAGATATTCCTTGAGCTTATTTAAAACCGGATCTTTATTGGTTTCTTCTTCAATAATGAGGTGGTCCAATGGAGTTACATTTAAAAATGATATATCATGTGTCACCAAATCAATGTTGTCTTCCCTTGAATTTATTTCCTCAAGTGGGAGTCTTGAAAATGCATCCGCACAGAGCATGGTATCTTTATTTGTATATCTAATATCGAAATCGAAATTTGACAACTCTAAAGCCCACCTATGCAAGCGATTTGCAATTAAAGGCGGAAGAAGTCTTTTGTTTCCAAAAACAGTCGTTAAAGCTTTATGATCTCTCTTTAACACAAATTTTCTCCCAAACAAGTATTGTCTCAGTTTGGAAGTTGCAAACACAATAGCAAGTGATTCTTTCTCAGTCTGAGAGTATTTGACTTCTGCACTTGACAATGTTCTGGAAACAAAGGTGATTGGCTTCTCTTCCCCTTCCACAATATGACACAAGACCCCACTTATGCCATAGGCAGATGCATCGCAGGTTAAAGTTAATGGAAGCTTCATTGAATAGTGAATAAGCGCCTGGGAATTTAATAGAGTTAACTTCAAATTCAGAAATGCCTTTTCGCATTGGCTAGACCATTTCCAACGATTGTCCTTCTTTAGGAGTTGATAAAGAGGACCAGCCAAGGTTGACATATTAGGTATGTATTTTGAATAGAAGCTCAACATCCCTAGAAAACTCTTCAATGATGTTTTGTCGAAAGGCTTTTTACACCTTTCTAATGCTTCCAATTTCTTTGAATCTGGTCTAACACCATCTTCATTTATAATATGACCTAGAAAACAAATGTCTTTTTTTAAAAATAAGCATTTTTCTTTATTAAGGGTGAAATTTAGCTCTTTCAATTTATCGAAGATCATTTTTAGAATTCTGTAATGTTCTTGTTCATCTTTAGAACCAATGAAAATATCATCTAAGTATATCACCGTGTTGGGAACATCATGAAAAAGGCTGTCCATACACCTCTGGAAAATGGCTGAAGCTGGACTGATGCCAAAAGGCAATCTATTATATCGGTAAAGTCCTCTATGGGTAGATACCACTAGCAGATTTTTTTATGCTTCATCCATTTCAATTTGATGATATGCGGAGGAGAGATCCAATTTGGTAAAAATCTTGTTTCCTCCTAGATTTCCCAACATAGTTTCTATAGTAGGTAATGGATATTTCTCCTCTTCAATGCAATTATTCAAAGTATTTTTAAAATCACCACACAAACGTAGTTCTCCATTTGACTTTATTACCGTTACTAAAGGCGTAGACCAATCACTAGCATTAACTTTTTCAATTATTTGACTTTTTTCAAGTCTGTCTAGTTCTTTGTCTATCTTCTCTTTAATGGAAAAGGGTACTGGTCTAAATTTAAAAAATTTGGGCTTTGCATTTGGCCTCAATGATATTGAACCTTTAATGCCCTGAATTGGTAAATCTTTATTTTCAAATACTCTCTTATATACTTCTAAAAACAGTTCTAAATTTGAAATTACATTTATATTATTACAGATATCAAAAACGCAATTGGGCCAATCAGTTTTTAAAATTCTTATCCAATTTCTGCCCAGTAGCGGCGTTTGGTTATTAAACTGGCCTGTCACAATTAGGGGTAGTTTTTCCTGATAGTTTTTGTAACTAACATTTACCAAGCATTTTCCAAAAACTGGAATCAAATTTCCTGAAAAACTTTTCAAATGTCCACTGTATTTCTCTAGAGTGACATTTTTGAGATTTGTAAGAAAAAATTTCTTTGAAACTACAGACACGTCTGCACCAGTGTCAACCTCCATTATAGTGTCTGCATCTTCAATTTTAACGTTTACCATTATTTTTGGTGCGTTTTCTAATGTGTTGCACTGAATAGTATTCAATTTATTCTGATTGGGTTTATTCATTCCAGAATTTTGGGCCGATTTTTTATTCCAACATACTGGAGCAATGTGCCCTTTCTTATTGCAAATATAACATTGAGCATTTTTAAATTTGCATAACTTCGTATCGTGGTTAGACTTTCCACAAATTTTGCAAGGATTATTGTATTTACATGGGAATTTAAAATTTTTAGATCTGGCTTTCAACTTATCAATATCATGACCAGGATTTTTCATCAAATTTACTTGTGACTTCGCTGCCTCTACAGAATTTGCAATATTTATTGCACTATCAAACGTTAAAAAAGGTTCACTTAGCAGCCTTTTAAGCGTAGCTTCATCGAAGCAACCACTTACAAATTGATCACACAAATTTTCATTTATGTCAGTAAATTTGCACTTGTCTGCCTGAGATTTAAGCCTCAAAACAAATTTTCCCACAGGCTCATTTTCTTTTTGTACAATCTTGTGAAATAAATATCTTTCATAGTGCTTATTTTTTATTGGATATAAATGGTTGGTTAAAACCTCTACTAAATCTTTATATTTAAGGTCACTTGGCCTTCTGGGTACCAACAAATCGCGCAAAGTCTTATAAACATTAACATCAATAGACGTTAATAACACAGATACTTTGTCTGCTTCTAATGTTTTGTTCAATTTAAAACATTCTTCTAATTGTTCCAAATAACAATTTAGATCTTCACCTTCACGAAACCTTGGATAATTTAAATTAGTGGTGGCCATACTTACGTTAATTCTTCGTCGCCATTTGATACGTTTCTATTAATTGTTAAATATTAATGGTGAAAATTATTTTGTAAGAAATCGCACTTTATATATATATAAAGTTAAATAAAAGATACACTATTTTTAAGCTACTATAATTATTTTATTCTATTTACAATTCTTACACTCGTGCACATTCTATTGCACGTATCTCGTTGTTTACAAGATGATGATAAATAATACAGAGTAGAGTAATAATATATCACAGATCACCAAAAAACCTATTTATACATTGTATATATAGGAAGCCTCTATGAAGAACATTTTGATCGTATAGGTAGAACCTGAACTAAGCTGACGAGGGCCAACAGCCCGAAACGCGTACGTGGTTGGTTCTTCTTGATTTATCAAGAAATTGGGTTGGACAAATTATATGGAATAAGTTAAATAAATGTTTGATTTTTATTCAACTAGGTTGCGCTCTGCCATCTAAAATGCTCATGTGAAGTGTCCGAATATGTTTTTAAAAAATATATATTTCCATATATTGTTGCATCATGATTAATGCGAGTATTTTTAAAATTATTTATAATATTATTTTTAATATAATTAAAATTCAAATATTATATATTTATTTATTTTTATAAAACAGAATATTACTATAAAATATTATGTACTATAAAACATTTGTATTTTGATACATTGAATACACCACCTGCTTTAAACTTTGATGTGATAAATAAAGAGAGATTCTAGGTGTTACCTAAATATATAGTTGTCTTATTATTGACTGGTTTAATCATGTAGGATGGTTGAGACACGTTCTGGAAAGATGCAAGATATGTCTGAGGAGAGAATCAAGACTGAAGAATCTGCCAACCGGCAGCTTGGTGCAACAATATATATAAATATATAATGTCTAATAACAGATTTGACATTTTTAAACTGTTCTGAGCACCCTTATAAGTTTTACATCGTGTGAATTTTGTGTGTCTTGAATTAAAATAGTTGGGTAAACTTACCTATACACTATATTACAATATATTTAGGTGTAAAATTGGAAAACCTCTCTCTTGTTTGCATATAACACCTTTTGGTTAAATTTATCCGATTTCTTAATTCTTCACTCTTTTGATTATAACAATACATTTTCTATGTTATTGTGGAAATTTTATTATATATTAAAAATAATTATTATATAAAGGCGTGGAGCCTAGCAAAATATTGGATTTTTGTAATTAATAAAATATTTTATATTCCTTTTTGACATAAAATAGGCCTTTTAAGTAATAATTCCATAAGGATTTCTCAATATTCAAGAGGAGATATGTATATATGTTTGTAGATGTAAATATGTTAGAGAGTTATAATATGTGCAATAACATATATACATTTACAAACATATATACATATCTCCCCTTGAATATATATATGTAGTATTAAAAATTAAGTCATAATTCTCTGAGTTTTTTTTAATGTAGTTTGTAGTATGTCATGCTTATCTATGAGTACACACACCTAAATGAAATATTATTTTTTTCGAAAACATGCAACTATGTTTTGCATCATAAATATATTCCGATATTTATTTTTCTAGAGAGGAACACAAAATCTCTTCCATATGAAATCTCATTAAACCACCACATAGATGAAATATGATTAAAACAAAGCAGTAAAAAATACACAAAAAAAAAACTCTTAGAGAAGCAATAAAAAAGAGAAAGGTTGAGAGGTTGGATAAAAAAGTAAATAAATTAAAAAAAAGGTTATCTTGGAGTAGATAAGGCACATTGGACTTAGGATATCGATTTGTCGGTGTGACCAGGCCAATTATTTAGCCCGACTCTGTGAATTTTACTCATTATTTGGAACTCTGTGAATATTAGGGAAAAAAGGTTTTGGAATCTATAAAATCTTTAACTAGATTTTTATTTGTTTGAATGGTGTTTTTAATCTAGTATGGAAACATATGATTGAATAACTCTCAAGTTTATAAAGATTTTAAATAGAGAATTTAAATTAATATTCTCTCTTCAGAATACATATTGATAAATTTATAATATCCCGATATATATATTAAAGGAAAGATGCCTCTTTATTGGTGCAATATATACAGCATTGAGTTTGTAATTTCCCAAAATATATGGCGCGATTGAGTATAAAATTTCCCGAAATAGATAGGGATTGAGTTTGTAATGTCCCAAAATATATAGGGATTGAGTTTGTAATATCCCAAAATATATAGGGATTGAGTTTGTAATATCCCAAAATAGATAGGGATTGAGTTTGTAATATTCCAAAATATATAGGGATTGAGTTTATAATATCCCAAAATATAGAGGAATTGAGTTTTTAATATCCCAAAATAGATAGGGATTGAGTTTGTAATATTCCAAAATATATAGGGATTGAGTTTGTAATATCCCAAAATATATAGGGATTGAGTTTGTAATATCCCAAAATATATAGGGATTGGTTTTTAATATCCCAAAAAATATAGGGATGAGTTTATAATATCCCAAAATAGATAGGGATTGAGTTTATAATATCCCAAAATAGATAGGGATTGAGTTTATAATATCCCAAAATAGATAGGGATTGAGTTTGTAATATCCCAAAATAGATAGGGATTGAGTTTGTAATATCCCAAAATATATAGGGGTTGAGTTTATAATATCCCAAAATAGATAGGGATTGAGTTTATAATATCCCAAAATAGATAAGGATTGAGTTTGTAATATCCCAAAATAGATAGGGATTGAGTTTGTAATATCCCAAAATATACATAGGGACTGAGTTGGTAATATCACAAAATATACATAAGGATTAGGTTTGTAATATTCCAAAATATATAGGTATTGAGTTTATAATATCTCTTCTCTCTCTCTAAAAATGTATTGGGGTTTTGAGTTCTTAATATCCTAACATATATAGGGATTTTGAGTTCGTAATATCCCAAAATATTCAGAGATTGAATTTGTAATGTCCAATAAATTGAGTTTGTAATATCCCAAAATATATAGGGATTGAGTTTGTAATATCCCAAAATATATAGGGATTGGTTTTTAATATCCCAAAAAATATAGGGATGAGTTTATAATATCCCAAAATAGATAGGGATTGAGTTTATAATATCCCAAAATAGATAGGGATTGAGTTTATAATATCCCAAAATAGATAAGGATTGAGTTTATAATATCCCAAAATAGATAGGGATTGAGTTTGTAATATCCCAAAATAGATAGGGATTGAGTTTGTAATATCCCAAAATATATAAGGATTGAGTTTGTAATATCCCAAAATAGATAGGGATTGAGTTTATAATATCCCAAAATAGATAAGGATTGAGTTTATAATATCCCAAAATAGATAAGGATAGAGTTTATAATATCCCAAAATATATAGGGATTGAGTTTGTAATATCTAAAGGTATATAAGGATTGAGTTTATAATATCCCAAAATAGATAGGGATTGAGTTTATAATATCCCAAAATAGATAAGGATTGAGTTTATAATATCCCAAAATAGATAGGGATTGAGTTTATAATATCCCAAAATAGATAGGGATTGAGTTTATAATATCCCAAAATAGATAGAGATTGAGTTTATAATATCCCAAAATAGATAGGGATTGAGTTTGTAATATCTAAAGGTATATAAGGATTGAGTTTATAATATCCCAAAATAGATAGGGATTGAGTTTATAATATCCCAAAATAGATAAGGATTGAGTTTATAATATCCCAAAATAGATAGGGATTGAGTTTATAATATTCCAAAATAGATAGGGATTGAGTTTGTAATATCCCAAAATAGATAGGGATTGAGTTTATAATATCCCAAAATAGATAGAGATTGAGTTTATAATATCCCAAAATAGATAAGGATTGAGTTTGTAATATCCCAAAATATATAGGGATTGAGTTTGTAATATCCCAAAATAGATAGGGATTGAGTTTATAATATCCCAAAATAGATAAGGATTGAGTTTGTAATATCCCAAAATAGATAGGGATTGAGTTTATAATATCCCAAAATAGATAAGGATTGAGTTTGTAATATCCCAAAATAGATAGGGATTGAGTTTATAATATCCCAAAATAGATAAGAATTGAGTTTGTAATATCCCAAAATAGATAAGGATTGAGTTTGTAATATCCCAAAATAGATAGGGATTGAGTTTATAATATCCCAAAATAGATAAGGATTGAGTTTGTAATATCCCAAAATAGATAAGGATTGAGTTTGTAATATCCCAAAATAGATAGGGATTGAGTTTATAATATCCCAAAATGTATTGGGGTTTTGAGTTCTTAATATCCTAACATATATAGGGATTGAATTTGTAATGTCACATAAATACAGAGATTTAGTTTGTAATATTCCAAAGATTTATAGGTATTGGGTTTATATTATCCCAGTATTTATATTAATATATTCTAGAATTTATATAAAAGGATTAAAGGCATATTATCCCAAAATTGATTGTTATTGTTTTTATTGTATTTTACCGTTTGATTTAATTTTTAATAATATAGTTAAACTTTTTCATATTAATCGTTTTCTTCTATTACTTTGCCAAATTATCTGTTTGTCAGTTTGTGGTCTGTGAAAATAATTGTTTGATTTTAAAAAAATAATTTCAGAATAATATTTTATATTTTAAAAATATTTTCTCACAATTAGTTTCTTTTTTATTTTATTTTAAATTGATAACTTTCAAGTGATAATCTCTCTTCAACGGGCTTAATAAAACATCGACTATTTCTTACAAGACATATTTACATATATATGCGCGCGCATTGTAATGAATAGAGATTTCATATTTTATTAATTTTAAATATTATTTCTGTTTATTCTTCTCATCCTACTCTCTAAATATTCGTCTGGTTTATTTATATTTCGCTAAATATAAATTTACTTGAAAATATTTTTGAATATTTTTTTAATATAATTTTTTTTTCGGTTTGATTTATGTTATCAAAATGATCGTATACTTGCTAATATATATTTACATAATAGTAAACAAAAAAATAATAAAAATAATTTAATTGGTTAAACGATGAAATATTAAAAACCAGAAGGCGCGCAATATTTAAAAAAAAAAACTTTCCTAAAAAATTCAAAAAGATATTGATTGATTCCCCCACTGCCTCAGTGAAAAATTTACATAAACTTCTAACCAAAGTCTATACCTCCCATCAAAAATGATTTTTTTTTAAATTCTAGGAAATAAATCGCCATATTTTAGCCAACTCTTCCAAGTTGGGTAAAGTTTTTTTTTTTCTGCCATAAATTTGCATCTCAAGATATCGTTAAAAAAACAACCTTGTGTATTTTAGAGTATGTTTTTACTATATATGATACAATTAAACATATTGATAATTTGAATGCAATAAATCACGAGAATGTTATTTTTACACATAAAACAATCATCTATTGTCATTCTTGCAAAAGTCCAACCCCACCAGCGAGTGCAAGTAACCAAACGGGGCTCTGGCATATTTGTAAGTGCAAAGTCGAACTGCTTCTCACATGTGTAGACATGTGGTGTACTTACAGTAAAGCAGTCGCTAACTACCCACCATGATTATCAAGGCCTGTACCACGTGTACTAAGGATAAGCAAAAAAAATATATATTGTCATTACTGCGATGAAAATATATTGGGGAAGCTAGGCTCATCAGTGGTGAACCCTCCCAGAGGTTCGACAATTTAATCTACCAGACCGCTTCTCAGAACTCTAATACTTTATTGGACGATTCTGCTTATATATGCTACACTGAAGGGTGGAATATCAGAAATGGGATTTAAGCAAACTATGGACATAAACTTTTAGGACAGTAGAATTACATTTAAATATTTGAATCGGGCAATGATCTTCTGCAAACAATAAGAACAAGGCCAGTTATATAAAGGCCTCGTATATAAAAGGGCGTACCTGGATCTGTAAAAAAAAAATCTCAAAATATTTCGAGAGGGAGCAATCTCTCGAAATATTTTGAGTTTTTTTTTTTACAGATCCAGGTACGCCCTTTTATATATACATTAATTGATGGATCGCCTTTTGGCTCAAATAAATTAACGTGTTTTGTGTAAAATAAACATTCGTGCTTTCATTTCCTATATGTAAATGGCGTGTTATTGCTTTATATTGTCTGGTGGAAAATTAGAAAAGACAAAATTCGAAACTATTTAAAAGGCGTAAGATTCTTTTTGAAATTAAACAATTTCTACTGACCTTACTGCAATGGAAAAATTAAAGGGAGGGCCTGGCTCATCAGTGGTGAACCCTCCCAGCGGTTTCGCCAGTTTAATCTACCATACCGCTGTTATATTGCATTTTTGAAACTTCCTTTTATAGTGATACTGTTGGTAGACTCTTGGAATGGGTATTTTAGATTATCTATGGACATAAGCTTTGAGGACAGTAGATTTACATACATTTATAAATATATAATATGCTTCGAGCAATCGCTCTTCCCGATATATGCTAAACAAATTGAGTATACGATACAAAAAACTGCCTACACAACTACTGAACCACAATATAAAAATGAATAATACGCTTGGAGCAGTAAACAAACGGGGCACGTACTTAGATACCATACAAATTAATAAAGTCAAAATTGTCCAACAAAACACCAGAAAAAGCATTGCATGTATTAATGAACTCCGCGCTTCCAAAGACTTTACGGAGGCTGATATAATTTTAATACAGGAACCATACACAATAAATGATGAAGTAATATACTCATGGTCCGCGAAAAAGTTTCAACTGGAAAACTTCCGAAATGTCAATACAGCAATCATTATAAATAATGCCTTTCTTCAGACTAAACTAATAAAAAAATATACAAACACATTTGCAACAACAATTATGATTTATACCTCAACTAAAAAAGTCATAATCTCAAATATATATATACAACCAAACTCTATGAAAAACGAACATACAATATTCTTAAGACAACTAAGTAATGAGTACGAAGATTTACCAGTGGTCATATGTGGAGACTTCAACGCAAGAGATCCACTATGGTTTGACTCGAAGAAAAACTACAATGGTCATAAACTAACACCACAAATAGACGATTTAAACTTAACGATACATAATGTCAAAACTCCAACATGCCGAAATGCGAGCATAATCGATTTAACGTTAACAAATAGACGGGCAATTAGCAATATTAGAAACTGGAGCTCTAAACAAATCTCTCAAATATCTGACCACAAGGCAATAACATTTGATGTCTGTATAGATGATCAATTCTCCACAATCACTTCTTATTCAAATTGGAAATTCAATGAGCGGGGAGTTGACTGGAGTCAATACACTCAGAGCGTGGATGGAACTGACCATGAGAAGATTAAAAAGATTAAAAACTATATATAAAATGCTTCTACACCAGAGATGATAGATCAAACAATAAGAGAAATTACAAATATCTTAATTGAATCTGCCTACTCAACATTAAGAATTAGGGAAAACAACTCTATGAGAGGTAGAGCGATCAACTGGTGGAATGCAGAACTGGAAATTATGAAAAATAACTTTCACTATATAAGAAACTTATATTACCGAAATCCTAATCCTCCACGTTATATTGCTGAATTGTTCAAAAATACACGAAATAAATATATACGTGAAATTAAGAAAGCAAAAAGAATTTCATGGAGAACTTTTCTGGAAGAAAATAATTCAAACAATCCTTTTGGAAATTTATATAGAATATACAAAAAATTTAAAGGAACACCTGACAAGCAAATACAAATATTGGAAACAAATACATATCATGAGCGGTTGCAGAGAACCGAGGGCTTGTTAGCTTGTCTCTTTCCTGATGACAGCCTCAACGATGACACGAATTTACATAAAGAAATAAGAAACTATAAACCAAAGCTTTTGAATACAGCAAATATAGTAGTCACAATGAAGGAAATAAATGATATAATTGATAAATTAAACCCAAGGAAATCTCCTGGAACTGACTATATATCTAATAATATGATATTGCATACTAAACACCTTATCGCTCCGCTCTTGACCAAGCTGTTTCAGAAGTGTTTGGATATGAGCTACTTCCCAAATGAGTGGAAGAAAGCAGAAGTGTTGGTTATCCCAAAGCCAGGTAAAGCTGACTACGGCGAGTATAAGAGCTACAGACCCTTATGTTTGAACTCAAACATTTCTAAAATCTTTGAAAAAATTATTAACAATAAAATAATCAAACACTATGAAGAAAATAAGATGTTCAGTAATCGTCAACACGGATTTACAAAATCACGATCAACAATAACAGCGCTAACTGACATTGTCAAAACTGCTTTAGACCACAAAGCTAAGGAATTTACGGCCATTATAACAATCGACATCAGTGGAGCATTTGATAATGCATGGTGGCCAATGGTGCTGAAAAGAATCGATGAAGATAATGTAAATGCATCTATTGTTAAACTTTTCAAGTCATATTTTGATAATAGGAAAATAAGATACAGATACACATCAATTGAAGTTCAAAAAACACTAAGCAAAGGATGCCCGCAGGGAGGACCTATTTCCCCTACAATATGGAATATAATCATGAACGATTTACTATGCAAGTATACTGAGCCGAATAGTGAAATCATCGGATACGCAGATGATATTACGGTGATATGTTGGAATAAAAACCTAATAGAACTTGAAAATACAATAGGAAGCATAATGAGAAAAATAACAAATTGGTGTGAAAGCAGCAAATTAAGAATATCCAAGGAGAAAACGAAGGTTTTGCCTTTGTTCAATAATAAAAAATTTACAATAACTTTGAATAACAATACCATTATTCCGGTAGATAGGGTAAAAATTTTGGGAATAACCGTCAAAAACCACAGAAATAAGAATAAACTTGATTTTATGCCGCACATTGATGATACTATCACGAAAACAACCAGAGCAAGTGGATATCTATTAGGATTAACAAAGAAGGCCTGGGGTCTTGACAGCAAAAGGAGAATTGTACTGTACAAAACACTATTTAGAAATACAATAATATACGGATCTACGATATGGTACCAATTCATCCCAAAAAAAGCCAAAGACAAATTAAACTCGCTACAGTATAAAATTCTCAAACATGGTATACAAGCATACAATACAACATCGTCAAATTGTACGCATATCATTGCTAGAACTCCAAAGCTCACTCACTTCATTGAATCAAATATATTGAAAATAAATATAGATTACAACCGATTTGTCCCAGCAAAAATAATCATAATTTCTAACTTTATAAACCAGAAACAGCAGGAATATTACGAAGCGACCAATGAAAATTTCAAAAGTTTCTTCAGTGGCCCAAAAATTCCTAATTTTATTAAACCTAACTTCTATAATGTGCAATTCCTCACTGGACATGGCGACTTCAATTCATACCTGTTTAAAATTGGCAAAGCTGAATCACCTGGATGCTCGTGTGGAGGCGAAGAACAGAACCCCAGACACTTATTAACTGACTGCCCGCTGACCGCTGATCTTAGGGAACTAAATCAACTTCCCATAAATTTGCAACATCTGGTCTCCACTAAGGACATATACCAAAGATTCAACAAATTTTGCAGAATGTATTTAGCTAGTTAAGTGATTACTAATGTAATCAATTTGCATACTGATATGTAAATATGTATATATCTTCTTAACTACTTTTCTTTTGTGTCTTTCATTTAAATGTTTATATTTCACGCGCAAATATCCGAATTGTGGATATAGCGTGTACTCTGCAATTGATAAATAAAAAATAAAATCGCTCTTCCGCAAATATTAAATTGTGTCTTTTATTAGAACATTAGAAAAGACAAACTTCAGGATTCCATCGAAGTCTTGGAACTTTGTCCCTAGTACCTTTTCGTCTTTTTTCTTGCGGCGTGAAGAACGGCTTTTTCTTCGTATCGTCTATAGAGACATCGTAATCTTGGAAGGAAGTCTTGACTTTGACAGGGCGGTGGAATTCTGGAGCCAGTCTCTGGAAATGTAGATCACAGCAACCATGGCCTCAAGGTCTTCTCGGTGATCTTCAGTTTGTCTTCCCTAATTTACCCAGCATATCCACCAAAATGCCACGTGAAAAATTAGGAAAGACAAACTTCAGGATGACATAGCAATTTATATAAGACAAAAACAAACTATGAATGATAAACAAAAGTTGGGGAAAATAGCTCGGACAAATCCATGGCTAGAATATAGATGACATCTATTTTGACGGGAGAGTTGTCCTTTAATTTTTATAGATCAATATTCTCCCGGCAAAATTTCCATCCAGACAGGCTTGTGGTTAATGGCATCTGAACCGTGTTCACCCGGATTGATCTTTCAATTTGTTCCCCTTCCCCTCTACTCAACAGCTGTTAGGGGGAGTGGAGAGGCATGCGGTTAACCCTAACTTTATGTAAAACCACAATGTTGGGCGGTGTTCACCCCTCGTGAGTTCTCTATACATCTGACAGTTGGCGAAAACAAAATATTGATTTTTTTTTAAGTCCCTTACAATATATGTATATTGATGGTGGGGTGAGTAGAGGTCTGAAAAATTAATGTCACCTCTCCCGTCAAAATAGAAGTCAAAACTCAACGCCATCTATTGACCATCACCGCAAAACTAGCGTCCTCGGGTCAGTTACAAAGCAACACCACCTTTGGAAAACTGAGAAATTTATTAACGTGATACTCCTGTTGAAGGACTGATAAGTCCGAAAGCTTGAAAATAAAAAGTTGAACAAGAAACTTAACCCTGGAAGCTTTATTTATTTTATAACAATATACTCGTATATATATCCCTAGTACACGTGGTACAGGCCGTGATAATCATGGTGGGTAGTTAGCGACTGCTTTTACTGTAAGTGCACCACATGTCTACACATGTGAAAAGCAGTTCGACTTTGCACTTACAAATATGCCAGAGCCCCGTTTGGTTACTTGCACTCGCTGGTGGGATTGGACTTTTGAAAGAATCGGGGGCCATTGGAGCATTGATTAAATTTACAATCTTTGTAGGGTTGGAATATAGGTCCTGTATTGAGGTTCTCATACATTCCAAGACGTGGTCTGGTGAGGCCTCTTTGGTCCTGTAGATGGTGTATTGTGGGAAGGTCTTTACATCATCTTGGAAGAGAGGAGCGGTCTTGTATGATCTCAGTATAAATATTATATTTATATAGTGCAATTGTGTTTGTTTAGCTACATAGAAATATATTATAAAATTTGAAAAAGTAAAAAATAAATATCAGAGGTAAAAGGTTTATTTTTAATTTAAATTTGCAAGTTTTCAAGCAAATATATACTGCTCTACAACGGGCTGATATTCTATGTACAAACTCTAAATAATATTTGTTTTGTCCTAGAACAGTGATTCTCAACCAATGTGCCGCGGTAATTTTGTGTGCCGCGAAATTCTAAAAATGTGCCGCCGAATTTTAGTCATATGATTATGTTCACGTTTGTATTGGTTTTTCTTTTTTTCTTTTTCATTTTTTTACTTTTTAAAATAACGAAATTAGCAAATTGAATGTTAGAGATGTATATTACTTATATTTTGCATAGAAATATTGATACATAATTTGAATTTTCTTGCATTCAAGTTAGCAAAAGTGTGCCGCGAAATTCTAAAATTGTGCCGCCAAATTTTCAAATCTTTAAAATAATGCCGCAACAAAAAAAAGGTTGAGAATCACTGTCCTAGAAGGTTGGGAGGTAGCCAAGAGTGAGGTGTCGCTTAACTGAAGCAAACGGACTCCAGTAATCTCTTTTATTACATAAATTGACTGACTGCTGGTAGCTAAAAACTGTCGCTATTTATATACAAAATTCTATGAAAAACTATTATGCAAAACAGGATATTTGCATATCCTTAATTCAATATGCAAATACACTACAATATATATATACAGAATAATTGAAAACTTTTGTTATTTAGAGATTGTACATAGAATATCAGCCCGTTGAAGAGCAGTATATTTGCTTGAAAGCTTGCAAATTAAAAAGAAACTTTTTACCTGATATTGATTTTTACTTTTTCAAATAATTTCTGGGTACCTATTGCTCACATAGTATAAAATACTCTAATAACCATAATTATAATATTAGTGTATGATAAAAATAATAAAAAATGTCAATTGTAATATTTAATATTAAAATTAGCTGAGAAAAATCGCGTTTAAAAATCTCCCCTATAATGTCTGATATGTAACCCTATATACATATTGTAATTGTTTTAACGAATTAATGTTGAGAAATTGTATCCAATCAAATAGAGGCAAAGAAAAAGTATTAAGTTCGTAACACTTTTGTACTTTTAAACAAATTCTTGTTGTTTCGTCTGCTAACTAATTATACGAGGGTTAATTAATCCAAAAGATCCTTTCCCGCCATTTTCTTTATCGCCAGCGTTGCCAGATAATATTTTAGAGTAATTAACAACTTCCACTCTGTGATTTTTTTTTATTATTCGAAGAGTTTCTAAAGGGGGGGAGGGAAAATAAACTTTGAATTGCCTTATTTTTCGGAAGTGGAGAAAATTCTGAAAATGTTTGTAGAAATTTGTTAATCCTTGTAATTATGCTTATCGAGTATTCCGGAATGTTCTACGCCAAGTGTTAGATATTCATGCCAATTGTTGTCGTATTGAAGATGTAAAAATACGAGCTACTTACCATTGTAATATTTTACATAAAACCATATATACATAGAGAGGAAAATATGTAATTCTAATTCGACATTTTCTACTCATTTCCAAGAAAATCACTGATTAATTTGTCGCATATCCCATTGTGAATGTACGTAGATTATCTAAATTATGTAAATAAATAATTATCTTGTATATTTTTTAACTTTGTTTCTTTTGTCGCATATCTTAGTGAATGTATATTGTTTTATCTAAATTATGCAAATACATAAGTATTTAATTAAAAAGGCATATATTGGATCAAAATATCATTTATTTTACCAATATTTCAGTTGGCTGAACGCCAACATTAAAATGTTATAATACCTTGATAAAGGTTGGCGTTCAGCCAACTGAAATATTGTTAAAATAAATGATATTTTGATCCAATATATGTCTTTTTAATTAAATATTTATTTATGGATTGCTCTATTCTCAAAATACATAAGTATCTTAAATATTTTTCAACTTTGTTTCTTTTTTTTTTTAAAAGCTAATTTGTGTATGGAAATAGGAAGAAAGTATGGAAAAACAATAAAAGGTTCTCAGTCTCGACCTTGATACCTTCTTGTTTGAAAACTTCTTGTTATTTTGAAAAAAATATATTTGAAAAATATTATTGAATTTCACATATAGAGAGAGGTATATGAATATTAACATATTGGTTGTTCAAAGCCAATATCTCCCATAACAAACTAATTTGCATATTTTGGAGTAAAGGAATGATAATAATGAATGATTTTCTATCATCACCATTACTTTACCAATAATGATAGTAATATAATCCCAATATAAATATTTGTTAAAACGATATTTGTTGGGCAAATATTCACGAGGGAAATATCCGAGTAAAGCCGGGTCATTAGGTTTATATATTTCTTGTCCAAATATTATGGAATTAAGCATAAATCAACGTTTAGTTGATTTTTGTTACAATAGATGGCGCTCTGCCATCTAATTTGTCATGTCAGGAGATATACCTTATGTTTAGTTTATATTTCTATACTTATATAAATATGTTAAATAGAATAGATATATATATAAATCAATGTTTGTATGTTTGTTTGTTTGTATGTCCTGTATACATATTCGCAGTAGTTCACTAATTCAAACCAAAATTCCCATACATAGGTAAAAAAAATACGGGGAAGACGATAGGCTATTTTAAAAATATATATAAATCAATTAGTAAAACTATTTATTCAAATTATTCTACTTAGCTCACGAACAGCGCCCTCTATCGACGATTAAATTATGCTGATGCAAACAAATGGATAATGCTAATAACAAACAATTATAAAAAAATCTTATCTAAATATATATCACTCGGGTAGATATGCACACGGGTCAATCCCGGGGCGAAGCCCGGGTCACCCGTCTAGTGTTATATAAAAATATTATTTTATTTAAATTATATTTCATAGAATCAAATATTCTGTTTATATCTACCACCAGATGTCGGGACTTTCCCTATATAAAACCGATTTTTGTTGTTTCCCGATGGCCGGCTCAAACTTTTGTAATTATGTAAATAATCTTTTGTTTTTCTTGTTCTACTCGTCTTAAGATAGGCAGTACTCTTATCAAATTATGTTTTTTTATATATTCCTTTGGCTCAATTTTAAAGCTATTTCTAATCTTCATTATTTTTTATAATTATACTTTCAAGATTTTAACCACGACTGCATTACCAGAGCATAATCCTCAAGATAATCAAAAATCAACAGAAATCTCTTTTTTTATATATAACATATATATTCTCTTTTTTTTTTATTTTCAGTCCTTTGATATGTTTCTTATTTCCATAATGTTATTGGCCTCATATATATAATACGGTTTACTTATTGTTTCTCTTTTAATATCTACGTATTAGCATATCCTAAAAGCGACATATATGCTAATATATACACCCTAATTGAATTCTATAGTGTCAGGTTTATTCGCCCATTGATTGGTTCTTTGTTATCACGTGACCTCAATGAGCCAATCAATGTTGAGTAAATTAGCCTGACAATCGGTATTCAATGTTTTTTTTTTAGTTCAGTAGTTGAATTCAGCAACGATTAAATGTAAGATAGTAGTACAATAGCACGCCATCTGTTATTTAAAAAATGAAACTATTTAAGACGCGTATGATTCTTTTCAAAATTAGACAATTTTCTACCTCTCTTATAATAATGATAAATTAATGAAAGGGCCTGGCTCATCAGTGGTGAACCTTCCTAGAGGATCCCAGTAGATTAAACTGACGAAACCGATGGGAGGGTTCACCACTGATGAGCCAGGCCCTCCCATTAATTTATCATTGCAACAGGAGCAGTAGAAAATTGTTTAATTTTTTTTTTGAAAATAATTATACGCGTCTAAAATAGTTACAATTTCTTATAAGATAGTGGGTTCTATTTTCTTAAAATATCTTTATAAGTAATATTAAAAATTTGAAATACTATCCCGCATGTGTTTCTTTTCAACGAAAATTCAAAATTTATTTCAAAGAGAAATAATGATTATTTCTAACCTTTTGGATGAGGTATGAAAGGGTGAATTGTGAAGAGTAATGATAAACGGAAAAATAAAATTGTCCAGGGATGGGAATCGAACCCACAGTGTTCCGATTACCGGGCAGGTGCCATGTCCACTAGGCTACCGTGGACAATTTTATTTTTAAGTTTATCATTACTCTTCACAATTCACCCTTTCATACCTCATCCAAAAGGTTAGAAATAATCATTATTTCTCCTTGAAATAAATTTTGAATTTTCTCTTTGAAAAGAAACACATGCGGGATAGTATTTCAAATTTCGTTTTATAATCACAAGCCGCATTATATTATATTGTAATATTAAAAATGGTTCTTGTGTTTCATTCTATTTGTATTTGACACAATTAGATTATAATTTTGCCATGTTGAAGACAGAGAGCTCGTGGTGCTTTCGTAAAAAAAGAAACTTTTTGCGTAAGTTATGAAAAAAAGGCATCTCCTTATCATGCAACTGAAAGTTTCTGATGGCTTGCGCCATCTATAGAAATAAATATCAACTATTCATTGATTTTTTAAATTATTCCAGAATTGGCCACAATACCCATTCTTGATTAATCAAGAAAAGCTAACCAGGTAATTAATCGATGGATAGTTGATATTTATTCCGATAGATGGCTCAAGCCATCAGAAAATTTCTGCTATAAGATAAGGAGATACCTTTTTTTCATAATTTATGGACTTTATCCCAGTACAATATCAAATTTGTACTATTTTTTTCACATTATTGCGTAAGGTTTTTTTTCGAATATTTTAATAAAAGTAAATTTCATATTTCTTACATTTGAAAATTTGACACAATGCTAATTCATGTTTGTATAATATGTCGGTTGATGAGTGCTCTAAACCGTTGGTGTTCTACAGTCATGACCTGGGGTCGAATCCGCATTGGGAATTTTTTATAAAAAACATATTTTTAAATTGCCACCGATTATTGCAAAAGACCAACCCCACCATAGAATGCAATTATTCAAATATGGCTATGGCACATTTGTAAATGCTAAAGTCGAACTGCGCTTTTCAAATGTGTAGACATGTGGTGTACTTACAGTAAAAGAAGTAGCCAACTACTACCCACCATGATTATCATGACCTGTACTACGTGTATTAGGGATAATAATAAAAAAGGTTTATATCCATAAATCAAAATGATAACCAGATTTTCATATGATTATATTGTAGTGATCTAAGATGTTTTTTTATTATTCTGTAAAGGTAAACTTCAGTACTGTAAACTGGTGTTGCGGCCCATTCCTTATTACCACCGTAAAGGTTTTTTACTGGGGAGATAAACATACTTTTTTTTTGCTTATCCCTAGTACACGTGGTATAGGCCATGATAATCATGGAGGGTAGTTAGCGACTGCTTTTTACTGTAAGCGTACCACATGTCTACACATGTGACATTAGAAGAGCCTTCGACACCGTACATAGGTATTCTATCATTGAAGCCCTACGAGAGGTTAGCTGCCCTGAGGAATTACTACAACTAATTACCAGCTATTTAATAAATAGAAAAACTAGCATCACACATAGGCTCACTAGCACCATAAAAGGGCAATTTGGTTCAACCTTCAGTTCCGGACACAAAATTTACAAGAGAGTCGTTCTCCCAGCGCTACTGTATGGCTCTGGTGTCTGGGGAAAACGTGTATATGACACAAATGGGGCTCGCAAGCTACATAGTCTCCACGACAAATATGCGAAAGCAATAATAAGAGGTGGTGCATGCACACCGACAATACCAGCTATTTCATTGACGGGTTGTCCCCCACTCGATATCTCTATAAAGGCCCACATAGAATATTTAAAAACTTTGAAAACGGGCCACTACGAATCACGCCCAAGTCCTTCCTTTTTACCCTATCCTCCATTACGGAAGATAATCTATTTTACCAAATCACTACAACTAAATGTCACCACCATTTACACAGACGGATCCCAATCATCAGAAGGAGTTGGGGCTGGAGTCATCCTACCACCTCCTCTACAAACCATACAACTTAAACTCCACCAGGAGTGCTCAGCGTTCCAAGCTGAACTGCTTGCCATTCTTTACGCAACAAAAATCACCATGAATTTCCCGAAAGAACACTTTATCATTGCCTCAGACTGCCAATCAGCTCTATCAGCCATATGTAGGTCTTGGCCCCCAAGAACACAACTAATTGCAGAAATAATCTACAACCTGCATTTTTCACCAAATGTGCAACTCTTCTGGATCAAAGGCCACAGCGGTATTCCAGGAAATGAACTGGCGGATCAGGCAGCAAAGGCTGCAGCACATTCTAATCTGCCACTATCCTTTACCACCCTCCCAAAGAGCGTCGCGCGCGGTAAAAAAGAACAGATAGCCCTCAAAATGTGGACAGACCTCTACATCCAAGATTACTCCACCAGAAATCTACGAAGATTTGCTGCTACCCCGAAACTACTCCTCCAAATGCTTCGAAACATCAAGCATGGATCTACCTCCACAACAACCTTGACCGGCCATGGCTACATTCAGGCAGACCTTGCAACGGTATCGAAAGAAGACCCAATTTGCCCCCACTGCCAAGATGAAGACCAAACCGTAGACCACCTCCTCTTCACTTGCCCAACCTTCCAATACCAAAGATTCCAGACAGCCACTCTCCTAGGTATCACCAACATATGTCCAGCATCCCTAGAAAATCTCCCAAGAAAGAAATCTGCCTGGCGACACCTCATTAATTGGACTTCCACTGGCATTGTATATAAATCCAAGAAGACTTAGGTCAGAAGGACATCCCGGGTAGTTGGCGACTTCTGTACGCTCCAGGAACCTGGGTTACTTAAATAAATAATACACAGGTGAGAGCAGTTCGACTTTGCACTTACAAATGTGCCAGAGCCCCGTTTGGTTATTTGCACTCGCTGGTGGGGCTGGTGGTATTTTAGTTATATGTCAGAAAAATATTGTGGCGAAGAAATAATTTATTATTTAATTTAATATTATTCAATGAAAATATTTAACAGATTATAAAACTATTTTAACACAAAGCAATAACGCGTCATCTATACATATAAAATAAAAGGATTTAAAAGCGCGAATGTTTCTTGTATACATAATACAAACTTCTACTGTCCTTACTGCGATGAAAAAATATATTGGGAGGGTTTGGCTCATCAGTGGTGAACCCTCCCAGCTGTTTCGCCAATTTAATCCACCAGACCGCTTCTCAGAGCTCTAATAATGTATTGGATCATTCTGCTTCTATATGCTGCACTGAAGGATGGAATCTTAGATATGGTTTTCAAGTAAACTATATATATTACTCTGTATTTGTAAAATCATCTTTAAAATATTTCTTTGATTGATTGTTCAAGATTCCTTAGCTGTAGATGGTTTGGTTGATAATTGTCGACTAGTCGTGGTGACGTCATCAATATATACTTTGACATCTTAAGATATACAAATACTTGGTTTCTACGCTACAATATGAAAGGTTTTCAAACAATATTCCGTCAGTGACTGTTGAAATTATTAGGAATAGGAATTAATGAAATATTTGAAAATATTTAGCAAAAAAAAAATGTTTCCAATTTTGGCATGTAGATGGCACTGCATGTTTAAATAATGTAATTATATCCTGTATAAATCATAAATTATGTTTTATCTCTCTCTCTGCAAAGCTCTCAGTAAAAACAACTAATTTACATATATATTAAAAACAATTGTTCCATATGAATCTTATATACGTACATCACATAAGGAGATATGCAATTATGTATTTTAATTTCTGCGGGAGAATTATGATTTAAAAGGAGAAGTCTTCTTTCATACTATATAAAACATTATATATATGAATTTTATAATTATATTTAATTAAAGAATTTTCACATAAGCTTTATATTTATCTTTTTAAAAAACAAAAAAAAAGGGGAACGTAATTTGATAATGAACATTTTAGAGCACATATCTGGTCATTTTTAATTAATTTTTTTCTTTGGTCATTAGTCAAAACCTATTTTAATAATTCATAGAAAAATCTTCTGATGGAGTTTTTTTCTAAGCTAAAGAAGTCATTACTATAAAAAAAAAAGGTGAGGAAAAAGATAGGTTAGAAGGTAAAACTATGTAATAGGATAGATGCACCCACTTATTACATTGATTTATCTTATCAATATTGAGTTGAAATCGATATATTTCCAATAGAACTTGATAGCTAGGCCTAAAACTGATCAAAAACATCTCAAATTGCTAAGTGAATTTGTTGCTGAGGAAGTTCTGTAGAAAAAAAAAAAACTGCGCCATTTGATGTTTATTTCTTAAATGTTTCCTTGTTTATATTCTATATCGAATTTCTGTAGGCAGACGAATATGTCTTGGCTACATAAACAGACGATGTTATTAATTGGACATCAGACGATTTTTGCTTAATTAGACATCGTTTGGGTTCCTCCCCTTTTGATAAATTGATGTTTTTTATCTGCTTTTTTTATATTTTATGATAGATTTTTGTTTATTTTGTTTGTTCAGCGGAGGGAAGGGGGGGATAGGCGAGTCTCATTATAGCCAAGTCATCTATCTTCTGCATGGATAGTTCTAATTTAGCGTTTGGTAATTTAAATTATCGTGTATTCTAAAATTATCATTTGCCTATTTTGTGTAATTATATTGTTTGGGAATTTTAATAAATCATTTGATCATTTGAATATTATCATCCGGTTATTTAAAAAAATCGTTTGGTCATTTTTAAAAAATCGTTTGGTCATTTTTCAAAAAAATCTTTTGGACATTTTATAATTATCTTTTGATTTTTGGTTATGTAAATTTTCGAGAGTCTACATAGGGAAAAAAAAACTTCCTTGAATATAATTGATTATCATCATATTTTGGATAATTAAAATTTTAAAAATATTTCAAAATATATAAATATATGAAAATACGAATTTTTACATAGACCTATATGTAATTAACAATAATCGGCTTCTATCATACATTCAAAATATCTTCGACAAAGACTCTAAAACAGAAGGCTAAAATATTCCAGCAGTTTATCCTCGAGCGCGTTAAATAAAAGAATATATTGTAACAAAGTATTTATTCATTTAATTATTTTTTATTAACAGAGTGGTCATTTTTTTATGTTTATATTTTGCTACTCTGTAAATTTACCTTGTTGCTTATCTTTTGTTTACGATTCATAGTTTGTTCTTGCCTTGAATAAATTGCTCTCTCATCCTGAATTTTGTCTTCCCTAATTTTCCACGTGGCAATATATAGAGTGTTGCGGGAGAATGATATCCATTTACCAAAAAAGAGGCACCTCTCCCTTTGGTGATAAAGAATAAGTCACCTGTACTGATGAAGGCCATATTCCGAAGTCATGGTATACAGATTGTTGGCTTTTGTCTGAATTTGCCAAAACTGGTATTGTGGCTTATTCTTTTTACAAGCCTTTACAGTTTTTACAGGCTAGGGTAACATAATGCATTGTTTTGAAAATAGAGCAATCCATAAATAAATCTTCAATTAAAAAGGCATTAATTTGATCAAAATATCATTTATAAATATCATATATATATATATTTATTTATTTAAAAAAGATGCATATATTGAATTTATAATTATTTTATTATTCCAATATTTCGAGGGGCAACTCGCCTCTCTTTATCGAGGATGTTTGTGTTTTTCACTAGAACATATGATCACGCGTACACCACTCTCGTTCTACAAGGCCAATGAAAGAATTGTATCTTTGATTTAACTATTGTATTCAGTTTATATATACAGCAAATAATTATATTTAATATTATAGATTATTATTTTATCAATGAAAGAGAGAAAGAGATTTATATACAACAGTGTAATTGTAAATAATTGTGTGTATACATAATAATTATAAATTAATAAAAATTTTGAAAGCAAAATAAATGAGTAAATTAAAAATATATACATAGTTATTTACAAATATTTAATTATGTTATAATACCTTGATGAAGGTTGGCGTTCAGCCAACTGAAATATTGGTAAAATAAATGATATTTTGATCCAATATATGACTTTTTAATTACATAATGCATTGAATGTACTAACGCATAATTAAAAGAAGAGGTGCCTCTTTTTTGGTATATACACTCATTGACAAAACCTAAGTGGAAAGTCTGTGCATTGTTTTAATGCATTTTTGAAGGGAGAAGTTTCTCTTTGGTATATATTTGAAAGTATTGAAATCGGATATCACAGGAAGAAATTAAAACCAAGACCATTTGGGAAACTAAACTTAGTAAAGTGGGTTTATGGCATCTATTGGAAGAAATATCCAACAAAAAACTATATTTCTTGGTCGTTGAGATACAGCTTGCACCACGCTGATGAGGGCCAACAGCCCGAAACGCGTCCGTGGTTAGCTTTTCTTGATTAATCAAGAATGGGTATTTGGCCAATTCTGGAATAATTAAAAATCAACGAGAATAGTTGATATTTATTCGGATAGATGGCGCAAGCCATCAGCAACTTTCAGTTGCACGATAAGTTGATGCCTTTTTCTTAATTTATGCATCTTATCCCAGTACAATATTACATTTGTACTATTTTTTCACAAAAAACTATATATTTCAATTAGAAGAATATTATAAGAAGCTGGTCATATGCACGTGTTTCGGACTATTTGGCCATTATCAGAGTGATGTAGGCAATCTCCTAACAACCCACAATGCCATCTTAAAGAAAGAGATATCATATTTTTTAAAAAACAATTTCTGAAGAGAGATAATGATATCAAACGAAAAATCGCACAAAGAATAAAAAAGAAAGTTAACAATGATCAATATGACAACCATCACAACAATGGCATTGCAACAAAGACCTTGCAACACTTGAAAAAAAAACAAGTATAATTTATGACTATTGTTCCACCCACCAAATTTTTAAAACCAGCTTTCGAGGAGGAGGTATTGTTCAAAAGTTGGTTTTGTTCTCTAGGTCAACGATGTGGGCGGAGATCTGGGGAGCGTCCTTCTACGCATGCGTGGTAATCACGTCTTCAACACGTTTTTCTCTTCCTTTTAGTATTCTTTCCTAGATGTGTATTTTCACTGTAAGAGGAATTTCGTTAATAAGAGAAATATAGGAATTAAGATTGCTGAATTTGAAAATTTGAAGTTAAACGAGATAGAAGAATATTTATAGGACGTTTCGATCAAAACATTGTTAATTGCACTAAATATCAATTTACCAAGAATGAAAATCTATACGTGTTAGTTTATAGAGATGTAACAGAAGGGTTGGAAGAGGAGCAAAGCTATCATTGTTGTGAGATGTAACACAAGGGTTGATAGAGGAGCGAAGCTGTCATTGTTGTGAGATGGGACAGAAGGGTTGATAGAGGAGCGAAGCTGTCATTGTTGTAGATGTAACAGAAGGGTTGATAGAGGAGCGAAGCTGTCATTGTTGTGAGATGTGACAGAAGGGCTGATAGAGGAGCGAGGCTGTCATTGTTGTGAGATGTAACAGAAGGGTTGATAGAGGAGCGAGGCTATCATTGTTGTGAGATGTAACAGAAGGGTTGATAGAGGAGCGAGGCTGTCATTGTTGTGAGATGTAGCAGAAGGGTTGATAGAGGAGCGAAGCTATCATTGTTGTGAGATGTGACAGAAGTGTTGATAGAGGAGCGAAGCTATCATTGTTGTGAGATGTGACATAAGGGTTGATAGAGGAGCGAAGCTGTCATTGTTGTAGATGTAACAGAAGGGTTGGTAGAGGAGCGAAGCTATCATTGTTGTGAGATGTGACAGAAGGGTTGATAGAGGAGCGAAGCTGTCATTGTTGTGAGATGTGACAGAAGGGCTGATAGAGGAGCGAGGCTGTCATTGTTGTGAGATGTAACAGAAGGGTTGATAGAGGAGCGAGGCTGTCATTGTTGTGAGATGTAACAGAAGGGTTGATAGAGGAGCGAGGCTGTCATTGTTGTGAGATGTAACAGAAGGGTTGATAGAGGAGCGAAGCTGTCATTGTTGTGAGATGTAACAGAAGGGTTGATAGAGGAGCGAGGCTATCATTGTTGTGAGATGTAACAGAAGGGTTGATAGAGGAGCGAAGCTGTCATTGTTGTTAGTTGTAACAGAAGGGTTGATAGAGGAGCGAAGCTGTCATTGTTGTGAGATGTAACAGAAGGGTTGATAGAGGAGCGAGGCTGTCATTGTTGTGAGATGTAACAGAAGGGTTGATAGAGGAGCGAGGTTGTCATTGTTGTGAGATGTAACAGAAGGGTTAATAGAGGAGCGAGGCTGTCATTGTTGTGAGATGTAACAGAAGGGTTGATAGAGGAGCGAAGCTGTCATTGTTGTGAGATGTAACAGAAGGGTTGATAGAGGAGCGAGGCTGTCATTGTTGTGAGATGTAACAGAAGGGTTGATAGAGGAGCGAATCTGTCATTGTTGTGAGATTTTTAGAAAGGTTGATAGAGGAGCGAAGCTATCATTGTTGTGAGAGGTAACAGAAGGGTTGATAGAGGAGCGAAGCTGTCATTGTTGTGAGATGTAACAAAAGAGTTGATAGAGGAGCGAGGCTGTCATTTTTGTGAGATGTAACAGAAGGGTTGATAGAGGAGCGAAGCTTTCGTTGTTGTGAGAGGTAACAGAAGGATTGATAGAGGAGCGAGGTTGTCATTGTTGTGAGATGTAACAAAAGGGTTGATAGAGGAGCGAGGCTGTCATTGTTGTGAGATGTAACAGAAGGGTTGATAGAGGAGCGAGGCTGTCATTGTTGTGAGATGTAACAGAAGGGTTGATAGAGGAGCATTGTTGTGAGATGTAACAGAAGGGTTGGTAGAGGAGCGAGGTTGTCATTGTTGTGAGATATAACAGAAGGGTTGATAGAGGAGCGAGGCTGTCATTGTTGTGAGATGTAACAGAAGGGTTGATAGAGGAGCGAGGCTGTCATTGTTGTGAAATGTAACAGAAGGGTTGATAGAGGAGCGAAGCTGTCATTGTTGTGAGATGTAACAGAAGGGTTGATAGAGGAGCAAGGCTGTCATTGTTGTGAGATGTAACAGAAGGGTTGATAGAGGAGCGAGGTTGTCATTGTTGTGAGATGTAACAGAAGGGTTAATAGAGGAGCGAGGCTGCATTGTTGTGAGATTTTTAGAAAGGTTGATAGAGGAGCGAAGCTATCGTTGTTGTGAGAGGTAACAGAAGGATTGATAGAGGAGCGAGGTTGTCATTGTTGTGAGATGTAACAAAAGGGTTGATAGAGGAGCGAGGCTGTCATTGTTGTGAGATGTAACAGAAGGGTTGATAGAGGAGCGAGGCTGTCATTGTTGTGAGATGTAACAGAAGGGTTGATAGAGGAGCATTGTTGTGAGATGTAACAGAAGGGTTGGTAGAGGAGCGAGGTTGTCATTGTTGTGAGATATAACAGAAGGGTTGATAGAGGAGCGAGGCTGTCATTGTTGTGAGATGTAACAGAAGGGTTGATAGAGGAGCGAGGCTGTCATTGTTGTGAAATGTAACAGAAGGGTTGATAGAGGAGCGAAGCTGTCATTGTTGTGAGATGTAACAGAAGGGTTGATAGAGGAGCAAGGCTGTCATTGTTGTGAGATTTAACAGAAGGGTTGATAGAGGAGCGAGGTTGTCATTGTTGTGAGATGTAACAGAAGGGTTAATAGAGGAGCGAGGCTGCATTGTTGTGAGATGTAACAGAAGGGTTGATAGAGGAGCGAGGTTGTCATTGTTGTGAGATGTAACAGAAGGGTTAATAGAGGAGCGAGGCTACCATTGTTGTGAGATGTAACAGAAGGGTTGATAGAGGAGCGAGGTTGTCATTGTTGTGAGATGTAACAGAAGGGTTGATAGAGGATCGAGGCTGTCATTGTTGTGAGATGTAACAGAAGGGTTGATAGAGGAGCGAGGTTGTCATTGTTGTGAGATGTAACAGAAGGGTTGATAGAGGAGCGAGGTTGTCATTGTTGTGAGATGTAACAGAAGGGTTAATAGAGGAGCGAGGCTGTCATTGTTGTGAGATGTAACAGAAGGGTTGATAGAGGAGCGAGGCTACCATTGTTGTGAGATGTAACAGAAGGGTTGATAGAGGAGCGAGGTTGTCATTGTTGTGAGATGTAACAGAAGGGTTAATAGAGGAGCGAGGCTGCATTGTTGTGAGATGTAACAGAAGGGTTGATAGAGGAGCGAGGTTGTCATTGTTGTGAGATGTAACAGAGGGGTTGATAGAGGAGCGAGGTTGTCATTGTTGTGAGATGTAGCAGAAGGGTTGATAGAGGAGCGAAGCTGTCATTGCTGTGAGATGTGACAGAAGGGTTGATAGAGGAGTGATGCTACCATTGTTGTGAGATGTAACAGAAGGGTTGATAGAGGAGCGAGGCTGTCATTGTTGTGAGATGTAACAGAAGGGTTGATAGAGGAGCGAGGCTGCCATTGTTGTGAGATGTAACAGAAGGGTTGATAGAGGAGAGAGGCTGTCATTGCTGTGAGATGTGACAGAAGGGTTGATAGAGGAGCGAGGCTACCATTGTTGTGAGATGTAACAGAAGGGTTGATAGAGGAGCGAAGCTGTCATTGTTGTTAGATGTAACAGAAGGGTTGATAGAGGAGCGAGGCTGTCATTGTTGTGAGATGTAACAGAAGGGTTGATAGAGGAGCGAGGCTACCATTGTTGTGTGAGTTCCTACGTTATCTAGGTTACGCCACACCAGTTCACTGTCCGATTGTACGTAGAACTGTAGCAGTTCGTCTGCTTGTCTTCTTTACAAGGCGACATCTGTCTATTTAGATTATCATTGTCAACAAGAATGTTCTCATTCTTCTTTGTACATACCTCTGAACCATCTATGATAAATCATATAAACGACAACAAGCTTTATTAAGACCTTTTGGTCTTATACAGATTCTCCGTATAGACGAGGATATATACAGGAATAACGTAATAGTAACAATAATCAGCATGTTATTTACAATGTATCAAATAAAGGGAAAGAAAGAGCTTGTCATAAACTTATATACAAGCAATCGAGAACAAGCAGTTCCATTTCTTAAAAAAAAAAAAAAAAAACATTTATCAGTCGTATTGACTGAAATTTAGATTAGTACATGTGAAAAGGGAATGTACAACAATGTGAATATTCAAAACTATTATAGACGCGTATGATTCTTTTGAAAATTAAACAATTTCTACTGCCCTTACTACAATGGAAAAATTAAAGGGAGGGCCTGGCTCATCAGTGGTGAACCCTCCCAGCGGTTTCGCCAGTTTAATCTACCATACCGCTGTTATATTGCATTTTTGAAACTTCTATAAATAGTTTCGAATATTCATAACAGATGGCGCGCTATGCAACAATGAATTATATATAATAATGAGACATCTTCTATAAGAGATATAATATGCAAATATGATAAATAAGGCTTCTCCTATAAAGGTCAGTCTTTTATTAAAGTTACCTATTTTTATAGACACAAAATAAGCACAAATTGTTTCTCAAATTTACAAAATGTATTTTTCTCTTTCTATCATTTCTTTAATGATCTCTTACTGCATCACCACATCGTCATTATACGAGGGCCATCCAATAAATAAGTTTCCCTATTTTTTTTTCTGCGAACGAAACGTTGTAAAAATCAGTTAGTATAGATGAAATGGTCACTAGGATGCGTTGGAAGCTGGTGACCTTCAATATCACGCTAACTCGTACGCGCAAGTCCGTAGCGCTTCAGTTTCCATGGAGCTACCACTGGTGAACGTGTCCACTTGCGAACTCCGTTCTGTAATTCGTTTTTTCACGGCGAAAAATTAAACTGCGGTCAATATTCATCGCAATTCAGTGTCAGTGTATGGTGAAGAATGTATGAGCATCCAAATGGTTCGCCGATGGCGTTCATGGTTCTTAGAAGGATGGCAAAACGTGAATGATGACGAGCGAAGCGGCAGCCCCGTTACTGCTACGGACAATGCAGCCGTTGCTGTTGTTCGGAATGTGGTGGAAGCAGATCGCCGCGTCACCATTGACGAAATAATAATTCGACTGCCTCCTGGAATCGAAATTAGACGCTCTTCGATTGGAACAATCATGTCAGATGTTTTGGATTTTCGCAAAGTCTGCGCAAGATGGGTCCCGCGTTTTCTCTTGGAAAATCACAAGCAACAACGGATGGAGGCAGCCCGAGCTTTCCTGGAAATGCATCAAAGAGATGGAGATCAACTGTTTTCCCGTATTGTCACTGGAGATGAAAGCTGGGTGCATCATTCAACTCCAGAAACAAAACGACAAAGCATGGTGTGGAAGAAGCCTGAGGAAAGTGCACCAAAAAAGGCGAAGGTCACAATCTCTGCAGGCAAAGTTATGGCTATGGAAAACTTCAAATGGGAAATTTTCACACATCCACCTCATTCTCCGGAACTTGCCCCAAGCGACTTCCATCTTTATCCAGCACTCAAGTGGCACCTTGGAGGCAAGCACTTTGCGAATGATGACGAAGTGCAGGCGGAGGCGAACCACTGGCTACTAAGACAGGACACGGCTTGGTACAACAGTGGTATCTAAAAATTGCTACAACGGTACCAAAAATGTTTGAACAGAAATGGTGATTATTTAGAGAAGTAGTCTATGAGTTGTATAATGAAAATAAAATAACTGCATAATTGTAAATAATGTGGTTTATTTGTTAAAAAATAGGGAAACTTATTTATTGAATGCCCCTCGTATAACCCTACTCGTCTTAGAATTTTCATCCATTGAGATTGGATATGCAATTAATTATAAATAACCTGTTTTATCTCTATAAAACTAGAGTGTGAATTATAATATATAGTATGTAAATATGGCTCAATAAGTATTACTATTACAATACACTCTGTAGATCGTTTATTACACTATGTAATGAGGAAAAAATAGTACCAATGTGATATTGTACTGGGATAAGGTACATAAATTATGAACAAGAAAAAGGCATCTCCTTATCGTGAAACTTAAAGTTGCTGATGGCTTGCGCCATCTATCGGAATAAATATAAACTATTCTCGTTGATTTTTAATTATTCCACAATTGGCCAAATACCCATTCTTGATTAATCAAGAAAAGCTAACCATGTACGCGTTTCGGGCTGTTGGCCTTCATCAGCGTGGTACCTTACCTACCTACTTGCCTTTTTCATAATTTATGCAACTTATCCCAGTACAATATCACATTTATATAAAAAATAGACACTTCGGCCAGTTGGAGCTTTTTATTTTCTCAACGTTTCGACAAAAATCTTTTGTCTTCGTCAGGAGAATTAAAATATATAAATATAATTTTTTATATAAATATGAATGCCGGCCAGGCAGCCTCTATCTTTACGATAATATCACATTTGTACTATTTTTTCACATTCTGTGAATATCGTTATTTGATGATTGTATCATGTCAGGAAGAGTATCTTCTGATGTTACTGATAGTTTTATCAAAAGATTCACCAATTTGAAGTTTGCTCTATATAGTTTTTTCACTTGAGTTTTGTTATAGCGAATTGATTACAGGTATACTTCTACCAACTTTCCAAAATTCTACGATATATACTAATACAGTAATTCTGTAGGTTATGCAGTTTAAAGATCCGATAACAAAAAAAAAAATAGAAAAAGCAGTTTCTGAATATGTCTGAAAGATGCATATCTTGACCACAAATATGAGATTTTTTTAATGGTAGAACGTCATCTGATGGAATAAAAATAAATAAACGTTGTTTGATTAACATTTATTCCGTTATTTTTATTGCATTAGATTTTGCATTCTGTAATTTAAAATGTTCATATATAGTAGCAACTCCGCCTTTGCCGGTCCCAAGCCCGGATGAAAAAGAAGGAGGGGGAGCAGTAACAAGCTCACTAAAAAACCTGGGCTCAGCTGGCCCGGCTGTTAGTACCCTGTAAGGGCACCTAATCCAGGGATACAGGATGAGTCTGTACTCCATGTTAGGAGCGGCTGCACATGGCGTCTGTTCATCATGTCAGAAGGCGGCCATTTCATATTGGAGCTAAGTCGGCCTGCCACTGAGTAGTGCTCCCAGTCTTAATGACAAAGGAAGACGCATTCTACTTCACCCAGTCATGATGGTTGTCAAAGATTCATACCCTGATATGATTGAGTGGAGATAAGAAAGAAGAAGATATATAGTAGTATATTGTGGCGAAGAAATAATTTAATTTAATTATTCAACGAAAATATTTGGAAACAGATTTAAAATTATGCATTTTCTAAATCATCATTTAGTTACCTAGTTTGCTCGATATTCTCTAGCTGTAGATAGTTTGGTTGATAATTGTCGACTGGTCGTACTTTACGTCATCAATAAATACTTTCACATCTTAAGATATACAAAGACTTGATTTCCACCATATAATATTTATTTTTATAATAATAATAATATAAAAATGCATATCTTAACCGATCACAAGAGATGGCAGAGCGACATCTACTGTAATAAAAATTAAGTACTATAAGCCTAACTAAAACAACGTTTAGTTTATTTTTATTCCACCAGATGGCGCTTTGTCAACTAAAATACTCATATGAGCGGTCAGGATATGCAACTTTTTAATTTTTAATATCACCACCTGACATTTTTCCTTACTTTATCACGCACACACAAATATATATATATATTTTAAAGGGAGAGGTGCCTTTTTTGGTATATATATATTATAATATTAAAAAAAAGATATGATTTTCTGTTTGATATTGGATCATCTTGATTTTGGTTATCTTGAGGATTAAGCTATGGTGGTGCAGTCGTGGTTAAAATCTTGTAAGTAAAATAATGAAAATAGTTTTGATCAGATATTGTTTTAATTGTAAACCCATGGAATATATATAAAACAATTTGATAAAAGTAATGCCTGTCTTAAGGCGTATAAATAAATAAAACAAAAGATTATTTACATAATTACAAAAACTTTGGATCGGCCAACGGGGAACAACAACAATGAGTTTTTATACGGGAAGAGCGACCTCTGGTGGTCAATTAAAACAGAGTATCTATGAAATTATAACTTTAAATAAAATAACATTTTAACATAATTCTAAATAAAATATTTTAATTTAACATTTAAATAAATTATTTTAATATAACATTTCCCCCCTGTGAAGAAAATAATATGGGTTCATTCAGAGAAAAGTGACAAAAAAAATATTGTTAAAAAAAGATAAAATGATTTATAGAAAGAAAAAAAAAAGGTGGTGATATTCCATAATCATATTGGTTTTTAGATGGTAACCAATAGACAGGAAAATACAAAATTATATAAATGTAGATGATGACAATTATTGGTAGAGAGTGATGAATGACTATCAAAAGGTGAGAAATAGTGATAGATAGAAGTGATACATAGTGTGAATGATTATAAATATTGTTGGTGGAAAGTGAACAAAAATGTGATAATCCATAATCATATTGGTTTATTGTTAACCAATAGATTGGAAATTACAAAGTATGAATGATGATAACAAAAATATGGGTAAAGAGTAAAAATATGATATTCCATAATCATATTGGTTTATTGTTAACCAATAGATTGGAAATTACAAAGTATGAATGATGATAACAAAAATATGGGTAAAGAGTAAAAATATGATATTCCATAATCATATTGGTTTATTGTTAACCAATAGATTGGAAATTACAAAGTATGAATGATGATAACAAAAATATGGGTAAAGAGTAAAAATATGATATTCCATAATCATATTGGTTTATTGTTAACCAATAGATTGGAAATAGATACAAGAAAAAATGCACAAATATAATATTAAAATGAGGTAGGAAAAATAAAATGCATATGAATGAAAAATATTAATATGATAGCATTGTGAAAAAAAAAAAACATTGGATCATTATAAGAAAAAAGAGCATTTGTGAAAAAGTAATAAAAGGCAAGGGTAATATGTAAAAAAAAGGCAAAATGCAAAAACAAGGAATGAACATGTAAAGATTAAAAAAGGTAATGGTAAGAATAGTGAATGGGCATAAAAAAAAAAGAATCAAGGTGGATAATTATAAGAGGTAAAATTTACATAGTTGGTCTCGCCAAATTTACATATTTGTTAGGCGAAAATGAGAAACATTAAAATACTATGGCATTTAAAAAGAAATTTAAAAGGGGTAAAAATGCAAATTTCGCAAATAAAACATTTTTTATGAGATTAAATAAGAAAATAACATATCAAAATTCAGGGAACTTTAAACACAAGGTAGAAATGTGAAGCAATAAGGTATTGAGGTCATTAACGAAAATATATAATTGAAATATGATTAACAAAGATTAATTTTTATTAAAGATTGAACATGTGAGAAATATTATTCTGTTGTTGTGTTCCCGGCCGACTGCTTTACATCTAGAATTTTAAAAAATGATATTTGCAAATGGTTTATATTATTTAAAGATAAAAAATGACATGGGTTATAATATGGCATTTAGGAGCTACCTATACAAAGAAAAACTAAGGATTAAAAGGACCAAAGGTGTGACAAAATTTAAAGGTCAAAACTATGGCAAAATTGACACAGAAAAACAATTTGACAAAAAGGGTATTAACTATATAAGTAAATAGGCGATTGAAAACTATTGTAAATATTGGGTGTAACTACAAGTCAAAATGAGGAAAACTACGAAATATTGTGGATACAAAGTACCTTGGGTTGGATGATTCCGGCTGGAGTTGAATTCTCGGGAGATGGCTGGTGTTGGGCGGAAGGTGTGATGGCTGGTGATATCCAACCTCGGATGGGAGAAGGATGCTTGAAAATTCTTGAGATGGTGACGGCTATGTTTGCTTGAAGATGCTTATTTTTGGTTTAAAATGAGTTATTTTTGATTGAAATGATCTATTTTTGATTGGAGAATTTGCATAATTGAATTCGAAAAATTTTGCTTTTGGCATAACAGGTAAATATCCTGTCGACTTATATTATAATATAAAAAAAGATATGATTTTCTGTTTGATATTGGATCATCTTGATTTTGGTTATCTTGAGGATTAAGCTATGGTGGTGCAGTCGTGGTTAAAATCTTGTAAGTAAAATAATGAAAATAGTTTTGATCAGATATTGTTTTAATTGTAAACCCATGGAATATATATAAAACAATTTGATAAAAGTAATGCCTGTCTTAAGGCGTATAAATAAATAAAACAAAAGATTATTTACATAATTACAAAAACTTTGGATCGGCCAACGGGGAACAACAACAATGAGAATTTTTAGAGAAAGCGTGACCTCTGGTGGTCAATTAAAACAGAGTATCTATGAAATTATAACTTTAAATAAAATAACATTTTAACATAATTCTAAATAAAATATTTTAATTTAACATTTAAATAAATTATTTTAATATAACATATATATAGGTGAGAAGTGAAATAATTTAGTCATATTTGTGTTTCTAAAGGGAACCTAACGTCTTACTGTGTCACAGACAACACAAGTATGAATAAGTTGTATAAATTCATATTTACATATGTCACGCTAAATCCTTATACTTAATTTTATATCACAGCATTCCATTCTTAAATTTATAAATATATTTGTATCATTTTTTACTATCCCCAACACATATATGAATAATTTTCTTAAATATTTTTAATAAATACATTTTCACCGTCAATAAATCTCCACATTGATTTTTAAAAATAATTTTTAATTTTTATAGGAAAATATTATAAAACCAAAATATTTTGGATATTCAATATATTTCGTTTAAATTGAACGTTTATAAAAAAAATCACTTTTATTAGAATATTATTAATATAAATACAAAATAAAAGAATAATATGTTATGTATATATTAATGTATATTCCTAAATCTGATTTGTAAATAAAGAAATATTTTTCTTTATACATTTCGTCTGCTTTTTTTTTCTTCGAACGCCAGATCTCACCATATCGTCTGCAAACTATTTTTTTTTAGCATCCTATCCCAACAGACACCTGTCCCCCCTCCCTCTTTCCCAGCTTAACTAATTTCCTCCCATTAATCAAGATGGCGTATCAAGTCAGACGATCAACATGGAACTGACTCTCGTCTGCACACTTTTTTTTGTTGTTTGTTTTAATCTTCTGCAACGTAATTTTTTTATTCTGATCATTAATCCTGAAAAGAGGTTGTTTTTTTTTTTACATTTTTCTTTTGGCATTTTAATATTGTATTTTATTTATTTGTTTTTATTGATCTAGATATATTTTTTTTAGATTAAAATTCGCATATTAAAACAATATATTTCTAAAATTCCTATGGATATTTTATTAATAATTTTTAAATATGTGAATTTTTGTTTCCCTACTTATCTCGATTTTAATTTTTAATAAAATTTGTTGCCTTATTATATTCGTAAATATATTTTGTATTTAAATTATGCTTCGCTCTACATAGTTTTATTGTTTTATAGAGTATTTTATATTTACCATAACACCAAAAGATACTTACCTATCAGTGTGGTACCAGTCGATACCTACAAGAGCACCAGACGATAACTGCCAGTGGCACCAGACGATACCCACCAGTGACACCAGACGATACCTACCAGTGGCACCAGTCGATACCCACCAGTGGTACCAGACGATATCTGCCAGTGGCACCAAACGATACCTACCAGTGGTACCAGACGATACCTACCAGTGGTACCAGTCGATACCTACAAGAGCACCAGTCGATATCTGCCAGTGACACCAGACGATACCTACCAGTGGTACCAGACGATATCTACCAGTGGTACCAGACGATATCTGCCAGTGGCACCAAACGATACCTACCAGTGGTACCAGACGATATCTGCCAGTGGCACCAGACGATACCTATCAGTGGTACCAGACGATATCTGCCAGTGGCACCAGACGATACCTACCAGTGGTACCAGACGATATCTACCAGTGGTACCAGACGATACCTACAAGAGCACCAGACGATATCTACCAGTGGTACCAGACGATACCTACAAGAGCACCAGACGATATCTACCAGTGGTACCAGACGATATCTACCAGTGGTACCAGACGATACCTACAAGAGCACCAGACGATATCTACCAGTGGTACCAAACGATACCTACAAGAGCACCAGACGATATCTACCAGTGGTACCAGACGATACCTACAAGAGCACCAGACGATACCTACAAGAGCACCAGACAATATCTACCAGTGGTACCAGACGATACCTACCATCAAGTTATAATAACGTATATATAGTACATTTTCCTTTAAAATAATATTTTAGTTATAAATATTATAAAGAAACAAACACAATTCAAATATATGTTGTGTGTTATACCTTGATAAAGGCTGGCGTTTCTCCAATCGAAATATCGGTAAATTAAACAATTGGTATTCCGATATATAGGCCAATATATACTAGGATTCGTTCAGAGAAGTAATTCTTATACCAATACTACATTCAATATAGACGTTTCTTAATTTCGAAAAAAAAATAACAATTTTTATTTTCAATTTTAAAGCGCAAAGATGTCAATGGCAGTTATTGGAGACACCTATTGTTGTTGTCCCACAGAATGTCACAGTCCACCAGCGATGATGATAAGAGAGAACATTGTCATCATCATCAATTCCAATGGAAACCGTCACGAAAGAGCCTCATTACACGGGGGATGCATTCCGTAACATAATACTTCTGCCATTAGGTTTAGCGTTTGGTCGGTATCGTCTGGTGCCACTGGTAGGCATCTTCTTGGACAACTGTGAGATATAGTCTGATACCACTGGCATGTTTCATTTGGTACCACAGGTATAAGCGCCTGGTGCCACTGGTAAGTATCGTCTGGTGTCACTGGTAGATATCGTCTGGTACCACTGGTAGGCATTGTCTGGTACCACTGGTAAGTATCGTCTGGAGCCAATGGTAGGTATCGTCTGGTACCACTGGTAGGTATGGTCTGGTATCACTGGTAGGTATCGTCTGGTGTCACTGGGATGTATGGTCTGGTGTCATTGGTAGGTATCGTCTGGTTTCACTGGTAGGTATCGTCTGGTGTCACTGGTAGGTATCGTCTGGTGTCACTGGTAGGTATCGTCTGGTGTCACTGGTAGGTATCGTCTGTTGTCACTGGTAGGTATCGTCTGGTGTCACTGGCAGGTATCGTCTGGTGTCACTGGTAGGTATCGTCTGGTGTCATTGGTAGGTATCGTCTGGTGTCACTGGTAGGTATCGTCTGGTACCACTGGTAGGTATCGTCTGGTACCACTGGTGGGTATCGTCTGGTTTCACTGGTAGGTATCGTCTGGTGTCATTGGTAGGTATCGTCTGGTGTCACTGGTAGGTATCGTCTGGTACCACTGGTGGGTATCGTCTGGTACCACTGGTAGGTATCGTCTGGTGTCACTGGTAGGTATCGTCTGGTGTCACTGGTAGGTATCGTCTGGTGTCATTGGTAGGTATCGTCTGTTGTCACTGGTAGGTATCGTCTGGTGTCACTGGTAGGTATCGTTTGTTGTCATTGGTAGGTATCGTCTGTTGTCACTGGTAGGTATCGTCTGTTGTCATTGGTAGGTATCGTCTGTTGTCACTGGTAGGTATTGTCTGTTGTCACTGGTAGGTATCGTCTGGTGTCACTGGGATGTATGGTCTAGTAAACAGCGAATCAAAATATTTATTTATAAAAACTATATTCCAAAATAGGCCTGCTATTATATGAATATTAAACTATATTTTATATAAAATATCACAATTTTGAGTTACATTGAAAGTTTATAAATAATAGTTTTATTAAACTCTGTACGCCCATCTTTGTCAGGTTTAGCTTCTTTCAGATAGGTGGAATATACCTGAAAAGTAGTCATAAAATTTTCTCCAATTTCATTTATTTGTTTATTCAGTTTTTTTTATATTGTAAATTCACACACATTTATAACATAAAGTTGCCGATGTATAATGCTCATGTACATAAAGAGGCACCTCTCCCTTTATTTATGCATCATACATATGTATATATGGGGGTCGGTGGAAGGCTGGTTAAACCGTTTGGTTTTCGACCACTACGACCCGGGTTCGATTCCCGCATTGGACACTTTTTTCTGTTAAAAAAAAAAATGCTCCAATGGCCCTCGATTCTTGCAAAAGTCCAACCCCACCAGCGAGTGCAAGTAACCAAACGGGGCCCTAGCACATTTGTAAGTACAAAGTCGAACTGCTTTTCACATGTGTAGACATGTAGTGCGCTTACAGTAAAAGCAGTCGCTAACTACCCACCATGATTATCATGGCTTTGAGATAAGAAAGAAGAAGACATGTATATTAGAAGAAAAAAAGCATATCCTGACCGCTCTCTCACACACGAGCATTTTATATGACAGAGCGCCATCTAGTGGAACAGAAATCAACTAAACATTGATTTAACCTGTTCCCTGATATTTGGCCAATCCATTTTTATGATAAATCAAGAAAAGCCAACCACGAACGCGTTTCTGGCTGTTGGCCCTCGTCAGGGTAGTGCAGGCTGTACCTCAAAGACCAAAAGATTTATTCCAAAAGGCTTCCTAATAAATCAAAGAAAGGTGTATTTATGGCCAAATTTGAATAAATGCTCTGTTCATTGAAAAAGGGTCAGGTGTTGATATTAAAAACAAATTGAAATCATAAGCATAAATACAGTTATTGTTTTGAAAATAGAGCAATCCATAAATACATCTCTAATTAAAAAGGCATATATTGGATCAAAATATCATTTATTTTAACAATATTTCAGTTGGCTGAACGCCAACCTTTATCAAGGTGTTATAACATATTTAATGTGCGTTAACAACAAACTCAGCGCCACATAACTTCAATGGCGCTGAGTTTGTTGTTGACACACATTAAATATGTTATAATACCTTGATAAAGGTTGGCGTTCAGCTAACTAAAATATTGGTAAAATGAATGATATTTTGATCCAATATATGCCTTTTTTATTAAAAATACAGCTATACGACTTGTCTATAATGCGAAAATAAACAATCAAACCAATTATTTGAAATACTATGACTCGTACACGGTAAACGATATAAATTTACCAATAAATTGAATATCTATATAAATTGTAAAAATTAATATTAAAAAAACAACATGAGCGAGAGAATGACTATTTTAAAATCAGAATTCATATTTCATTATTTAAAAAAAATGTTGTACAATCAAATTAAATATTTATAAAATACCATATTCAACATTCGTTCATGCAAAATTTACCACACATACTAAAATATTTACCAAAAAAAAAAAAAAAGCTTGATAAAATTGCAGAAGAACGATTCAAAAATTTAAGGCCAGCCGATAGAAGCGCGCGGGCAGAGAAAATGGCGGGAAGATGATGATGATGTCACGTGACCCCCTCGGGAGGTTCGTCTGGTCATTAATCCAAATAGATTAATGACAATCCAGTTTCTTGCCAAATCTCTAAGGATTCAAATCTGGCTTTAGATTATTTTTTTTATTTATTTTTTTCATTCAAAGAGAGATTTACCGAAGATATTTCACTCTACTCTTACTTTTCCCAAATGAAAGAAGAAAAAAAATTAAAAAACTATACTGAAGAAGATAGTTAAATTTAAACTATTTTATATTAATGGATTCAGTATTTTGTGTGGTAATATGCAATTAAGACATATATAAATATTGAAATAAAACATTTGCCCGTTACGCGCGGATGCGACCAAAAGAAAAAAAAGGTAAATTTTACAACTGAAATACGATTTTTTGGTTATGAGTTAGCTTTTGAAAAAAAAATGAATTTTTAAAGAAAATTAAGAAAAAGGCATCTCCTTATCGTGCAACTGAAAGTTGCTGATCGCTTGCGCCATCTATCGGAATAAATATCAACTATTCTCGTTGATTTTTAATTATTCCAGAATTGGCCAAATACCCATTCTTGATTAATCAAGAAAAGCTAACCACGGACGCGTTTCGGGCTGTTGGCCCTCAATATATATATTAAAAATATATACAGTAGAACTTGGATAATTCGAACTTCTTTAATTCGAAAACCTCTTTAATTCGAATATTTATCTTGGTCCCTAGAATTTCCTATAAATAGAATAACTGTTTTTTAATTCGAATTTTTGGATAATTCGAATTTTTTTATGGTCCCTTGGGGTTCGAATTATCCAAGTTCGACTGTATTTATTTTTAAAATGAAATAGAATTTTTTAATTTAGTAAAAATAAATAATAATAAAAACATGGGAAAAGCCATTTCTCTACCTATAGTTTTTTTTTTTTTTTCGAAACAGCCGATTCTCTATTTATAGTGGTCATCCAATGAGGAATTTTAGTCGTCTGCAGCAAGTCGACCTTTCAATTTTACCATTCTATTTTATCAATTACTTTTAAGTGAAAAATTCTAGGGAGTGAAAAACTCTGGGCAACTGGAAAAATTCAATTTATTCTCAAATAGTAGACTAAAACCTATATAAAAGGCCTTTAAGAAATATTTATTTAGCTAGCTATGTTTATTTAAAAAAAAAAAGTTTTAGCTTTTTACTAAAAGTTGTGTGAAAAATAACACGTAGGAAAAATTTATATGAATATTATGAAATAAAGAGTAAATTTTTATTTTTTTTTTTACATTTTTTTAAAAATAGTTTATACCACAATTCCTATTATGTGTAAATATATTGATATTTTAATATTTAAAAAAAAAATAGCTCTGAATTTTTTTTACCTTTTTTTAAAAATAAGATATAAATATTTAAATGGGAAATTTAAATGTTACACACAAAAAAAAATATTGTGCATTAAATTCTTATATAAGAAATGTTTTAAGATAAAATTTTAAAATATTTGAAAATTTAAAAAGTTTTTTTTTAGGTATCGTCTGCTTTTAATTTCTTTTTTTTTCCACACGAGGTGTCAAATGGCATTAGATGGATATAAAAAATAAGATAGTAGAGTGGAATAATAGATGATGATTGTAAATATTTTAGGAAGTGTATTTTGTGGAATTATTAACAAAAGTTAATTGGGTTTATCAAAACTTACATAAATTAATATTGTTTTAAAAATAGAGCAATCCATATTTAATTCATTAGATAATAATAAAAAGGCATATATTGGATTTAATGAAAGATTTATTTTGCCAATATTTCAGTTGGCTGAACGCCAAACCTTTATCAAGGCATTACATTTAAAATGTAAAACAAGTGTAACATTAAAATGTTATAATACCTTGATAAAGGTTTAGCGTTCAGTCAACCGAAATATTGGCAAAATGAATCTTTTATTATAAATCAAATATATGCCTTTTTGATAAACGAGTAACGGTCAAAGACTCTTCCAGTAAGATATGTCAAGTAAGAAGTTTCAGAAGATGAGTTTCTTTTAATTGTAAAACATTACAAGCTTTCGGGCAATGCCCTTCTACAGGTAAAATAAAAATAAAAACAAAAATTAAAGGTAAATTATTTTTATTTTACCTGTAGAAAGGCATTGCCCGAAAGCTTGTAATGTTTTACAATTAAAAGAAACTCATCTTCTGAAACTTCTTACTTGACATATGCCTTTTTATTATCTAATAAATTAATATATATATACACACTCATGGACAAAACTTAAGGAAATTTCATATTATAAGCATAAACCACTTCTTATTTGCTTATATAACGGTATATTTCTCATATATGTAAATTCGAGCGTTTCCTTTAAATAAAATAATTATAAAAATATAATAAAAAATAATAATTTAAACTATTTTTGACTCGTATGATTTAAAAAAAAAAATAAATCAATTTTTTACTGCCCTTACTGCAATGATAAAAAAAAAAAAGGAGAGCCTGGCTCATCAATGGTGAACCCTCCCAGCGGTTTCGCCAGTTTAATCTACCATACCGCTGTTATATTGCATTTTTCGATCTTCCTTTTATAGTGATACTGATGTTAAACTCTTGGAATGGGTATAGGAATGTATAAGGAAGATCGAAAAATGCAATATAACAAAGGTATGGTAGATTAACCTGGCGAAACCGCTGGGAGGGTTCACCACTGATGAGCCAGGCCCTCCCATAAATTTTTCCATTGCATTAAGGGTAGTAGAAATTATTTAATCTTTGAAAGAATCATACGTGTCTATAATAGTTTCGAATTATCATAACAGATGGCGCGCTAATGCATCATAATACAGTAGAACGGATAATTCGAACTTCTTTAATTCGAAAACCTATTTAATTCGAATCTTTATCTTGGTCCCTAGAATTTTTTTTTTGTACATTAATACATCAGTTTTGAAATTTTTTAATATGTATATAGTATATACATACAATTATTGCACATAATCTAAATATACGGTAAAAATGGAAATTTACAGCAACTAATGTTATTCTTAATAAAGGAATTGATCGAAATTGTGAGATTTTTATTGTTTTAAGCCTTTTTATTCAAAACATCTTTAATTCGAATTTTTGGATAATTCGAATTTTTTATGGTCCCTTGGGGTTAGAATTATCCAAGTTCGACTGTATATATATGTGTCATAAAGTTATATATATATGTCGTAATATTGTAATGTGTAATATGGCAATACAGTAAGAATGTGTTCTAAATGAATGAATGAAAGATTTCTAAACAAGATTTTAAAATCCACACCTATGTAAATACATATATATGCAAAATACATTAAACCATATAATTCTATATTTCCTATTGGGATTTATCCGTGTAATTTACTGGAGTGCAATCATAAATAATGGTGCAGACGAATTGTTTAACAATGCCAATTTACTATGTACCACGGGAACGATGAAATTTTAAGGACGCCAGGCTTCTAATTGCCTTATTATTTATTGAGCTAACACGAAATTGCGTCCAGTTCCTATGTGCTTCTTTTCCTATGATTTATTTCTCCATCCCCCCCCCCCCCACTTTAGAAAAAAAAAATGGCGCCAAAATCGTCGCAGGTATCGCTGACATTTTTATATACGTCTGATTTATAAATAAAGTTTTTTTTTTTTATGGTACAAGAACGAAGAAATTCTATCTTTAAAATTAAATGAATGTTGTTATCTTTTGAACGTTTTACTATTTTTTTATGTTTAAATGTTTATGTGTATTTTATGTTTATCTATATTTCGTGTGCTACTAATTTAAACTATCAACGATTTATTTTCCCGCGCTATCATAAAATGGCGCCAAAATGGTCACAAATATCGTCTGGTATTTTAAAAATAATATTCGATTTATAAATGAAATAGTATGTTCGGAAGGGTAAAGAATGAATCAATTTTGGCACTTTATATAAATATAAATGAATTTTTTATATCTTGAAAGTTTTATATAGAGTGCGAGTTATATAGTATGTGTGTGTAAATATGGTTCAATTATTATTACTATTACAAGCCAATACACTTTGGAGATAGTTTATTACACTATGTAATGGGGGGGGGGGGGGGGGGAATAGTACAAATGTGATATTGTACTGGGATAAGGTGCATAAATTATGAAAAAGAAAAAAGGCATCTCCTTATCGTGCAACTCAAAGTTGCTGATGGCTTGCGCCATCTATCGGAATAAATATCAACTATTCTCGTTGATTTTTAATTATTCCAGAATTGGCCAAATACCCAGTATTAATTAATCAAGAAAAGCTAACCACGGACGCGTTTCGGGCTGTTGGCCCTCATCAGCGTGGTGCAAGCTGTACCTCAACGACCAAATTTTTTTTCACATTGTTTCGCAGTCTCACGCAATTCTGGCCTTAACTACCCGTTTCATGATTTTTCAGGATGCCTGAATGACCAGTTTTTTTTGGTCGTTGAGGTACAGCTTGCACCACGCTGATGAGGGCCAACAGCCCGAAACGCGTCCGTGGTTAGCTTTTCTTGATTAATCAAGAATGGGTATTTGGCTAATTCTGGAATAATTAAAAATCAACGAGAATAGTTGATATTTATTCCGATAGATGGCGCAAGCCATCAGCAACTTTCATAACTATGTAATGGGTCAATAAGTATTACTATTTATAAAAAGAAATAGTATGGATGTAAAACATTACAATAATGATTTTACCATCGATGTTCCTGAATAAAAAAAAATCCAAACACTAGTAACCCAGAGTTGCATACTACAAATCTATATATATGTGATTCTATAGAAAATTACCATATGAAATAGGACAGAAGAAGTGATAAATGTTGTAATACTGGAGGTTGATTATTGCCCATTTGAGTACAATGGAAGGTATGATGTATTACCCCTAGCGAGTGGAACACGCCACACGCTCATGTAAAATGTATCATTGTATCGAATTACAATGTTAATCAATTCCTTTATTGTTTAACATCTTCCCCCCCACCATTGTTTCCGGGGTCGTTCAACAATATAGAATATTGTAACTCTTCTTTCAAAGTTGAACAATACCTAAAATCTGTCTTTACATATTTACAATCTGTAATTTTTTTGGGAGAAGGATGGATATAAGAGCTAAATAAGTTTTTTTTTTTTTGAGGGGGTCGGTGGAAGGATGGTCTAAACCGTTGGTTTTCGACCGCTACGACCCAAGATTGAATCCTGCATTGGGCACTTTTTTCCTAATTAAAAAAAAATGCTCCAATGGCCCCCAATTCCATAAAAAATAAATTCTGGAATAGGTGATTTAAAAATATTTGATTTATAAGTAAAATAGTATGTTTGGATGGGTAAAGAATGAATCAATTTTGGCACTTTATATAAATATAAATGAATGTTTTATACCTTGAGAGTTTTATATATAGTGCGAGTTAAAATATATGTAAAAAATAGTACAAATTTGACATTGTACTGGGATAAGATGCATAAATTATTAAAAAGAAAAAGGCATCTCCTTATCGTGCAACTGAAAGTTGCTGATGGCTTGCGCAATCTATCGGAATTCTTGTAAAAGTCCAACCCCACCAGCGAGTGCAAGTAACCAAACGGGGCTCTGTCACATTTGTAAGTGCAAAGTCGAACTGCTTTTCAAATGTGTAAACATGTGATGCACTTACAGTAAAAGGAGTCGCCAACTTCTACCCACCATGATTATCATGGCTTGTACTAGAAATAAGCAGAAAAAAACGATATTTTTTTATATATCTGAGAAAAAAAGAAGAAAAAAGGTTTTTGATATTGCTTGTATTTGTTATAATAAAAATATATATTCTCATTGTTAATTCACTATTGAGAGTTTTATAAAAGCCTTTATTTATAACAATTATACTATATATAAATACACTCAAGGACAAAACTTATGGAAGTGGAAAGTCTTTGATGTCGTTGGTCGTCTGTTTGTTTGAAGGAGACAGTGACAATTTTTTTTCACACTTGGTTATCTCGTGTGTCTTCAATAAAGGTCACTGTAATATCTTTCAGAGTTATTGTATGAATCCCGATATACATGCCATAAAGGTACAACTTCCTTAAGTTTTGTCCATGAGTGTTATTTATCATGAACTGCTTTGGTCACTTGGAAGGTCTCATCTTTTCCTTTTCCTCCCAGACGTCAATGTTTCCATGTTTTCCTTTTGTCTTTTTTATTGGATCGAAGATAATAAACTGTTTGTTAGTTCCTTTGTTTATACAATTTTTGAAGTTAAAATCATTAACAATATAATAAATTATATTTAAATAAAAAGGCATATATTAAAAATAAAAAAGGCATATATTAAAAATTAAAAAGGCATATCCTGACCAGGAGCACATGTGCATTTCAGAAGTCAGAGCGCCATCTGGTGGAACAGAAATCAACTAAACATTGATTTAGCCTGTTCCCTGATATATGGCCAACCCAATTTCTTGATAAATCAAGAAAAGCCATCCACGAACGCGTTTCGCGCTGTTGGCGCTCGTCAGCTTGTAGCAGGCTGTACCACTGCCACCAAAAATAATTTTAGTCCCAGAGGCTTCTTGAGAAACCAAGAAATGGGCATTTAAGGCCAAACTTGGCCAAAGGCATATATTAGATCGAAATATCAATCATTTTACCAATATTTCAGTTAGCTAAACGCCAACCTTTATCAAGGTATTATAACATATTAATGTGTGTGTCAACAACAAACTCAATTATATATCATTGTTAAGTTATATTTTATATAAAGTATTAACAATATATATATGACAAAAAAAGATATCTATTTTCTATATGTGCCATGAAAAAAAAAAGTTCAAATATTTAATATTTTCATGAAAATTTCATTGTTTTTTTTTTTGTTCTAAGATTAAAAGATTAATATATATACTAATAACAATGTTAGATAAAAAAACAACACATTCCCCCCAGCTATATATTAAATAATAAAATATTAATGAAAACGGAACACAAAATAATAGAATTTATAAAACTGGAAAAAATGGTCAAATTTTAACATTTTATTAGATAGCTGTGGTTTTAAGTGACCAAAGATAAATGTGGAATTTTTTCTTCTGTTCGTCTTCCAATCTTATTTTAAACCAGCGATGTCCTTCTATGAAGGGGAAGATTTAGTTATTTCCTCCTGGGTAGCAACAGAGTAGAGTTTACAGCCTTTATTTCATTTTAAAGGATATTTGGTAAGTATTAAAACATTTGTTATTTGAAAGTTTTTTTCTAAACTAGACTGATTTCACGATATATGTAACTCCGCCTTTGCCAGTCCCAAACCCGGATGAAAAAGAAGGAGGGGGAGTAGTAACAAGCTTGCTAAAAACTTGAGTTCAGCTGGCCCGGCTGATAGTACCCTGTAAGGGCTTCTGATCCAGGAATACAGAATAAGCAGCGTTTGTACTTCATGTTAGGAGCGGCTGTACATGACGTCTGTTCCTCATGTCAGAGGCGACCATTTCTTTTGGATTTAAGTCGGCCTGCCACTGAATAGAGCTCCCAGTCATAACGACAAAGGCAGACGACTTCACCCAGTCATGAATGATTGAGTGAAGATAAGAAAGAAGAAGAAGACGATATATGTAATGTATGGTGTTCATCCACAAAACTAAAATATTGGTAAATAAATTTCGTTACAAAATCATTTTATTAGGTACCGCTCAACAAGAACAACCTAGTTTATGATAATTACAACAATGAATAATAAGTGAAGGTTATTCACATATTAAACAAAATGTTAACACGGGATTTAATCCCTGGTTCATGGCTGTCGGTAATCGAGGGTGTTACCCACTCCTCCACCGACAGGTAAATAAATTTTCCAAATAACCTTTTTAGGTGCCGCTCAAAAAGATCAACCTAGATCATAAAATTTACAATATACTGAGGGGAATGGTTATGTACAGGGTTTGTTCATTTACAATTTATATTTATAATGATATTGTTGGGTCCTCAGGTCCTTGGGGATATTGTTCTTGAGAAGGTTTTTTCTGGCTTGTTTGATATTCAAGGTGGGTTTATTTTTACTTTTTTTCCACTTTTCGTCATTCTGGCTTAATTGATGTGTAAATAATTTTCTCTTTGATCCAACATATATGCCTTTTTTATATTTACCAAAAAGGCGTTTAATCTGATGAGGTTGAAGAGGCTGATTTAAAGGAATGAGTACAAAAATATTTGAGCGAAGTTGGTATTCATATACCAAATGTTGTATGTTGTATTATATAATGAATATCTGCTCATGCCACTTTAACAGCTTAAACACCTGTTTGGTAAATTCAACCGATTCCATAACCCCTCTCGTAGAATGTTATGGAATCGAAGCCGCCCCTGTACTGATGAGGGCCATAGTCTGAAACCATGGTATACAGGTTGTTGGTTGTTGTCTGAATTTGTTAATTGGTGTTGTGTAGCTCTTTCTTCATCACTAGTAAAGTTTTTTTACCAGAGTGATGAACAGTGTATCGTTGTTGTTGTTGTCGTGTTCAAAGAAGAGCCTCAGATGTCTCCATACATCTCCATCACAGCAGCAGCAATATCCTCTATCTTGGGTGTGTAAAGCTTGCTCTTCATTGGAAAATGGGCGCCGTTGCCACGTTAGTCACCTTGGAAACGAACCAGAATTTGGTCGAATATTCCAAATGTCCAGGGGGGACCGCAGGGAGGTGTGGTCGGACTTCTCCCCCCCCAGTGTATCGTTTGATTTATAAATAAAAGGGAGAGATGCCAATATAGGTACATGAATATTATCCTCCAGCAACTTTATATTGTATACTGTTTGCGGTTTTTAACCATTTTATTAATGCTCTTTTGAATCTCAGACGAACTCCTTCTCTTTCCAGGAACAATAATCTTAAGTGAAAATAGTACAAATGTGATATTGTACTGGGATAAGGTTCATAAATTATGAAAAAGCCATCTCTTTATCGTGAAACTTAAAGTTTCTGATGGCTTGCGTCATCTATCGGAATATAATTTCAACTATTCTCGTTAATTATTCCAGAATTGGCCAATTGGGTATTTGGCCAATTCTGGAATAATTAAAAATCAACGAGAATAGTTGATATTTATCCCGATAGATGACGCAAGCCATCAGAAACTTTAAGTTTCTCGATAAAGAGATGGCTTTTTCATAATAATCTTAAGTATTTTTCTTTGATTAGCTCTATAGATTATTATTGGTTCCTAGAAGTTTGTAATATGGTTGAGACCAGGCTCTATTTAAAACTAATGTTGGGCTATTGTATCTAAACGCTGTTTTTTGTTTGATTCGATGAAGGTGAGCACATGTTGTTTTCTGAAATATTGAAAAGGTATTATTTATATATAAGGAATAGATTTATATATAAAATGGACCTCTTTTTATATTAAAAAAAAACCTATTTCCATGGTAATAATTGATTATTATAATTCAGAAAAGTATATACACCAATACCTCGCTTTGCGTCGTTTCGTTTTGCGTTTTTTTCTAAGTTGCGTCGCTGCTTAATTTTTACTGATTTTCACTGTGCGTCGTTAGATTTTCGAAGTTGCGTTATTTTGGATTCGAGTCTTTAATTTTTTTATTATTTTTTTTTCCTAAAATATGGCAACACCTTTGTTTTTGATTACGCCTTCACATATTTTCACTTTGCGTCGTTTCAATTTGCGTCGTGTTTTTTGGAACGTAACCCCGACGCAAAGCGAGGTATGGGTATACATATAATAATATTGCCACATGGAAAATTAGGGAAGACAAACTTCAGGATGACACAGCTGTCTCTCTTTTATATCTATTTATTTATATTTATTATGTATTATGTATTGGGATACGACGACCATAGAAGAGATCCAGGAGAACGACCTAGAGCAGATGACAGGAGACCTGACAGACAAGAATGGATCAAGGCCAGGGGACCATCTTATCGAGGAGCCACTAGTAGAGGCCATAGAAAGACTGCTGGAGAGCTGTAGGACATCAGGGGACCATAACGGCAAGAGCCACAGCACTGACCAGGAGTCAAGATAGCAAATGTAAATATCTTTGTTTACTTTTACTGTTGTCATCTATTCAAGTTGTAAATAAAAATATGTAAATAGACTGACCATTCGCTACACTTTTTAGAGAAAAACTTGTAACCTTTTTGAAAAATAAATTTATTCTGTATTTAACCTTATATAATCTTATATGGACATTGTAATAAATCAGTGTCAATCTCAATCTCTCTCTCTATCTCTTAAGGTAACCAGATTCCTGGAGCCACGTACTAAAAACAGCATTTTATTTAAGTCAAAAATAAACTATGAATGATAAACAAAAAAAAAAGATAAGCAATGAGGGGAAGTTTAGAGAGTAACAAAATATAAACATCCTAAATGATACTCTGTTAATAAAATAATAAATACTTTGTTACAATATAATATAATTTGTGAAATCTGTAAATTGATTATATTCAGAATTTTTAAAAGTCAAAATCTGTATATTAACATTTGTATTAATTAAATATGTTTTTAAATATACCTATCCCCCGATTTACACGGTAGATACGTTCCTGAGAAAAACGTGTACATCGGGAGATAGGTGTACACAGAAATAAAAATAAAATGCATTGACAGGTTAAAATATGTAGTCAACACATAAGCTCGGGATTCCTCGTGAGATGTGTACACAGCACATGTGTTCAATCACAGTAGCATTTAGTATAGTGCGATAAAAATAAAAAAAAAACTTATTTGGAAAACCGTGTAAAAGCGAAAACGTGTAAAAAAAGTACCGTGTAAATCGGGGAATAGGTGTATTAATTTCAATGATTATTAAGCGTCTTTTTCATAAAGTTACATAAGTGGGTTGAATCTACCCAACCCGTCCAGTTATGTAAGAAAATTTCACCCTTCCAGTTAAGGGTTAAAAACCATTTAAGGTTAAAGAGAGAAAAAAAACTTTAAAAATGGTGTTTATTATTTTTCGTTTTATGTACTCTGTAGAAGGGAAGGGTTTTCCGAAAGCTCGAGATTACATTAATAAAAAGAAACCCAATCTCCAGAAATCTGTGATGTATTATTTCGATCTGTATTTAAGAGATTTATATCAAGTAAAGAGAAGAAAACTTAGCTAAGCCTGTTAAAAATATAGGCCAAACGAACTTTTCTAAACAAATCTATAAAATTCCAAACGACTAGCTTACAGCGCCATCTCTCGTTGTAAATTGTCATAAATTTTAATGACAGGGGGGCCCCCGCGAATTTGAATCTATTTTTAAAAACAGAATAATAACATACATTATGTGCATTTTTTAATGTTTAGGATGGAAAAACATATTTAGAACTGAATTATATTGATTATATTTTTTGTTTCAGACTTTTTTAATAAGAAATTATATATATATGTCGTAACAACTCCTCCCACTTTCGGTTCTATTTCAGAAGTATAATTGCATTGAATAACGCTGATCATTCAAAACTTATTCCAAATCAATATCGTTTGGCTAAAAAAAATAATAATTTATCGTCTGCTAACTTTTATTTTTAATACTCTTTCTAACTATTCATTACTATCTATTTTATTATTAATATAGTATATATTAATATTAAATAATAGTAATTTCATTCTCTAATCATATAGTTACCCTTTATCGATTTCATTTAGAATTTATCGAATTTTTACACCACAAATTAGAAAACGTTTATTAGAGAAAAAAAAAATACCAAAAGAGATTCCACTCTCTTTTGTTCGTCACACAGAACCTATTGACATATTGTCGAATATGTAAATAGGAAGTCATTTTTTTTTAAATTATGTTTTCTATCTGTTGGCGCTCCAGAGAAAGTATTCTTTGACAGAAGATTATGTGTGATAATAATGATAATAATAATTAGAGAGAAAAATACGGAAATAATTTACAATGTAAAGTAGCCTGTAAAAAAACGTACCGTAATTAATTGATTTGTAATTTACCAATTAAAAATAGTTTGAATCTTTTTTTAATGACCTAATTATGAGCATAATTAATAATGCAATCAATTTTTAAGTGGATTTTATGTACATTGAAAGTGCAATAATGCCTAATAAATTCTATATATTCGTTTCCTATATATGTATTTAATGTTGACTGAAATATATATCACACAAGCCTTTTTATTGGGGCATCCAGCCCTATACATGATTCCCCTCAACGGGATTTAGCAAAGGAAGATATTTCAAAAGAAAAAACTAAAATACAAGAAGTAATAAGGAAAAAGAAAAGAGAGAAGAAAGAAAAAAAAACTACATATGTGTCTCCACTATTATAATATTACACTATATATTGATATTTACCAGAAGAGGATAAAGATCTATAAAAATAAAGGTCACCTCTCCCGTCAAAATAGACTCCAATACTAGGACGCTTCTAATAAAGTCCGATTTGGACTGAAGAGAGCCATTAGCCTGAAACCATTGTCTCCAGGTGGGCGCTTCTCAGTTTGCCAAAACTGGTGTTGTGGCTTTGTCACCGACCCGAGGCCGCTAATTTTGACGGGAGAGGTGGTCTTTATTTTTTTTTAATAGATCATTATAAATTATATGTATATATATAAATATATAAATTCTGTTAACTATATAGTTTATTTCCGACCACCACAGCTACAATCTACAAATTTGCATACTTCTGTGTCGTATACAAGGTATTGAATAAAAGGACTGCTACCAGCAAACTGCGTGCGTGTTTCGACATGTTTGATTTCTCCACACTGAGCTCGGTCGACAAGTAGTGACTTTCTTATTTCATATTATTATAAAACAAAACAACAAAATCACATCCTCGGAAGCTATTTTGTTTACTATTTATATGTATTATAGAGGAATTTACCTTTCCGATGCAAATTTCGTACAAAACCTTTGTATAGGAGAGTAGAAACAAGCGTCTATATATACAATATGTATGTAAATATGTATGTAAAATATACAGATATCTCTACAAAGAATAAATCACCATGTTGTATGCTTGTAGGGTTTTGATGAGAAATATGTAAAAATATTTCATATTTACACAAACATGATAAAACATTGTTGCATAATCGTCCATTCCTATTTACATAGAATAAATAACAACGCTCTCTATGCACAGGAATTGTAACCATTTTGGTGCGATTCTTTCTTTCTAAATGTAACAGGTATTCCTACTGTCCTTCCTGCAATGATAAAATATGAGGATGGCCTGGCTCATCACTGGTGAACCCTAGATATTGCATGTATGTTATTGTGATTTTATATCCTGCGCTAGGAATGAATCCATCTCTGAATATGGTATATAATGCATGTATGGGCATAAGCTTAGAAGACAGTATATATGTTATGATAAATTATGCTGAGAGAAATTATTATTTGCTAGTCTCAATCCCGATATACATGCTAAAAGGTACAACTTCCTTAAGTTTGTCTATGAGTGTATTTTTCAGAGTCAATATCTAAATCCCGATATACATGCTAAAAAGTACAACTTCCTTAAGTTTTGTCTATGAGTGTATTTTTCAGAGTCAATGTATAAATCCTGATATACATGCTAAAAGGTACAACTTCCTTAAGTTTTGTCTATGAGTGTATTTTTCAGAATCAATGTCTAAATACCGATATACATGCTAAAAGGTACAACTTCCTTAAGTTTTGTCCATGAGTGTATTTTTCAGAGTCAATGTCTAAATCCTGATATACATGGTAAAAGGTACAACTTCCTTAAGTTTGTCTATGAGTGTATTTTTCAGAGTCAATGTCTAAATCCCGATATACATGCTAAAAGGTACAACTTCCTTAAGTTTTGTCTATGAGTGTATTTTTCAGAGTCAATGTCTAAATCCCGATATACATGCTAAAAGGTACAACTTCCTTAAGTTTTGTCTATGAGTGTATTTTTCAGAGTCAATGTCTAAATCCCGATATACATGCTAAAAGGTACAACTTCCTTAAGTTTTGTCTATGAGTGTATTTTTCAGAGTCAATGTCTAAATCCCGATATACATGCTAAAAGGTACAACTTCCTTAAGTTTGTCTATGAGTGTATTTTTCAGAGTCAATGTCTAAATCCCGATATACATGCTAAAAGGTACAACTTCCTTAAGTTTGTCTATGAGTGTATTTTTCAGAGTCAATGTCTAAATCCCGATATACATGCTAAAAGGTACAACTTCCTTAAGTTTGTCTATGAGTGTATTTTTCAGAGTCAATGTCTAAATCCCGATATACATGCTAAAAGGTACAACTTCCTTAAGTTTGTCTATGAGTGTATTTTTCAGAGTCAATGTCTAAATCCCGATATACATGATAAAAGGTACAACTTCCTTAAGTTTTGTCTATGAGTGTATCTTTCAGAGTCAACTGGTTTTCACATGTGTAGACATGTGGTACACTTACATTAAAAGCAGTCGCCTACTTCTACCCACCATGATTATCATGGCTTCTACTACGTGTATTAGGCATAAATAAAAAAAAATCTACCACAGACCGCTCTTTTTAGAGCTCTACTATTGAATTGGACAATTATGCTTATACACCTATCCCCCGATTTACACGGTAGATACGTTCCTGAGAAAAACGTGTAAATCGAAAATTAAATTTTTTTTTAAATTAGAAATACAGACACAGTGTGCGTGTGCAGCAAGTCAGCACATAAGCTCGGGATTCCTCGTGAGATGTGTACACTGCGCATGTGTTCAATAACAGTAGCATTTAGTATAGTGCGATAAAAACAAACAAAAAAACTTATTTGGAAAACCGTGTAAAAGCGAAAAACGTGTAAAACAAGTACCGTGTAAATCGGGGGATAGGTGTATATGCTACAATGGAAACTTGGTTATTGTATTTCAAGGAAAACTATGTAAATACGTTTTTAGGACAGTAGAATTACATATGAATATTTACATAGAGCAATGCTCTACCGCAAACAATAAAGGTCATTTAGACCTAAATTAACTATAAGGAAATAACACATGCCATCTATATGTGCAAAATAGCACTATTAAATATTAGTAATGGTAGTAGTAAGGTAGATAGTTCTTTCTTCTAGGAGAACGAAGGATCTGTGTATTTATTCTCAATAATAGAATTTTCTGGCGAGGTGTTGATTGGATTATGGTCCTCATCATTCTGTACCCCGCTATCTTCATTTTGATTGGTTGGACTGATTTGCTGAGGTCGATTCTGATTGGTTGGACATCTTCTTGACATTTCGCCAGTTAGTTTTGTCCTACCTATTCATTTGTTCAACTTGGAGGGGAGGAATTTAATGACAAGAAATGGGGAGAAAAGAAACATGTCGTTTGGTATATGGCCTTTACTTCATGTTTATTGAGTTCTATTGAATAGAAACGAAAAGATAAATTATGGTATAGAGAATATTTGGATAATATATTTCGTTGTCTTGAAATTCCTATTTGCTGGAATCTGAATCTAAACTTAAATTCTTATAATTTGCTCCTCAGACCAAATCCTGGAGATTTGAAGCATATTCTCCAATTCCATTTAAAAAGAGCATTTTTGTCCATCCCAATATATTTCACACTATGCTGAGGAATGGTGACCTCTTCCATTTTGCATATTGTCCATTTAAGGAAACGTTTTACCGCTTTTGTTCTTTTCTAAGGTTTTGTACTCTGTAAAAGAACAACCCACGTTGGTATAGAGAAGAATGAAAAATAACTTGTACTATATTAACTTTACCTCTAATAAGAAACCATCTCTAAGAGAGACCAAGGTGATATCTATTTTTATTTTATACATTCTCAAATAGGGGAAGTTCAACTAAACAATGTTTGATAAATTGTTTCGAAATTAATTCGATAGATGGCAGATCAAACTTTCTACAAATCGAACAATTCGAGAATTCAAAAACGAGTTTCCAAAGATGTGGAACTAAAATAATTCAATAGAGAATACCACAATTGTAGGTTGATTTTTGATTAATTCAAGTTATGTGAAGACTTCTCTCATCGACATTTTTATAAACGTTTATTGTCCTTTTTGACCTTTCGGCGAACCTCTTTCGCTCTTTTGGTTAAAGATGGAAAGCTTATTGGTGAAGTATTGTCTTTTTAAAAGACTTTTGAAAAAGACGACAATGGGTGACCGATACGTCAAAAGGATAATAAACTTTTATAAAAAAGAGTTGATGAAGTCTTTAACTTGAATTAATAAGGTAATATGCAAAGAAGGTAAGTTGTCCTAGCATTGTTAACCTATCGTATATATACACTGCAAGAAATGTGTCTATCAAAATAAATAAAAAAACTCTCTTACACGAACAATTGAAATATAAAAATGATAAAAACGGGTCGTCAATGATATCACAACTACAGCTTTTTTAAATGGTCAGTGTAATATGCAAAAAGGTGGGTTGTCAGGTTATGCAAATGGAATAGAAACAAAGGAAGGAGGGTTTATATGGGCGGACGGACAGAAAGGTCAAGCGGGTGGGGAGGGTGGAACCGGTTAGGTCGACCTTCTGCTGTTTCACTTCCTGCAGCCATGCTCCTATTTGGATAGGGAGCTCGGTTTCACTCTTACTCTATGATTTTATTATTATTATTATAATTTTTTTTTTTATTTCGTTATGTGAATGCTCTCTATAATCTGTTCTATTAAGTAGTATTCAATTAGATATCTGTGGAAGGATGGGTATTCATGTATTAAAAGGACACCTCTCCCTTTGAATAAATATATTTAAAACAATGCAGTTATTAAATGCGTTTTTAAAATGCACGTTCTATGATATCTTCTGAACGCTGATCGTGGATATTCGAGTCAATGATTAAGCGATAGTATCAGATTTTGCAAAAGGCGAACAAAAAGCCAACGGCCTGTATGCCATAATTTCGGGCAATGTCTTCATCAGTACAGAAGCGGATATTCGGTTCGGGATAGAGTAGCATCCTACGGGAGTAGTTCTGAATTTCTCAATTAGGTGTTTTAGCTTTTGAAGTTGTAGAGCTGTTCTTGGGTCCCACTGAATTCACTGTGAAAGTGCGGGAGGATCGTGCATCCCATTTCTGTGCAAATAGGGTCAAATAATCGTACTGTTTAGATGCATATAGATTTAATGCATATTTGCATATATATGCATATTTTATGCATTGCTTAAAATGCCTTTATTTAAAAAGATGGGCATCTTTATGGAAACTATATATGTTTAGTAATTTAATGGAAGATTGATTATCATTAGGGGTAAACACGCCTCTATCATTTTAAAATGCATAAAAAACATGTCAAGATATTATTTTATGCAGATGAATTCATATTAAAGACTATGCTACAACACCATTTTTTTTGTAAACTCAGACAAAAGGCTAACAACATATATACTATGGTTTCAGGCTATGGCCCTCATCAGTACAGGGACGACTTCGATTTCATAACATTCTACGAAAGGAGTTAGGAAATCGGTCGAATTTTCCGAAGAAGTGTTTAAGCTGGTGACATGATTAAGGATTAGTGTTATGGTATATGCATGGAGGGGCATGAATCTATACCTTCTAAGGAAATGATCTTTAAAAATGCATTGTTTTGATGCATCTTTTTTTAAAAAGTGAATAGCGCCTTTTTGCTAATACTATAGGTATATATTTTGCATATATTGATATATGTGAATTGAAAATAGAATGGAAGATTAAGAATATGAAATGATAATAGATCTTGGTCATGTAACACAACTTTGCATTGTTTGGGAAAAAAAGGGGGAAAAAATCAAATTTATGTTTCAATTTATTCCGATAGGTGGCAGCAGCTTTATTTGCATAACATATTTGCATAATCAGAAATAATTGTTATATACGATATTTGAGAGAGGGAGAAATGAAATTTAATTTCTATTCCCATAGAAAGAAAAATATAGTATTTGTTCATGTACTTAGCCATATATAACTAGATTTTTTCAAAGCTTGAAAAAGCTATTTGCATATATTATTATTTTACACATATAAATTTACTGGCAATGCGCTTCTTTTAAATATCATCAAATATTATCTCTACAGACCTTACTGCAATGATATGAGTTATTGAGTGATAGATATAGAATATGAGATAATATTTGATGATATTTAAAAGAAGCGCATTGCCAGTAAATTTATATGTGTAAAATTTTAACGATAGATGGCAATTAAATTTAATTTGCTAATATATTATTATATTCATTGGAGAGTTTTTTTGTTGTTGTTTTTATATTCCACAGTTCATATGACTTGGCGTTTTATCATAAATATCCTGTTTATTGGATGTAAGCAACATGGGGAATATTATTCAATGAAGGTGAAATAAAATCACAAGTACAAGAGACTTTTTAAGATATAAATTCTTATACGTTGATTTACTACGTAGTCTGCAAAATGAAAAGAATAAAAAAGTAAAAGCTAATCACAATCAATAATAATAACGACATTTATATATATAAATATGTTATGAATATAATGCTTTGTTTATTGAAAAAGATAGAGAATTGGAAGTGCAGTCGTGAAAAATAGGAAATAAATAATTTACCCATCAAGTAGTTTTTATTTTGAATTACTTGAAGAAAATTATACATAAAATTAATTTTCACAGTAATATTGAATTTATAAAATAAATTCTATATTCGTGAATTAAAAATAGGTAGGTTAACTTTACATATTTACAACAATATTTTAAGTGTTATGTTCTAAATCTATGGTCAAAAAATGTAGAACAGTCAATGAATGAAAATAAATGTTTTAAAAAAATAAAATAATTGCATTTTAGATTATATAATATACATATAGTAAAACTTAATGAATACAATCAAGCTCATAAATAGATTAGTCTAGGTAAATCTGAAGAAATTTCTCTTATACACATATTACCACGGAGTCTGCAAATAAAAAAATAAGTGTGTGTGTAAAATCTAATAATTAAATCATATCATAGTCCAAAACATCACTTTATTTTCAAATGCGAAAAAAGGTACCTATCCCTTTAAATAATTATATTAAAACGACGCAGTTATTAATTACATAAATGTCTTTCTGTGACCTCTCTAAGCAGGAGGTACAGATGAAAGAATAATCCAACTTGGACAAATGCCAACAGAAAGGCTAGCCTCTAATACCAGGGTTTCAGGCTATGGTCCTCCTCAGTACAGAGTTGTCTTCGTTTTCATGATCTTCTTCAGTAATGATATCTACCGAAACTGGTAAAACTACGAGGTATATACTGTCGATATATACGTACACCACGACCCAGGTTTGAATCCCGTATATTGGGTACTTTTTTTATTCTAAAAAAAAATTGTTTCAATGGTCTCTAATTTTTGAACAAACCCAAAACCATCAGTGAGACCTAGTAACCAAACTAAAATCTGGTACCTTGAAAGTGTAAAAGTCGAACTTCTTTCTGCATGTTCAATCACCGATATAACCATGGTTATCATGACATCTGTCATATGTAGGTGAGAAGTAAACACAAAATGATACTAAAATAGTCTGCTGAAGATAACACACAAAAAAAGACTAGAAGTTTAATGCAAGAAAAAGGCCCCTGTAAATATGTAAATATTATAATATCAGTTTATAATTAATTCCAATCGTTAAAGTCCAGGAGGCTCAATATGCGAGACATGTGTTGAATCTTTTTTTTTTTTTTACGAAATTGATAAATGAACACGTGGTGGAGACTTGAAGGATGAAGAGGGGAGTAAAAAAAACCTTTCTGCATATTGGCAGCGAGCCAAGAGAGTAATTGTCATTAAACATAATTACCTCTGATTACAATTTTGAAAACGTCCGAGCAAAAAGAAGTAGATATTAACACAATGGTCATCTTGCATAGAGATATAGTACTCTTTTATAAGTTACCATCATCATTTATTTTATACCTATATGTAAAATAGGGAGCCTATATGCAAATGTGAAAATTCTTCATGCTGAATGCTAGAGGGATTCGATAAGTACTAAAATAAAGGGAAGATATATAACGTCGAGGCATTTTTTATTTTATTTAAGAGAAACTTTCGATCATTGTTCTTTCTCAGCTTTAGACTGCAAGTTTAGCTGAGGAAGGTCATGTCCGAAAGCTTTGAGTAAAAATAGAAATAATTTGCAGCGTTATTTCGGCCTTAGTGTTTAGTACTTATCAGAACATAATTTTACAAAGCTCTATAGAATAGCATGGTTGTCTTGAATGAGGTTCAAATATCAATATCAAATTAGCGCCATCTATTGCTGAAAATTGGTACCTATTTTGACGCTAACTTGGAAAAAGATATAGGTGTGTGAGCGAAAAGTAAGTAAAAAGAGAGAAAAAAAAAGGTAAGGTGGTGATGTTGAAAACAAAACAAAAAAAAAACCTTAGGTTCTTAAAAGGCTCTGGAAAAAAATCAAAATTGAATAATACTTACAATTTTTTTCGCTAGATGGCATGGAGGTGGAAGATTCACAATATTCTACAATAACAAAAATCACATATATAAATATAGAATAAATTCATACTTTCTTTAACAATGCATATCTAAAGATTTTTCCTGATAAAAAGTAGTATACCTTATAATAATATTTTATAATACGTATACTCTGTTTAATTAATTTATTTTTGATTGTTTGACAGCACTGTAATTGTTGTTGTTATGAATATATGCAAATGTGTATATATAGCATTAGAAAGATATATAATTAAAATTTGTTTCTTAATTTGGTAAAGCATATTTATATATTTAATCGAAGGAATATTACTGTCAGCACGTTTTCTTTGAAGTTTCTTCTAGAAAGAACGAGCTGACTCAATTCGATTCAATTCGATTTATTTCAAACAACAAAAGAGAATTACACTACGATTTAATGCGATTTAGTTGTATTTATAACACAAAAGAAAACAGAAGAAGAAAAAACAACAACAAAAAGAATGATGATAAGTAACAAAAATTCTATGAATATGAATTATAATTAATTAATAAAATACAATAATAATAATAATAATAAAAAACTAACAATTACAATATATTTTACATATTACTGTTTGTCGTGTGTGTTGTGTATAGTTTTGGTTTCTATTTTTGTCTGAAAATTTGAGACGATTCTTTCAATAAAAATACAATTAACAACAAGGCATGTTCTTGTAAAGAACAAAGGGAGATAATGTTTCAGATTTATGATGGTGTTTTTATACCAAATCTTGTTATAGAAAGACGTAGAGTATTAAACAAACAAAAATAAATCAAAGATCATACAAATACAATGCCATGGGAAAAGTTTGATAACAATTTACAATAAAAACGTCTTTTTGATAAAATGGCATGTAACGACCACAACGAATTAGTAATTGTTTATCTAAAGGGCTTTCCCATAACACAATATCCTTACTAATGAACACGGTTTCATATTTGACCAGTGACCATTAAAATAGGTATCCATACAAAGTTACAATTTCTTCTATAACTAATTCTTAATCACGGCTTAGCCAAGTATACACAACTATTATACTATAAATATTTATCATTATTATTATTATTATTATCGTAAAGAGAATATTATTTTATTTACATATATACTCATAGACAAAACTTAAGGAAGTTGTACTTTTCAGCATGTATATCTAGATTCAGACAATAACTCTGAAATTTATTACAATGACCTTTATTGAAGATACACGAGATAACCAAGTGTGTATACACTCATAGACAAAACTTAAGGAAGTTTTAACGTGTATATCGGGATTCAGAGAATAACTCTGAAAGTTATTACAGTAACCTTTATTGAAGATACATGAAATAACCAAGTCTGAACAAAATTGACTCTGTCTCCTTAAAAAAAAAAAAAAAAAAAGATGACCGTCGACATCGAAGACTTTCCACTTCCTTAAGTTTTGTCTATGAATGTAAATATTTATAGTAGATGAATTTGGGAGTGAATTGACTTATATAAAATAGAAAAGATGCAAATTCCGATCATTTTATAGATACAAAAATTCCTTCCCGCAAAATGTCCATCTATTTTTCGTTCATAGAATTTCCAAGCCATTTTTCCAGCTAAACTCCTCTTTGGAAAATTCTAAAGATATCATGAATACATTGTGGATCTCATTAAATTAGCTCTGGACTGACAAGGGTCATTAACACGAAACCACGTTCTTTAAAGAGCCGTTTATTGAGTTATATTATCGATTTATAAAAAGGAGGTTTTTGCTACATTAGCGGTCTTTAAAGAGGCGTTAATTGGGTTACATTAGCCTTCTTCAAAAAGGCATTTATTGGGTTATATTATCGATTTTTTAAAAAAAGGTATTCTTTGTATTAAATTAGCGGTCGTTAAAGAGGCATTTATTGAGTTATATTAGCGAGCTACAGAAAGGTATTTATTAGGTTAAATTAGCGGTCTTTAAAGAGGCGTGTATTGGGTTACATTGGCGGTCTTCAAAGAGGCGTTTATTGGGTTACATTTAGTGGTCTTTAAAGAGGCGTTTATTGGGTTACATTGACGGTCTTTAAAGAGGCGTTTATTGAGTTACATTAGTGGTTTTCAGAGAGGCATTTATTGGGTTACATCAAGAATTTTGAGAGACGTTTATTGGGTTACATTTGCGGTTTTCAAGAGGTGTTTTTTTTTTTCAATTTTATTATAAATAACTCCAAGGAGGTAACGGCAAAGATATAGTAAGTACGAAGAAATAAAGTACACACACTCGCTATCTACGGACGGAAGGAAGTTGGAAGCGGAAAGGGTAGACAATGAGTTAGTACAAGATAAGAACAGGGTAGTTGCCAACACTACGTAGAACACGTCGTAGTTTGGAACACGGATAGGATCTATAACAATAAAGGCCACCTCTCCCTTCAAAATAGATGTCAAAACTATAGACATCATTTATTGACCATCTCATCAATATGACGGACTAGTGTCGGTGACAAAGCCATCAATTTTGGCAAACTGAGAGGCGTTCACCTTGAGACCATGGTTTCAGGTTAAGGGTCCTTGTCAGTTCAGAGCGGGCTTTGATGATTTCATGATATTCACAAGGGAAAAAATTAAATATTCAGAATTTATATATTAATATATACAGATACAGATATATTCACTCTAAGGCATAAAAAATTGTGAATAAACAGAAAATCACATAAAATACTTTAAAATACACTCATAGACAAAACTTAAGGAAGTTAAACCTTTTAATATGTATATCGGGATTGAGACAATAACTCTGAAAGATATTACAGTGACCTTTATTGAATACACACGAGATAACCAAGTGTGAACAAAATACACTCTTGGACAAAACGTAAGGAAGTTGTAACTTTTAGCATGTATATCGGTATTCAGAAAATAACTCTGAAAGATATTACAGTGACTTTTATTGAAGACACACGAGATAACCAAGTTAGAACAAAATTACCTGTTTCCTTCAAAAAAAAAAACAAAAAAACATCAAAGGTAGGCATACGTATTGAGTAGATTATAAAGAAGCAATCTCAACAAAAAGTACGAAAATTATAACTTTCTAGACACAAAGGGAACATGAAAGTTCATCATCAATTATAATTGATGATTATCAAAGGAGAGCATAACCAAGAAAACTATTCAAAATTAGGGGAAGTACACCAATATAAAAACATACAAGAAAGTACAGTAAGTACTGTAGTACAGAAATAACATAAAGTATGAAAACCAATGAAATCTGTGTCCACGAAGGTTCATCACCAAATACAAGAGAGAGAGAGTATTGAGCATACTTGTATCTATGGAGTACAGTGTGTAAATAGCGTTTGGTATACCGGGGGAATCCAGGGTAGGTTTTTACTCTTATGGAGGGTACTAAATATAACACATATACACACACAAAGTGCGTATGTGTATATGTGTGTGTGTGTATTAAGTAAAAGATATTTATATCAAATTGGTAAGGAGAGTATGTAAACGAATTATAGAGAACAAAGTAACACATAGTAGAATCCAAGCTAAACTATTATATAACAAAAAAGTACGAAAAGATAGAATCAAAGCTCAATATCAACTCAAAATGTGAAAATATTTTTAAAAATGATTCAATTACAGAAAGTATAAAAAGGAATATAAAGGTTAATTGAAGACAAAAAGGTATAAAGGAGAAAATAAAAAAGTATAGTATATATTAACTTATAGAAATCAAAATTGAATTAGAACGGCCTATATGCAAATAGGTAGAATCATACTTCAACTCTAGGAAGAAACTGAGCGGAGTCAATGGGCTATAAGAAAGTAAGAAAAAGATAGAAAGATGATTGGAAGAAATGAAGATGCAAGAATACACAGAACCACTATAGCACAAAATCACATATATAGAACGAAAAAAAAAAAAACGGGAACCTTTATGCAAAAAAATGCCCAAAAAGATGTAATGAATAGCCCCTCACCAACTCTATAAATACTGCCTAACAGAGTCAACAAGCAAACAAACAGTATCGAAATAGATCAAAAGGTGAATCGAAGTATAGAATAAGATCACATATATAGAACGAAAATCGAAAAGGAAACTTGAATGTAAAAAGAAAGAAACTCGAAAAAGAGAAGAAATAAAAAGCTTCTGACCTAACTATTAGAAGACAACGGAGTCAAAGAACAATTCTAAAGTACGAAAAGGTGGAAGAAGCAAAAGAAGCTTGAAAGAAAGGTAAGAGAGACAGTACGGAAGCAAGGCTAGAAGGGAAGGAAGGTTAGCAGAAGAACCATTGATTCCCCCCCTCGGAGGAGAGTGGGCTCGGCCACCGCTAGGCGTCGCCTCAGTCTCCCGCCGACAGACACCATGTCGCATTGCCAGCTCTAACCCTTCCTTATGTTGAGGTGTCAACTGCCCAGCCGGCAACCTCCAGCCCGGCCTTTCCTCAGCTATGTTAAGCGTGGGTTACCTCACCCAGAAGTTGCGCGCTCAATCTCTTAAAGAGATCAACCCTTCATCGAGCAAGGTAAGTCCCTATAATGAAAAGAATAGCTTAAACACTTCGCTTTTCTCAATCTTATATTTTAAAAAATACTATTTTTCGCAATTATATTCCAAAAATTCAAGCAGTATATCTCAATACTGCATATTATAATCAAAATTCAATATAATATATTATACAATGAGGAATATAATTGACACATAGTCGATTGGTACTATGTGGTGACTAATCGTTCGAATAATGCACCGATTATTCTACAAATAGATTTCTTCTATGAATATTTTATTTTATTTTTGACCAGGCCAATCAAATGAAAAACCTGACCTCCATCAGTAATGCTTTACGATATAGAAAAAAAAAGCATATCTTTTTATTTTAGAGTTATTTTTCTTGTTTAATATATATACATGTTTTTTATACATGTATTTTATTTATAGATATGCAAGTTTTTAATTATATCGTTTGCCCGTAATTTATTTTTTAAAAAACAGTTCGATCTTTATTCAATCGTCCCATCAAATGTAAATCAATAATCGTGTATAAAAGGACTTTCTCGATAAATCTATGAGAAAATCGCTAATATCAATAAAAATCATATTCTGCCCTCGATATTCGATTATTATTTAGAGAGAGAAAAAAATCCAATTGATTATTCCAAGCGATATAATGCACATACTATTAGTAAAATGAATAAATATTAAGTAAATATTTCACTCAAATAGCTATGTGGATTTAGGCTTCTACATTGTTTCTAACGTATTAACCGTTTAAGTTAAATGCAGACGATTTTTTTTAGAGAGGGAAAAAAAATTGGATGCCAAAAGATTTTGACATTTCGTCTGGAGCTGGCCGGTAAATCGAGAGTCTTAGGCCTAACTGTCAAAATATCGGATCGTACCTCTACGAAATCATTTTTTAAAAGGATTTACAAGGGTCAATTTGCATTTTTTGTAGGTATTCTATTCATACACCTTAAGCCTAACTTGATTTGCTCTAACAATGCTTTTTTAAAAAATAGCTCTATATACATATAATACCTATAATAAATTATTTAGTTTTGTCTTTTAATATAAAAGTTTCACCTTTGAAGTAATTTCATATGTTAAAATAGGCTTTTTTAAAACTTTATCGTTGAAGATCTAAATGTTTAGTGAACAATCATGGTATATGGAATTATTACTAGTGAATTTAAAACACCGTAATTACATATATATGTCATATATTGTATATATGCAATTTTTTACACAGAGTTAGTAATGGCTCTCGTATATCATGCAAATCATTGTAGTAAGGTATATAGAGCTGATAATTGTTAATAAATATCAAAATAAACGCATTGCCAAAATGTATTAATACCAATTTTATCATTCAGATGACAACGGATATTATAATATACATATATATGTAAATAAAGAGATGTAAAAAAACTCTATTGAACAAAGGAATAGATTTGCTCTACAATCATCATATTTGAAGCAGTTTTCGATTTTTGTTGATATTCTTCATACTTAGCCTAACATACTTATATGTAAATATATTTGTTATCTCGCGCTATGTATTTAAATCCAAAAGATACTCGATCTCTGTTTCGATCGTTAGTAACTATGCAACAATATTTTTGTTTGTTTTACGTACAACGTATAGAACGAAGAAGACACCTTCCCAACTATATTATTTGAATATACGACGTGTAACAATAGTGTCGTATAACATTAGTATCGTACAATGCCCCACTTAAATACCACGAACAGAACTTCTTAAATACATACTTACCACTTTCTGCCATCACGAATGGCGAAATTCTTTAAACGAATTCGATAAAACCTCAAATCTATTTTAGAACTGAAAATTAGATCATATTTTAAACGATATTTTTTTACCCTTTTAAAATAGATGTTTTCATTGATTAATATTTAATATTTTTTGACCATAATTGTTTTCAACCTTCATGACCTGGTGTAATCTTACCCATTGAATAATAATAATAATAAAATAATTTCAGAAGACGCCATTTGTTTTTGTAAATATATGTAAAATTGAACAATTATATAATTTATACTAAATATAGGATTAATTTATCAGAAATCTTATATGGGTGCGAGAATATTTTATCCTTTTTTACTCTCAAGTAATTCAAAATAAACTACTTAATAATAAATAATTATTTTTCAATTTTTTTTATCAATCAGAACTGCACTATCGAATCATATCACAAAATATTCATAACGTATATATGTTAAAAAATAATGGAAAAAAAAGGTGAGGTGTTGATGTTAAAAATAGGTATATCCTGACTGCACACATGAGCCTTTTAGATAGTAGAACGCCATATATATATATAATTAAAACATATTTCTACTTTTATATTTAAAAAAAAAAGAGTGGCGGTGAACAACTATATTCTAATTTGCAGCAATAGATGGCACTATGTCGATTATATTTACATATTTAGGAATGTCGTTTAAATTGAAATGTAATTGGTGTTGTATATTTGCCATTTTTACATATTTACATAATATATGGAGATATATTTTTATTTATCATAAGTACATGTGATAAGGACTTTTGGGAGAGACCGCTGCTTATCATAAAACAGTTTGAGGAGCATGGACTCATGGAATTTGTATAATCTTTACACAAGGGGATAAGAAACAAAAACGTGATAAAGGAGGCTATGATAATCATGATGGGTAGGTTTTTTACTGTAAGTAAACCACATATGTTTCTATAAATGTAGAATGTAGTTAGAATTTGGAATTAGCAAGATGCCACAGCGCTGTTGGTTACTTGGATATACTGGTGGGGTTGGACTTCTGCAAGAATTGTTAACCATTCAGACTAATTTTTTCTTCAGGAAAAAAGTAGCCAATCCCAGGTCGTTAGTCAAAAATCGAAGGTTTATATTAAACCTCCACTGATCCTCTAAACTGTATAAACTAGCTAAATCTGAAATCCTAATTCTGTAAAACGTTTTGAATCTATAATCGCACTTTTATATAATTAAAAAATACCTATATATATCATCCACACTCATGTACAAAACCTAAGGAAGTGGAAGGTCTTTTGATATCGCCGGTCGTCTATTCTTTTGAAGAAGACGGGGCAATATTGTTCACACTTGGTTATCTCGTGTGTCTTCAAACAAGATCACTGTAATATATTTCAGAGTTATTGTCTGAATCCCCATATACATGGAAAAAAGGTACAACTTCCTTAAAATTTGTCCATGAGTGTATACACACTTGGTTATCTCGTGTGTCTTCAATAAAGGTCACTGTAATATCTTTCAGAGTTATTGTCTGAATCCCGATATACATGCTAAAAGGTACAACTTCCTTAAGTTTTGTCCATGAGTGTATTTTGTTCACACTTGGTTATCTCGTGTATCTTCAATAAAGGTCACTGTAATATCTTTCAGAGTTATTGTCTGAATCCCGATATACATGCTAAAAGGTACAACTTCCTTAAGTTTTGTCCATGAGTGTATTTTGTTCACACTTGGTTATCTCGTGTGTCTTCAATAAAGGTCACTGTAATATCTTTCAGAGTTATTGTCTCAATCCCGATATACATGGTAAAAGGTACAACTTCCTTAAGTCCATGAGTGGATATTTAAATTGCTATCTAATATCTTTTATTATCACCAAAAACTGTAAAAAAATTTAATCTTAAAATATAACAGTTTTTCATTATTTTATAACTTATTTAAAATGTGTATTATGTAAATAGACAAAGTTTAATTAAAAATACACAAAACAATTTATAAATATTTAACAAATGCATCAATTTATAAACCCATTCTTTGAGAGAATTATAAATCTATTTATTAATTAAAAATATAAGAGGTATTATCTTTGTAGTTAATTTCATTAGGAATAATTGTAAAACTTTAAAAAATCTAAAACATTTCTTACATTCTCAATGTAAATTTACCTAGTAATGTAATTTACTCTATAAGCCTTGTATTTTATTATGTAATATACTCTCTAAATTTAGATTAAAAGAGGAATTTTAAATATTAATACCCTTATACAACACAAAATTGATTAAAATAATAAATAAATAATTCACACATTACTAAATTGAAACATTTGATATTCTTCTAGATTGTCTTTATATATATTGGCGTTAAAAATTATTGAAGTAATGCTTTCATTTTTCGTAAACTGGGTTTTTTTGAAATTTAATCCACAACTTGCGATGTAATTGTAAATAATTCATAGAATTAAAAAAAAAAAAGAAAGGTTATCATCATGATTGTTTATGTTTGTTTGTTTTTTAGTAGAGACAGCTCGAGTTAGGCTGTAGATATATAATTGATGAATAAACCATAAGTTAGTAAGTTCCCTCTCTTAAAATAAATATAAATAATTGTTCATCTCTGCATCCTGATTTTAAAGAGAACAAAACACAACTGTGTTTATATGCAACACAACAAAAAGCTTTATTAAGATATTTTAGTCTTATACAGAATCTCCAAGCAGAAATGTAGGATACATGCAGGAAAAAAGTAATAGTAATTTAATGGTAATATGATATTATATATCAATATTATAATAAATATATAGAAAAATGGCACCTCTCCCTTTGAATAGTTATATATTAGGTGTTGTTTCTGTGTCTATTTAATTATATCTTTTCTACAGTAATGACTTTGCGATCAAATGTAATTCTTTTCTTGAGGTTTCGATGAAATGAAATCCGCCATTATCAGGATAAATCAAATACTCCTATCCCCCCGATTTACACGGTACTTGTTTTACACGTTTTCGCTTTTACACGGTTTTCCAAATAAGTTTTTTTTTTTTGTTTTTATTGCACTATACTAAAATGCGATATTCTACTCTATACTACCTATGTTGAAAAGAATATTGGGAGGCTCTGATTCATGAGGGGGTGAACACCTATTCAGATTTGACAGTTTAATATACACCTATCCCTCGATTTACACGTTTTTTTCTCAGGAACGTATCTACCGTGTAAATCGGGGGATAGGTGTATGTAATATAACATCCAGATATACTTTTTATTATCCCTAGTACACTTGATACAGGCCATGATTATCATTGTGGATAGTAGATAGGGACTGGTTTTACTGTAAAGTTCACCACCTGTCTATACAGGTAGAAATAAGTTCGACTTTTTCACTATAAATATGCCAGATCCCGTTTGGTTACTTCACTTACTGGTAGGGTTGGACTCTTGTAAGAATCGGAGGCCATTGAGGCACTTTTTAATTCAGAAAAAAGTGTCGAATGCGGGATTTGATCCCAGATTATAGCTATCGGATGCGTTTAAATGAAGAAAAACCTTTTGTACGCATGAAATACCATCACAAATATGCAAATTTAAAAAATATATATTTGTGATGGTATTTCATTCGTACAAAAGGTTTTTCTTCATTTAAATGCATTGTGTTTTTTTTAAATAAACACTCAAATTTGTATTTATAAAATTATTCCTTAAAATTAGTGTTTTTTTTTTATTGAGGACAACACACACTCGTACATAGAGATAAAATACAAGAAAATTGTAGTTAAAAAATGTTACCCAATTTTCTTTTTCACCATATAATTACCAATTTTATCAAGAAACTACGCCAAAAAAATAGTTTTTAATATCTTTAAGGGCACATTGCCAAAACTAAATATTTAGAAATAGATTGCATCAAAACTAAATTTCTTAATTTTAATAACAAACAAATATAAACAACTATTCTTTTATACATAATACAAATTTCTACTGTCCTTACTGCGATGAAAAAATATATTGGGAGGGTTTGGTTCATCAGTGGTGAACCCTCCCAATATATATTTTTTCATCGCAGTAAGGACAGTAGAAGTTTGTATTATGTATAAAAGAAACATTCGTGCTTTTAAATCCTTTCATTTTATATTTATAGATGGCGCGTTATTATTTTGTGTTACAATTATTGTTGGAATACGTTTTATTTTCCAAGATTAGTATAATATCTTAAAGAAAACCAAACACAAACATATTTAGACACAATTCCAAATATAGAAATATTTTAGAATATTTAAGATTGTATATAAAACAAATATCATTTAAGAAAAAAAGGCATTTCCTGATCGTGCAACTGAAAGTTGCTGATGGTTTGTGCCATCTATCGGAATAAATATCAACTATTCTCGTTGATTTTTAATTATTCCAGAATTGGCCAAATACCGTTTCTTGATTAACATTTTCGACCCGAGAGACACGAATTCGCGTCCTTCCGACGTTTTACAGGTACATTGGTTTAGCTAACATCCCCCCAATCTACTGATAGATAGACAAGAAGGGACAAGATCCTGGTGGACGTGACTTCGGTATTTTATATTATATTTAATTTTGAAAATCGGAAAGGACGCGAATTTGCATCCCTCGGGTTGAAAGTGTTAATCAAGAAAAGCGAACCACGTACGTCTTTTTATTAATTTATCTACCTGATCCAAATACAAATTCACTTTTGTACTATTTTTCAAATATCATTTAATTCTCAATAACAAATACAAACAATTATTATTGGAATTTGTTTTTCTTTGGCCTATTTTAATGAAACCAAACGAACTCTTTCGTAAGACGCTAAATAAAAGCAGACGAACGCATTTAAGAAACCTTATCGTAGTTTTCGTTTTCTCTGTAATTATGTAAATACAATGTTACTACAAAATAAAGATTAATAACTAAACAATTTCTATATAGAAACTCCACCACGTATTGTTACATTTAATCTAAATATACATTTTATAACTCCCACTCCAATTAAATTATCCCACATAAATGCATCCATTTCTTTCTTTAACATCATTAAATCTATATACATTGTTACTCTGTGCTTTATTAAAATGATTTAAAAAAAAAACTCTTTTTTTTTAACGACTCCAATTTATGCAAATTTTTAAATTTGCATATCTTAATAGATATTTATATACGAAAAATATACCCAAATATTATAATGTTGGTAGGAAATTATAAAACGATCAATTATATATTTATACTTAGGTGTTTTATTGAAAAGCTTCTAATAAGAAAGGATATTGTTAAATTTGATATGAGAATTTGGAAAAATTCCACAAGCTTTCGTTGATTCGATGTAGGGTGATTGGAATATCATCATTTTACATATCCAGCTTATCGCATGTGTAAATATACAGTAGAACAACCTCCCTGTAAAGGACAACACCTAATTGCCGAGCCAAGGTGTCCTTTAGAGAGAGGTGTCCTCTTACCAGAGAGTTGCTAAATTGTAAACTGTCCTTTGTGTAGAGGTGTTCGCTAAAGGGAGGTTCCACTGTATATATGTTATAATATATTTTACGTTTATATAAGGTAGATTTTCCTGATGATTTTCTCGGCTTCGCCCGGATTTTTCCTGAATGATCGTTTTACCAGCGAAGGTTGTTTTTTTTTTTTTAACACACACTATTATTATTTTAATTTTCTATAGTAGAGAGGAAATTATTGTTGTAAAAAAAAACTTTTTTTTAGTTGAGAGTTTTTTGAACAAGAATACAGTTCCTTCGAAGTGATTGAAAAGGACGGCAGAAGGTCATTTAAACGTTGGAAATGTAGAGTGTATATAAATAATGTGTATGTAAATAAAGGGTTATATGTAAATAAGTTACGACTCAAATAACACCTCTCAACCTGCTAAATAGTCGTTTTCCATTTGTCTCCAAGTTAACCAATCACAATTAATAAAAAAGCACACGTTAAATATGTCACGGAGTTTTTTAAAAATGAATTTACGTTTTTCAATGTTAACAGATCATATTATCCTACTTTTTTAACACACACAATTGTTTAAAAAGGGAGAGAGAGAGGACACAGGAATAATAAAAATATCAACTATCTAATTAATAAGAAGTAAAAAAAGTAATGTTTATGTACATATATTCAAATTAAGCATCGATTTCTCTTTTTTAATCTATGAATATAGAATATATATTTTGACCAAATGACCATACACATTTTAAATTAATAGCCTGCATATATATATCACTAATTTGCATAAAAATAGAATAATTTGTTTTTCAGAGACACACACACGCACAAAAAAAAAAAAAAAAAACGTGACAATGAAAATGAAAAAAAAAAAGCGATCTGCAACACTGGCCCAGATAACAATAAAAATTACCATATGAAGTTACATCTTCCTTTAATTTCGAAATATCAATACAATGGCGTGTTATCTTTATTATGACGTTTCAACTGAGTTTCAAATGTGAAAAGGAATGTTATGTGATAAATTGGTTTTATTATGACAAAAATGTATTCATTGAAAGTTATGCAACCATATATTCAGCCATAAGTATATTCTAAATGGTTCAATTTACAAGTTAGCACTTTTTTTCAGTCGTGAATTAAAAAAAGTTTTATAGGTTACTTAAAGAGAAAGTGAGATTACATAGAACATAATATACATACCCTCATGAACAAAACTTAAGGAAGTTCTACCTTTTAGCATTTATATCGGGATTCAGACAATAACTCTGAAAGATATTACAGTGACCTTTATTGAAGGCACACGAGATAACTAAGTGTAAACAAAATTGACTCTGTCTCCTTTAAAAAAAAAAAAAGGAAAGAAACAGACAACCGGCGACAACAAAGACTTTTCACTTCCTTAAGTTTTGTCCATGAGTGTATAGTTTCTTAATTCTCTATTTAGACACAATACTCGAAAACCCTTTCCCAGAACAAAGCTGTCCGTGCAATCCTGTCCAATATCCAGATGCATAAAGCTAAAGTCACAAATGCTCCATAAATATATCAGAAGTTAAAATGAATTGATGAAGGCTGGTCTAAACCGTTGGTTTTCGACCGCTACGACCCGTGATCGAATCCCGCATTGGGCACTTTTTTCTAATAAAAAAATGCTACAATGACCCTAGATTCTTGCAAAAGTTGAACCCCACCAGCGAGTGCAAGTAACCAACGGGGCTATGGCATATTTGTAAGTGCAAAAGTCGAACTGCTTTCACATGTGTAGACATGTGGTGCCCTTACAGTAAAAGCAGTCGCCAACTTCGTTCTTACCATGATTATCATGGCCTGTACCACGTGTACTAGGGATAATAAAAAAAAAACATGTATGTGTACTAAACGAAAGGCATAAATACGATATAATACGCCATACCTATTCATCACTACAAAGTTAGTGATACACTAATCCAAGACCCTAATGCCCCTTTCATGTATCTAGAGCGCAGAAGTACCTTGAATACACTTAGAACACCGTCCATATATCAGCCAAAGGTAATAGATTCACCAAGCTAAGGTATATATATACAACAACAAAAGCCTTTATTGAGGACCTCTCGTTCTATAAAGGATTCGCCAGTTTACAGAGTAATTGAAGAGAAGAGAACTAAGAATACAGAGATATATTGTTGCACTGGGCTGCGGCTTGGCAGACTCTTCAGGCATGATTCTCTCCTGTTCTGGGTCTTGCATCTTACCAGAGCGTGTTTCAACCATCCTACAAATTTATATAAGGGAATAATGAGATAAGTCTACTTTAAGTAGCCTCCAGAATCCTTTATTTATTTCCTCACATCAAAGAGAGCAGTGAAGTCACACGTGTACCTAAATACAAATGATGATAATCTAAAAAATAATCTGTTTTAAATAAATATCATAGAATATAAAAATAAATAAATATATAATTTAAATTTCAAATATATTAAAAATGATATAAGAAATACGCCATTAATCATGATGTAACACTTCCCCCTCTCCAGAGGTCGTCACGTCCTCGTGAGTTACCTCATCAATTCTCTCAAAATAGGGTTTGAGTCTTGAGACATGGACAATCAATGGGTCTTGGCCAGGATTATCTTTCGGCTCAATTAAGTAATTTACGTTAGACAGCTTCTTTAATATTCGATATGGGCCAAAATATTTTCTCAATAGTTTTTCACATTTTCCGATTTTCCTGACTGGTGTCCAAACTGCCACTAAATGTCCTGGTTCATAGATTTTCTCATTGTGTTTTTTGTCATAGTTTCTTTTCATTCTTTCCTGAGTCTTCTCTGTATTGTTAATGACTACCTGTCTCGTCCTTGCTATTTTATCTAAGTAGTTTTCTATATATTCGTCGTAATCGTCCATGTTACTGTCCGTTGGGATATTCTCGTCGTCTAAGAGGGACATGGGTTCCCTTCCAAACAACAGGAAAAATGGAGAGTAGCCTGTGGTTTCTTGAATCGTGGTATTATACGCGTGGGTGATAAAAGGGAGGATTTCATCCCAGTTCTTTTGGTCTGTGTTCACATACATGCTGATCATATTGATTAAAGTTCTATTTAGCCGTTCTGTTAGTCCGTTAGTCTGGGGGTGGTAGCTCGTTGTGAAGCAGTGTTTCACTTTGCACATTTTCATTACCTCCTTCATCAAATTGCTAGTGAATTGTGAACCTCTATCGCTAATAAGAAATTTTGGGGCCCCGTGACGTAAAATAATATGTTCGATTAAAAATGTAGAGACTTCTTTCACGGTTGCTTCTGATACTGCCTTTGTTTCAGCATACTTGGTATAATAATCAGTCAACACAATTATCCACTTCCTTCTTCTTTTCGTTGATGGCAAGGGGCCAACAAAGTCAATTCCGATTCTTTCAAAAGGGTAGTTAGCTGGGGGAATAGGTTGTAGAAGTCCAGAAGGCAAGTGATTTGAACCTTTCCGACTTTGGCAAAGATGGCACGTCTTTACAAATTCTGAAACATCTTTCAACATGGAAGGCCAATAGTATTTATTCTTCAATCGGTAAGTGGTTCTGGCGACGCCCAGATGGCCATTCAGCATATGGTTGTGGTATTCACTCATGACTTCCTTCCTTCTCTTCTTTGGCACTACCAGCAACCATGCCCTACCTTCAGGATTTGGATTTTTCTTGTAGAGACACCCATTTTCTTCTTTGAAGTTCTGTGTAATTGAACGCTTGTTTCCACTAAGGTTCTCCTTTATATTCTCAATAAAATCATCCTTTTCGTCTATTATTTGATTCAGAAATAGTCTTTCATAATCTTCGTCCCATTCGTTTTCAGGTAAGGGTCCTCTAGATAGACCATCAGCGTCCAGATGTTTTTTACCCGATTTGTGTATAATTTCGAAATTATATTCCTGAATCTTCAGTGCCCATCGTGCTAATCGGCCGGTCGGATCTTTCAGATTCTTAAGCCAGCATAGTGCGTGATGATCAGTTACGATTTTGAAGTGCCTTCCATATAGGTAGGGTCGTAACTTGGACATTGACCACACAACAGCTAGACATTCTTTTTCGGTAGTCGAATAATTTTGCTCAGGTTTGCTCAGTGTTCGACTTAAATATGAGATAACTTTTTCTTTATCGCCGAACTTTTGGACTAATGTTGCACCCAGGCCGATGTTAGATGCGTCAGTATGAATGTAAGTAATTGCATTCGGGTCAAAGTGCCCTAAGATTGGAGGATTTATCAATGCTACTTTAAGGGTTTGAAATGCTTTTTCTTGATTTTCTGTCCAGGTAAAAGGTACATTCTTTTTTATAAGACTGGTTAATGGATCGGCAATTTTTGAAAAACCTTTGATAAATTTCCTATAATATGAGCACATTCCTAAAAATGATTGAACTTCTTTTATCTTTTTGGGCCGAGGAAAATCTCTAATAGCCTTGATATTATGCTCCGCTGGTTTTATACCATGTTGATTAGTTATATGGCCAAGAATCTCCAGTTCTTCGAAAGCAAATTGGCATTTTTTGTTGTTCAATTTTAAATTAGCCTCACGAAAACATTTTAAAACAGCTTCTATTCTTTTGAGATGTGTTGAAAAATCCGAGCTATAAATGATTACGTCATCTAGATAACATAAGCAAATTTGCCATCTAAGATTACCAAGCATATTTTCCATGTTCCTCTCAAATGTAGCAGGGGCATTGCATAGACCAAAGGGCATTACGTTGAACTCATATAGGCCATGTGCTGTAGTGAAGGCTGTCTTTTCTTTATCTTTCTCCTCAACCTCTACTTGCCAATATCCTGATTTAAGGTCAATTGCTGAAAAGTATTTGGATCCTTGAAGTGTATCCAATACTTCATCAATTCTGGGAATTGGGTAAACATCCTTCACTGTTACATCATTCAATTTTCTGTAGTCAACGCAAAATCTGTACTTACCATCTCGCTTCTTGACCAAGATTACAGGGAAGGACCATGGACTCGAGGATGGTCTAATTATGCCGTCTCTGAGCATTTCATCAATTTGTTCTTTTATGATTTCTCGCTCTTTCGCGCTCACCCTATACGGCTTGTGTTTGATCGGTTTCGCGCCTTCTGTATCGATCCGATGTTTCGCTAAGTTGGATCTTCCTAATCCCGACGAAAACAAATCCTCGTACCTTTCCAAAACTTGTTTCAATTGCTCCTTTTCCTTATATGCTAAATTTTCGTTTATCTGAAATTGGGGTTCTTCATGCTCTTTTTGTTCACTTTCTTCCACAAGATTCACTTCGGCTGGCTGGCTTCCAAAGCACAATGTTTGGTTTTTTAATATTTTTAATGGTCGAGGGTAAGGGTTTGTTATCCAGATATATGTTTCCTTATTCACAACATTTATTAAGCTTCTCGCTAGTCGAAGTCCATTTGTTTGAAACATTTTATGGTTCTCCTCGATGATGTATTCGCCATCCTCTGCTTCTACAAATGCATTAATCAATTTAATAGAAAGTTCTGGTATAATGGCATCCTTTGCACTTTTTATTTTCTTCTGTTGATATTTGATTACGTCACGATTTTCTGTCAAGTCATATTTGATTATTTCACGCTGACAATCAATTTTTGCGTTCATTTTCTTAAGAAAATCACGTCCAAGTATAAATATTCGCAAATGTGTTCTCATTATCACAAATTGATGTGTGATTGTTTTGTCATCAAATTTTATATTTAAAATAATATTTCCTACGATATCTAATTCTTTGCCATCGGGTCCGGAGCACATTTTATCAGGATTTATTATTTCAAGACCTGTGTTGAGAGCTGTATTAAGGTCGACCACTGAAAGATCGGCGCCTGTATCAATCAAAGCTTCGCAGATACCGATTCTATCCACGTTAATGTTCATTTTATATTTGGGGTCCAACTTTTTAATTCCATTTATGGTCGACTTGCTTTGATTGACGGACTCAGGCGCGATGTTTAGTTTAAATCTTCTAATGCGGCATATCTATTCCTTGTAGGGATACTCGAGTACGGGCTATTACTTACGTCCGCGTAGAGCAGAGGTCTCGACTTCTGAGTTCCATTATCCATTCGGATTTCTTCTTCGACCTTGTCTTGTGTAACTATGGGGTCCTCTTCCACAATTCTTACAAACCTGACTCTGCAATACCGCGCTACGTGTCCTGGCTTGTTACACCTGAAACATATTGGTCTCCCGTCTTCTGTCCTATTCCTATTTGAATTTGGATTCTTATTGTATGTTTTACTTGGGTAGACCGGTTTTGGCTCAGGATTGGGAGTGTAAGATCGTCTAGGGGCAGATACCTGGGGCAGAGGCTTGTTCTGGTAATACCTCGGAGTGGGGGCCTGGGGCTTGGAGGTGTTCTGGTAGTACCTCGGAGCGGGGGCCTGGGGCTTGGAGGTGTTCTGATATGGTCTTCTGAACGACGTAGCATTCTTCCATTGCTCTTGATGATGGGGACGAGGAGAGCGTGGTCCATTATAAAGAGCTTTTGATTTTTCTGCACGTTCTTGGTAATTCTTTTCGAACAAATCCAGCTTTTTACAAATTTCTAGAAGTTCATTGGTATTTTTAGGAGGGTTTAGGTGAAGGGCAAAAGAGTATTCTTTCTTTGACCCTCCAATAACCCAGTTTATTTTAGTCTCTTCTTCCATTTGGGGGTCGACCTTGTTGCACAGTACAAGGATATCCTCTGCGAACCTGATTGCAGGTTCATTCCACTGCTGCATTCTGTTTAGCCTCATCTTCATTTCTTCTTTGTTGGCGTCTGAGGCAAAATCCTGAATTAGGCGGCTCTTGAAATTTTCCCAGCTGGTGAAACTTATCTTGTGTAGGTTCAGCCAGGTTTTGGCGCTACCAATCATATTCATGGCAGCATAACGAGAGATAATGTAGTCTGCCCAATGGTACAGGAAGCCAATTTCTTCAAGAGATTCAATCCATGGGCGAGGGTCTTCCGTTCCATCAAACTTGGGGATGTCTATGTTGGGGTTCAAAACAACTGGGTCGGCACTTGCATCTCTACCAATTGTTGCACTGGGCTGCGGCTTGGCAGACTCTTCAGGCATGATTCTCTCCTGTTCTGGGTCTTGCATCTTACCAGAGCGTGTTTCAACCATCCTACAAATTTATATAAGGGAATAATGAGATAAGTCTACTTTAAGTAGCCTCCAGAATCCTTTATTTATTTCCTCACATCAAAGAGAGCAGTGAAGTCACACGTGTACCTAAATACAAATGATGATAATCTAAAAAATAATCTGTTTTAAATAAATATCATAGAATATAAAAATAAATAAATATATAATTTAAATTTCAAATATATTAAAAATGATATAAGAAATACGCCATTAATCATGATGTAACAATATGTAGTAGGTATAGTATAGTATTTTCTACACTGTGACTATATACATCAGCAACAACAAGCCTTTTACTGGAATCAAAGTCCCATACAGGATTCGTCATTCTAATCCTGACAAAGATTATTTGCTAAGGTATATATGTACACCACCATCCATTTCAACAAGTTAAGATCACAAATGCACCATCCATATATAAAGATAAGACAATATATGCACCAAGAGAACTTCTCAATAGGTACATCTACCCTTCATGTACCAAGTTAAAAGAAACAAATGTACTATTCATACACAAAGTTAAGGCAAAATATGACCAAACCTAGGTTAAATATGTATATCGACTATCTATGTACCAAGCTAAGAGAATAACTGCACCATTCATATACCGAACAAAGACAATAGATTCACCAAGATTGGATAATATATGTACATTCACCATCATCCATGCACTAAGCTAATAGAACAAATGCACCATCCATGCACCAAGCTAATCGAATAAATGCACTATGTATGCACCAAGCTATAATAAAATAAATGCGCCATTAATACATTAAAATAATTCAATAGATGCATAAATATTATATAAATATGACATACACCATCCATGCACCAAGCTAATAGAATAAACTTACCATTCATACACCAAACTAAGGCAATATATGTACCAAGATTAGATAAACATCATCTACATCCACCATCCATGCAAAAGCTGATAGGACAAATGCACCATCCACGCACCGAACTGATTCAATAAATGCACCATTCATACTTCAAACTAAGGCAACTATGCAGATTAGCTATATATGTAGATTAAAAAGAAACACATTGCAAGAAAAATATAATTATTTCAGGCTATGTCGATGGAGGGCAATTGAATTTATAAATACACTGGTGTCGAAAAAATAAGAAACTTAACCAATATTGAAATTTCTCAAAAGCTAATTTATTAACAAATATAAAATTTAGTATACAAATAGTTTAAACTATGGAGAATTTGACTAGCTATATGAAAATTAAAAAAATATTTGAAATTATGAAATATGCAAATTATTACCAACATACCCAAAGCTAAGGTTCCAGATCTTGAAGAAATAAGATATCAATAGGGAGTATGATCACCTCTAACAGCTATCAAGGTCTCACAGCGAGCCCTCATACTGTTTACCAGGCTTTGGAGGAGGTCCAGTGGTAGTAAACCCCAATACTCCAATAGAGCAGTTCTTAGCTCAACGAGGGTTCTGGGAGAGGGGTGACGAGCTCCAATACGCCTCCCTAGAGCATCCCACACATGCTCTATTGGATTCAGGTCCGGAGATCTGGCTGGCCAATCCATCCTTCCAATATTCGCACTCTGGAGATATTCATTGACTAGCCTAGCCCTATGCGGACGAGCATTATCGTCCATAAAAATTAAATTGTGACCAATTTGATCTCTATAAGGTCTTAGATAGGGCTCAAGGATCTCGTCCCTGTACCTTTGGGCAGTTAAAGTGCCCCCAGAAAAAATGTGGAGGGGTGTGTGTCTGCTAGAACTGATGCCAGCCCAGACTAAGAGACTGCCCCCTCTAACACTGTCTATTTCCCTGATGTTACTGGGATGATAGCGGGTTCCAGGCTCCCTCCAGATGAAAACTCGTCGAGAATCTGTGTTTAAACTAAATCTTGACTCATCACTGAAGAGAACATTGGCCCACTGATCATGAGTCCAGGCGTGATGTTCCAAGCACCAATTCAAGCGGGCTCTCCTGTGAGCAAAGGTTAAAGGGATACAGACCATTGGTCGTCTTGCATAAAGAGAACCTTCGTGAAGCCTTCGGTAAACAGTTTGTCTTGAAATTCTCGTTCCAGTAGCACTTGAGAATTCATTAGAAAGTTGAATAGCTGTCATCTCCCTATGGCGCTTGGCAGTTACGACCAGATAACGGTCTTCAGAGGTAGCTGTTTTTCTTTTTCTACCAGAACCTTCTTTTCTTTTGATGGTTCCTGTCTCAATGAACTGTTTCCATATTTTGCTGACCACATATTTATTCACATTTAGCCATTTTGCTACTTCAACTTGTGATTGCCCTGCCTCCATTCTTCCAACAGTTCTCCATTTTAAATCATCTGCTGATATTTTTCGTAAACTCATAATTAACTAAGGATTAAATAAAATTATAATTGGACAATTCTTAGATGGGGTAAACGACACGCCAAATAGCACACTTATAAAGACAAGCAAAAATTTGCATATTTTCAATTTTACCGAATCGAATGGTTGCGATAAATAAATTCTACGACTTAAAATACCTAATTAAATTACTTTTTAGCTTTTAGCGTTGTATATTTTAAAACATATCGTTAAAAAACAAAAGTTTCTTATTTTTTGGACACCAGTGTATATGTACATTTACCATCCGTGCACCAAGCAATTAGAACAAATGCACCAAGCTGATAGAATAAATGCACAATCCACCAAACTGAGGCAATATATGCACCAATATTATATAAATATGTCAAAATACGAAATTATTTTAGACGCGTATGATTCTTTTAAAAATAAAACAATTTTTACTGCCCTTACTGCAATGGAAAAATTAATGGGAGGGCCTGGCTCATCAATGGTGAACCCTCCCAGCGGTTTCGCCAGTTTAATGCATCATAATATAAATATGTGCATTAACCATCCATGAATATGCACCATCCAGACACTAAAGGTAAATAGAGGTGCTAAGGTGCAGCATGCACTGTCAAGAGCGGAGCCCAGATGCACCAACGACCTAATTTGTTAGTCAGGTCAAGGCTCAAGACATTTCCTGGCTTGCATGAGCTGCCCACATAGTCCACACCTGCAACCTACATTGTCCAATGAATCCTCAGTTCTTCCGTGTTAGCGCTTCGTCTTTGCAAAGCTTGATTGCAAAAAGTGGCATTTAAGCATTTACCTATTGCGCTTATTTTTACATACACCGAAAAAGTTCAGTTAAATTTATGTAAAGATGACTTTGTTGCAACTTAAATATTTTTTGGAATATTAACAATTTGTGCAATGAGGATGAAAAAAAAATTCACTTTTAAGTTTTTTTTTTTTTTTTTTTGTAAACTGGAGATATACTTTTTTGTTACATAAAGTAACATTGAAGATTGATGTTGCCTGGCCGAGTTGTTCTTGAAATAAGAGATACTTCGGAGAGTTTTTGTTTAAATAAAAACTTTACTGACCGAAGTACCTCTCTTATTTTAAGAAGAATAAAGTAATCTCTAAAAACTACAAAGAATATTCATATAGTCGCCAAAAGTCAAACTCGACTTGAAGGATGCTAATAACATGACACGAAAAGATGAACTCTATGCAATAGCTTTCTTATTTGCATAAAGGCTCTCGACACTTCCTCAGATAGGATACAATTATATAAATAAAATTTAATACTGAAATACAATTATATTTGGATTAACTTGTTTCAAGTTTTATATATTTATTTAATTTAATCTCAAGTCCGAAAAAATTCACTGATTTATGCCATTAAATGAAACTCATTACAAATGGTTTTATCATTTTGTCTCATAGACAATAATATCAAATTAAATTAGTATCATCATAGATAAAATTAAAACTTTAAAATAATAACAATGTTTAACGTTGTATATGGAAGAAATTTGCATAAATTTTGGGCTTATAACTGTAGTTATCCCTAACTGCTATCGGGACACCGAGCTAAACTATGAGCGAGAATTTAAACACAGGGTGACCAAACTATTTATCAATTTTTAACAGAATTTGAAAAAAAAAATGCTTTTAGACGTTAGCGCAAATATTCCTTGAAACTTGATCATGTGGTCTCGGGTTTCCTTCTGGCAATTTGATCTTGCACACTTACATATCCCTCCATCAGCTATTTTTAGTTATGCAACTTGTGGTTTAGCAAACTTTCGTTTAACCTCTCTTATCAAGTTAGGAGGATGTTATCTTCCAAATTATATTTTGTGCTTTTCTATGGATTTGCATAGTTTCCACGTAGCACATATGTAAATAAAAGCGGATTTTTATGAGGTTTTTTTTTCAAATTTCAATCATCTATATATTATGGCGCTAATAAATTACCTTAAAATGGTGTGAATTAAAGTATTTCATTTAATGATATTAATAGTTAAATCTTTAGTATCTATAAAACATACTATTTATATGTATCCCATAGCGGTTTTTTTTTATCTTTAAAAACTATATTTAGGAAATAATGTTGACCTTATGTTGACTTGATGGTGTTGAATAACTTGGCGCAGATATTCCATTACTCAAAGCTTGGATTTATTACGAATAACACAATTCCCTCCTTTTATATCTGTAAATGTGGTCTAGTGTTATCTATAAATAATAATAACACCCGAATAAAGAGTTTTGGCGCTAAATCTGTTTGACTTGTGGTGTACTTATATTACAAGCTGTCACTACCCACCATGGCCTGGTACTACATGTATAGACATGTGGTGTACTTACAGTACAAGCTGTCACTACCCACCATGGCCTGGTACTACATTTGTAGACATGTGGTGTACTTACAGTACAAGCTGTCACTACCCACCATGGCCTGGTACTACATGTGTAGACATGTGGTATACTTACAGTACAAGCTGTCAGAACCTCATACCCTCTATGGCCTGTTGCTTACTACAAGTGCATACTGTGTACTTACAGTACAAGCTGCTCAAATCCCTACCCACAAAGATGATCATGGTCAGTGGCCACCCACTATTGCTACCATAAAATATACACTATATGCAAATACATAGATTCGCAAAAGAAATATAAGAAAGGCAATCACTAATTGTTACTTCTTTATGAAGAGGGCTGTGGCGTGCTTTAACCAATTAACGGCTACCCACCATAAGAGAGATAAAGAAAAATTATAAATAGATTATAATTTTCCCATTTACTCGGTATTATTATGATAATTTATATACTCTCCACGCCACTGACTTCCTCTTTTTTTATGTAAATTATAAATTAACTGCGACTCAAATGGTTATTTTGGAAATTTTTCCGTCATATATATTGTAGACTTTTCAACTTCATAACTATGTGTATCGTGACTTTGTTACACATTTCTAGGAATATATTATATATTTATGAGTATATGATGTATTAGCGCGCCATCTGTTATCATATTTCGAAACTATTATAGACGCGTATGATTCTTTTAAAAAAAAAAACAATTTCTATACTGCCCTTACTGCAATGAACACAATTTTTCCATTGCAGTAAGGACAGTAGAAATTGTTTATTTTTAAAAAGAATCATACGCGTCTATAATAGTTTCGAATATTTATGATTATAAAATTGAAAGAATAGTTACCTTTAGTTAGAATGGTTAATAGAGATTGGTATATTTTAACTATCTGTTTTAACTATATGAAGTTATCCAAACCGATCGATTCCTTACAACAAGAAAAATATTTTAATATTTATATACATTAAAAATAAAGAAGGCATCTCCTGACCACGAGCACATGTGCTTTTTAGATGGCAGAGCGCCATCTAGTGGAGCAAGAATAAACTAAACGTTTATTTAGCTTGCTCCGTGATATTTGGCCAACCCAATTTCTTGATAAATCAAGAAAAGCCATCCACGAACGCGTTGTTGTTTTCTCATTTATATACATTTTTGTTTATTCTTCTTCTTCCACGTGTTGTACAGGCCATGATAATCATTGTGGATAATAGTTTGTGATTACTTTTACTGCAAGTGCAATAGATGTCTACACATATGAAAAGCAGTTCGACTTTTACATATACAAATATACCATCCAAGCTTTCCCACAATTCTCTTTTTCATATTTAGTTCAATTATTCTGTGTGTAGAGAAATATATATTCATGATTCATCAAGAAAGGGTATTTGACCAATTCTGGAATAATTAAAAAATCAACAAATAGTTGATATTTATTCCGATAGATGGCACAAGCCATCAGCAAATTTCAGTTGCACGATCAGGAAAATGCTCCTTTTCTCAATATATATATCACAATATATAAATCACAAACATCCTCGATAAAGAGATACGAATAGCTCCATGAAATATTAGAAAAATATTTTTTTTTTCTAAATCCACAATATATGCATATTTTCTAAATGTAATTATGAATTGCTTAATCTTCAATATATACAAAATATACCATTTAGTTTTTCCTCTGTTGTGTTATAGTGTCTTATCTCGAAAATTTCAATGAATTTCAATTCCCCCGTGACGGGGGAAGGGATTATAATAGTAATAATAAATAATGATGATAGATAATAATAATTATAATAATTAGTAAGATAATACAGGTAGGTTAAACAGTATGAGTGACAGGTAAAGCTAATTAAAGAGGAATTCGACTGTATTACCAAATTCAACCATAAAAATAAAAAAAACTTACAACCCTATTTTAAGACACAAATACCATATTTTAACCTCTATACAAAAATACACATAAAATTATTATCGAAATAAGATAATTGGTAAAACTACCACTAGAGGAAAAAAAAACACAAAGAACTTTTTTTTGTGTGAATTTTTTAGGTATTTTTTTTTATACGAGGTAAATTGTAGGTGCAATTTTGTTCCTAGTGACGCTATTAAATCCCATGAATGAATTCCATATAAATATTCGGCGAGACAAAACGCAATAATAATATTTAGAAAAAACCCGAATTCATGTTTCGGTACAATGAATTTTATAGAAAAAAATAGAATTTGGTAACCAAATCGTGATCCAGGATTGCCAAGCTGAATTGACGAGTATTTTTAGAAACGTGATTGTAGTCACTTCAGTGTGACCGAACCATTTATTAAAATTGAACTTAATTCACTGAGTGTTTTATTCTCCCAAGGTATGGAAATTTTTGATTTTTTTTTACACGCACACGTATTTTCAACCTTTCAATTAGGACTTGAGAAATATTTCTGAAATATCACTAAAATAAATAAATAAATTATATAAAAATTCGCGGTTTATTAAAAATTGTCGATATTTGTTTATATAAAAATTAAGTAAATTTCATTTTAAGAAAAATAAATGGTTTCTTTTTTTGAAGGAATATATCAAAATGTTTTATAGTCAGCTTTCGAAAGACATAGGAGCTCTTCTACATTAAAACATATTATGTAACTTTTTCTTGATGCATATGCAACTTTAGCATATGCTTCAGTCTAACACTCTACAATTAAATATACATATTGGTATGGATATAAAAATTGATTCGGTAATAGCTTGCTATACTGACAACAAATCAATTTACCCCAAAAGTTAGTTTAATAAGTTTAAAATCTTTCTATACATATATAAAATATCACTAGTACATATACATACCTATATAACACATTAAAACATGCAACTTTTTCCAGATGCATATGCAACTTTAGAATATATATAGCGTTAGTCTAACACTTTACAATTAAATATAGATATAAAAATTGATTCGGTAATAGCTTGCTACACTGAAATATAAAATCTTGATTTACATATATAACACATCACTATTTTAGATAATAAAGTAAACCTGTAAGAATGAGTATCTTTTATTGAACGTTTTTGGGCTTTCTTGATAACGCCCTTCTACAGAATAATTGATACAAAATGAAACTTAACTATGCTATGGCAAGTTATATGTACATTATAAAATTTACATAATATCAGCTGTGTTTTTAAACCTATTTTAGAATTGATATATTTACATACTAGAGCAAATTTGGTATTTAACATAGGTAAATTAGGAGCAAATAGTGTCTATGAACTAGGGTTTTTGTATAACATTATGGTTATCACTAGTATAGTTTTTCATTAAAGTAAAAAACATCGTCTGATGCAAAATTAAAGGGAGAGATTCCTCTTTATAGGTGCATACATATATGTATAAAGAGTTATATATATTGCATATTGTATTGTAAATTATAATCTATGTACATATTTCCCTTGTAAATAAATCTCTGTATTTACATAAAAATTTCACAGACCGGCAGATTTAAAGTCAAGTGGTGTGTTGAGGTGTCAAGAGTTATATAAGATGTTAAATACTTTATTGCATAACCTTTCAGCCCCTACGTTTATTTTAGGTTTCATTGTTTGAAGGAGAGAGTTCTATAAAGCTCGAAAGCTCGTTTTATCTTAAAGTAAACTTGAAAACACGCTACACTATATATTACATATATATTGTGGTCATATATATATATGATTTTATTAAAAAGTGAGAAATGTTATAGATATGTGTTTCTATTTAATAATAAAGCAAAATATAATTCTATCACTATAAATATAAATCGCTGATATTGAATTTATGAAATCTTTGAAAAATATTTCAAATGGCTATTTAATTCATATTTTTCGATTATATCATTGTTATTATTATTATTATTATTTTTTTTACAAATTTCTTATGAATGCAACAAGTAGCTTCATCTATCGGTGAAAAAATTAAATGAAAGTTATTATTAATGTTTATTATATATATTATTGTATTTTTAAAAAGGCAAATTTCTACGACCAAATGATTATGTACAATTTGGATTCTATATTATAAACACAAGGTAAAAGATCAAATCCAAATAAATAGTGTGTGAGGTTTTGGTAACAGCGTTGTTACAGTCATCAGACGAAAAAAGGTACTGAATCTGTACTTTAAGATGATCAATTTTCATTACAAATATGTGGAGATGACAGATGACATATATATATATAAAGCTGGCAGACGTACATTTACCCTATTTACATATCTATTCGAATCTACATAATCTAATTAATTGTTTTAATGATTTGGTTTGGCTTGGGGTTAAAAGTGTTTCTTTAGAATCTGAAAAGAGATTTGAGATATATTCCTATTTAGATATAATTTGTTCATCTTTATTATCTAAAGAAAACGTTTACGCTAACTAGTAATAAACTAGTAGACATACATAATGGAAAACTTAACTACACAACTAAAAATACAATTTGAAAATCGTAATTAACTCTAATGATGGATTATTGTAATTAAGTTTCCAAAATGTAATTTAACAATCTTTCCTTTTTTTCTGTTCTTTTATCGTATAGGTTTCACTGCTTTTATATTCGTTATATTGAATTAGGATAATGGTGGTGCTATATATGTAAATATGTATTTATTTTGTATATTTAAACATACCTCTAGAATAATTTCCAAAAGTATATCATTTTAGGTAAAAGCTGACAATAGAAATAAAAAAGGTAAAGTTTGTTAATTATGAATTTATTTATATAGGGATTTTTTATTTTTATAAAACAAGTAAATAATTTTATATTTACATTTTTAAATGTTTAATTTCTCTAAATATATTTTATAAGAACATTAGCTGCATAAAATACATCATTTTTAGACAAGCAGACGAAAAATTAAAAACCAAAAGAACATTTTAATATAGAAATATTTTAGAGGTAAATTTATATCTTTATAAATGTATTTTTAAGGCTATATATATATCTTCCACGGGAATAATTCTTAACGAATTATATTCGAATTTTCAATTTATTATAATATTTTGTAGTAAAATTTGAAAATTATTAAAAAATAGCGAAATATATAGAGATACACTACATACTTGCTTAAGTCTTAGTCACTCTTAACAAAACTCGCACCACATCTTCTCAAATCAATAAGAAACATATGAAAATAAAAAAAAAAAAAAAATAGTTCGTATATATTTTTAAACCTTTCCTAACTACACTTTCTAACCCTTATCTACATTTCTATTAATTATTAATATCTTTTACGTTTTTTAAGCCTAATTATAAGTAACAAAAAAAAACTTTGTCTCTTCAATGAATAAACAATTCTTTTACTAGTATTTATGCTAATTATAAACCGCTTCTTTGATTTTTTTTAAAGTAATTTTTAAACATTGAACTGTCTTGTTACCTTGATGTTATTAAGAACTTGTTATCTGGGTTTTTTAAAAAATGAATTTTTTTACTTGAAATCCTTTTTTTTTTTTTTACTTGTAAAAGTTTACCTCTGATAGTTCATTCTTTTAAATTTTATTTATATATTTTTTGTTTATTCATATGAAAATTCATTCTTCAATTATTAAAATCTATTCATTTGAGGCAAAAAAAAAAAAAACATCCAATCGTGCAACTCAAGTGTTGCTTTTGGAGGATGCTTACACTATCTCTCGTTAACCATTTGTTAATTATTATAATTATTAATAAATCAAAAAATCAGTTGATATTTATTCCGAAAGATGGTTAATGCAATTAAGAACGTCTAGTATCTTATTAAGAAGCCTTTTTCTTAATTTTTATCACTCAAATTCATTACATTCTTTTTGTTCTTTTTTTTTTCTTATATAGTCACCTCTTCATATTGTCTTAAAAAGAAATCGGTACAATATGTAAATATGTATGCATAAGTAATGATGTAATGGATAATGGGGGGGGGGGGGGGGGGGGGGTAAAATAAGAAATATTTATAATGAGAATGTCACTTGGAAATTATTCTTGTATCCCATTCATTAACTCTCAACCAATAAAACCATAAAAATTTAATGGACATATAAAAAAGATGTTCAAAAGTTTCAAAATAATGGAGAAAGAAAAAAAAAAGGCTACTGCATTAAAGTAACAAAGTTTGAAAGAGTTTTATGTAGGAATTTTGTGTTATAGTTAATATTTATAAAAAAAAGAAAAATGTATAAAAGAAAGAATTGCATTATGTTAGCTCCACAACGCATATAAGAATGAAAGCAGAAGAAATTAGTCCTTCCAAGTAAATATGCAAATTTTGTGGCAGAAGATAGTGCGAAATTTTCATTTTTCTTTTTATCGATTGTAAAAGAACAAAACTTATTTTAAAAACTACTTAGCAAAATCTATTTTACTTACATTAAAAATATTGAAAATATATTATTTTTCTAACTCTCTATCTCCTTTTTCTTATAACAAAAAAACTATATATTTTGTAAGTCTTAAGTATTTTATTATTATAATGAAATATGCAAATATGTATATTTTATATATGATATTCTACTTCAATATATCAATTTTTCATTATGAAATTTCATACAAAAAATGATATATATTGTACAGAGTTAAAATTAAGATTTTCGAAGGTTTTTTTTATCCTTTTCGTCAGACATTAGACTATATTTCTTGAAATATATTTTTTTTTTCCTCTTAATATATGCTTGCGATTTCAGATATATTTTTTGTGCATTTATATTGTATATAATTTAAAAGTTTAAAAACGTTTATATCTTATAAATATATATCTATCTTCAAACATTTTCACATTATATTAAATATTATTCATTAAAAAAAAGAAGACACGGCTACCTCGGGATAAGTAAGAAGACACGGACAGGTTACCTCGGGAAAGGTAAAAAAGCACGGCTACCTCGGGATAAGTAAGAAGACACAGAATGATTCGGGATAAGTGAAAAGACACGGCCAAGGCTGGGCGACAGATAATGCACTTAGGTGTGGAAGATAATTTATCTCTAGATAAGTTTACTTATCCGCCACTTTTTGTTTAATTACCACAACTTATCGGTGACTTAGCCTCGCGACCCTTCAAGTGCAAAATGATACCGTCCACTAACAGCGGGTTGTTTATACGGACTGGCTGAGTTTCGTCTAGCCATTCAGGGAATTTGCATCTTGTAAGTACCCGCGCGATGTCGTACTACTTTAAATATGTAGATATATGGTGTATTTACAGTATAAGCAATCATAAACCTCGGCCCACCATGGCCTGGTAATACATGTGTAGACATGTGATGTACTTACAGTACAAACTGTCACTACCCACCATGGCCTGGTACTAGATGTATAAACATGTGGTGTACTTACAGTACAAGCTGTCACTACCCACCATGGCCTGGTACTAGATGTATAAACATGTGGTGTACTTACAGTACAAGCTGTCACTACCCACCATGGCCTGGTACTAGATGTATAAACATGTGGTGTACTTACAGTACAAGCTGTCACTACCCACCATGGCCTGGTACTAGATGTATAAACATGTGGTGTACTTACAGTACAAGCTGTCACTACCCACCATGGCCTGGTACTAGATGTATAAACATGTGGTGTACTTACAGTACAAGCTGTCACTACCCACCATGGCCTGGTACTAGATGTATAAACATGTGGTGTACTTACAGTACAAGCTGTCACTACCCACCATGGCCTGGTACTAGATGTATAAACATGTGATGTACTTACAGTACAAGCTGTCACTACCCACCATGGCCTGGTACTAGATGTATATACATGTAGTGTACTTACAGTACAAGCTGTCACTACCCACCATGGCCTGGTACTAGATGTATATACATGTAGTGTACTTACAGTACAAGCTGTCACTACCCACCATGGCCTGGTACTAGATGTATATACATGTAGTGTACTTACAGTTTAAAAAGTTACATAGCCACTTTAGACGAGGTACTACCTATATACCACTGTAGTCACAATCCTAAACCCACAATGATATCATTTATATCATATATAATTGAGACAAATAATAAGCATGTATCATCCACCACGCACGTATATTTTCAAAATTTTGATTTTCAAACAGAAATAATATATTTTTCTCTCAATATATAATAGGTATTTAAAATATGTATATAATAATGTGTATATAAAAATTATATTTATTATTAAGTTGTTAACGTGATAATCCTGTTGAAGGACTGACAAGTCCTAAAGCTTGAAAATAAAAAGTTGCACAACAAACTTAACCCTGGGCGCTTCATTTATTTTATAACAAATAATAAAATTGTAATGAAATAGAGAGATTCATATAAAAAGATTGAATACATTAACAAAGAGAAGCCTGATAGAATTGGTGGTTAAAGAGAGGTTATTGAACTTGTAATATGAGATCTTGGTAAAAGTAAACCGTGTATGTAATGTCAGCCGTGTAAAAATTACGTACATCACGACCCGTCAAACTGTCCATTGTGCGACGTTCTTACAGCAAGATACTGTTGAAATCTGGAAAGAGACGACAAATGAAAAAAAAAAAGGAAAAAAAAAAAGGAGAACGATGGTTGGATAAGATAACGCCCCAACCGACAATAATCCGTTCGTCTGAAGGGAATCGTCTGCCCGGAATAGAAAAATCGCCATTTTGAAATTTCGAATATTTTCCAAGAATATTTTTAAAAGTATTTTTTATATATATATATATATATATAATTTAAATCTGAATAGTAACGCATTTTTTTATATTCTTCTATATTTTAAGTGAATGATTTTAATATAAATGAAATATTAAGGACTATTTAGCAAGTAATAATTTTTTTCCTATAAATATATAGTTATATATAACTTGTCTAAAATGATCTAAAATTTTTCTCGTGATTTCTATACTTAGTTACTACTATAAAACCAAATAAAAAATGAAAATAAAATCTATTAGAAGCTACAAACTTTTAAATACTGGCTATTTTTGATTTTCTTTTGTTGATTTTGAAATAAGTTTCCTAAACATCTTCATTGTTATTTATTGATAGTTTTTAATAATCTCGGATATGATTGTTAAATGAATGTTTAAGTAATTTTATATAATGTTTTAATAATTAAAATGATTGATAATAGATTTTATCTAAAAAAAATGAAAACCTCAGCATCATATATCTCTCCCTTTCTCTAAAAAAGTTGCATATATATAATTTCCTAATATATTGATACCTATTTGAAATATCGGATTTAGTGATTGGAATTTGTGTTATTTCTACTCACAAAAAAGGCACATTTAGCCAGCTATAAAATAAACAAAGGGAAAATATAAATCCCTATAATTTATCAGCGCCAAATTAATTTGCGAATCCTATAAAAAAAACACACAAAAACATTATAAAGTACAAATAATCCCAACTAATCTATCTTTCAATTGGGAGAAAGTTGTAAGAAATTCCTTGATTAAATAATATGTAAATATGGGGGGGGGGGGGGGGGGGCACATTAATATGGAATAATTAAATGGCAGACGAAAAATATATATCTTAGCAGACGATTAATTTAAATTTGCATTTTTGCTGCTGGTTTATCTTTTTATTAACCTGTTTTTAAATTTCTCAAATTAAATATATTTCAATAGGTCTTTATATATTTCTATATTAATAGCCTGAATAGAGAAGAGTAGAATATATTTCAAATTTGTTATATATATATATGAATCACCATATGTATATAAGTGAGCATATATATATATGTAGTAATATAATATTTCTAAGGATTCTATAATTGCTTTTAAAAAATTATATTAATTTTAGAGCTAAAAATTATATTTTTAAAAACCTTTTCGCAAATATGAATTAATTAATACATATCAATTGATTTAAATCCTTTGAATATAAATTACATAATTCAAATGATTTCTGGGGATGAGTTTCTATTTATATTTATTAAATCTATCTCAAGCTTTCGGACATCTCTGCTCTTCTTAAATAGGAGCTATGGGCGACAGTGGGTCGCCGAAATGCCAGAAACACAAAATATATTAATAAAAAAAGGTTGATGAAGTCTATGGTATGGAAGTTTAAGGAATTCTCATAGAATTATGGTATATATAATTATGGTATTCTCTATGCCTGCAGGAATAGAAATCTGATGCTGTACATGACTGGTACTGAGCAGGAGGGACAAGCACCGGTTCTGTCCTCCCAAGAGAACAACAGTCTTTGATTTGCAGACTTAAGTCTGGTCATCTACGGACAATGACTTTCCAGAATGGTTGCAGGGTTTTCCCACTATGTACTAAGTGCAATTCTCAGCCTGCAACCCCAAGACATATTATTGACTGTATTGACTCATCCATTGATGAGCTCTACTCTTCCCCGGCAGACACCATCAAAAATCTCAAGCTTTACAAGCTTGATACCTTAGTGTGATTGAGTGGAGATAAGAAAGAAGAAGAAGAAGAAGATGGTATTCTCTATTGATTGTTATAAGGAATAGTATAATTATATAGTTTTCTATATATTTACATATCTACGAAAAAGATCCCTTTTACTTAAAAATGTATCAACGAAATGCCATTTTGTCGCATGAATATATTTTTATTTTATTTTAAATTTTATATTTAAGGAGAACGTTCAAATTCACATACCATTATATAAGCAAATAAGGATTGATTTATGCTTAAAATATCTTAAACTTGAGTTTTGTTCATGAGTGTATATGTCATGTATGTATATATTTCGATATGAAAAGTCTTATTTTCAGGTTTAATTATTCCTGAAATATCCGTTGTATGTACGACGAGCTAATGTTGGTAGAAGTTTTTTTGCAAATTAGGTTAATGAATATAAGCACACAAGGACAGAAAACGTGACAAAGTATTGGAAGTATTTTATAGTTAATTGACTAAATTGATTATTTTTCTAAATGAGAGAGACGTGAAAGTGTGCTGAAAATGTTTGACAGCAACGAGAGGTTTAAAAATAACAGCGAGTATGTAAATAGAGATGCAGTATACAAATTTGTTGCGAGGTGAGAGGGATACAGAAGTAGCGGGAAATGTCTTCCTAAATAAGGATGAGATGGGGGAGGGCTCTCAATTAGTTCATAATTAGGTTAGTACTCTGTGGTGAGGAGTCTCTTCTGATACCTCTCGTCTGCTCGCTTTTTGTTGGGTTGGTCCAAGTTGTCTGGTTATACTTGGTGCTACATGTGTAGACTTGATTTGTATATACAGCAGTTACACCTCTTTAACTGCTATAGTTAACATTGTTTAGTGTCCCATGTGTAGACATGTGACAATTAAAACATACTTTATTGACACTCGTCAATAGTTACATTCAATCAAGAATTAATGGGATTTAAAGATTAGGGGGGGGGGAGCATTTCGCTGAGTATGCGCAGGCCCTCACGCACAAAGGGATCCGAGCTCCGAGCGCGCTCAGATGCAGCGCTGACGATCCCGGCAAGAGTGGTTCTCTTCTGAGTGGAGAGGCGCCTGAGGAGAGGTTCCCTATCGTCGGGGAAAATAATTGCCTCTACGATGTCACCCTCAGTGACACCGATATCGGATAAAGTCTCCGAGTAACGCTCATCGCTTAATTCATATATTATGTCATTTGCCTGGTCGTAGCAGGCATCAATGAATTCGGTTGACAGTGGAGGTGGAGGTGTCGCGATGTCCGGCGACGTCTTTTCCCCGTGGAGAGCGGGTGGTGTTGGCTTAGAAGGCCAAGGCGCAGGCAGTGTGGGTGTTGGAGGCACTGCTGGTGTTGTCCTAAGCTCGGCCTTGACTTGTCCGAGGACCTTATATAAATTAGAGGTGTGTCCGGGCTTCAGGTCCAGAATTTGACCGATCAGGCCGACGAGGGCGTCGCACTGCGGAGGCGACAGGAGGGGTCCCTTCCTCTGCGCCTTGGTCCTCGAGGAGAGGAGGTCCAGGACCTCCTCCCGCCCAAGACCAAGGGCGTCCGTCTTAGCGAATGACACGCTGGGGAGCCCCTCGATGAAAGCATCGAGGTCGACTCTCGTTGCGTTTTTTGCCGATGACGTGGAGGACGCAAAGGTCTCCTCCACGATGGACATCTCCACGTCCGGTGTTGGGGCCGCAGGCTCGCGACTCCCAGGTGTTTGCAGGGACGGAGCAGGGGTCACTGGTGGAGGGGCAGGAGGCGTCTCCTCCATAGGAAAGGCTGGGGCCGCTGGTGGAGATGGCCGAGGTGCGGATGAGTGGAGCGCAGCTCGGGCCACGGGAGGAGCGCTGCAAACCTCCATGGCTGGATTGGAGGGTGTCGGCGCAGGAGGCTGGGCTGCTGACCGCTGAGGCGGTGCAGGGGTGGTCGGTGGTGGGACGCCAGCAGGAGTGGTCGGTGGGGCCGTTCTGGTGTTGTTGGCCAGCCCTGCAAGCAGGGGGCAGATGGCCCTCCGATGCCCTTGTCCGTGGCACCTGGAACACCTGATGCCCGAGGATAGGTACGCAGGCCAGGCTTGGCCTTTGATGTTGATGTCAAGGCGGGTTGGAAGCCTCTCGATGGTGATCCCCTCATGTAGGGTGATGAAGACGTCACGCCGGCCATCGACGTAGACGTAGGGGCCCGCCTTCATCTGCTTAGGGGCGATGGACGTAACCCGCCCATATGGAGAGAGGGCGGTGATGACAGCAGAGTCCGCCACAAAGAAGGGGAGGTTACCCACTGTAATCCTTTCCGCTCTTTTGCGGAAAGGGAATGCTCTGAGGAGTGTTCCCTCAACCTCGAGGCCCTCACTTATGAGGCGCTCGGCCAGGCCTCTGTTGGTCAGTCCCAGGAGCTGGTGGCCGTTCACCTTGGTGATCTGGATGACTCCGGCAGTTCCTCCGAGCATCCTGTCCAGTGCCCTAAGGTAGTGGAAGGGCTCCAGTTCGGGGCTGTGTTCGATGTACACACAGTGTTCCTCGGAGGAGGACGCCTGCCGCGCCCTGGCTTCCGCGATGTGTGCTCTGGTGACCCTGATCTCTTGGGCCCGCGGCACCGAACCCGCCGATGGTTGAGGTCGGCGAATGGTGCTAGAGCCTCCGGGATTGGAGGATGGTGCAGCCGCCGTAGGCGAATTTGCCGAGCCACGGCGCCTCTTCCTACCCTGGACGAGGGTAAATCCTTCCTCAGCTCCAGGATTCACCTCTTCTGTGATGTCAGCCCAGTTTCTCCGGACTTGAGCAGCGGCGTCAGAAGTTGGAATAGCCGCAAGGTCGACCGGCGCGGCAGAATTTGCATCCTGGCTGCCGGCGGAGGGATTTACATAATTTTGATTTTTTCTTAAATCAATTGGAATTCCGCTTTGCAAATCTTGATTTGCGGATAATTCTGCACATGGTTGTGCTAGTGTGCCGTGCCTTACAGGCCTTTTCTCGGCTTTTGACGGGCCCTCAGCCCGTATGAAATCTGTCGCCATCCGCGACACCCCTCGCCCGCCCGAGGCGAAAAACTCAGGAGCCCGCGCGACGCGCGGCCGCACGGCCGAGTGTAGACATGTGGTGTACTTACAGTACAAGCTGTCACTACCCACCATGGCCTGGTACTACATGTGTAGACATGTGGTGTACTTACAGTACAAGCTGTCACTACCCACCATGGCCTGGTACTACATGTGTAGACATGTGATGTACCTACAGTACAAGCTGTCACTACCCACCATGGCCTGGTACTACATGTGTAGACATGTGGTGTACTTACAGTACAAGCTGTCACTACCCACCATGGCCTGTTACTACATGTGTAGACATGTGGTGTACTTACAGTACAAGTTGTCATAACCCTCTACCCACCATGGTCTGGAACTACATGTGGTGTTCTTACAATTCCATCCTCTACTCGCCATAGTTAACATAAAGTCAATTACGACCTTCTACCCTTAATGATTATCATAATCTGTACTACCTCTGTAGAGGTAATATAGTTAAATCACAAATTGCCTCCTCATCCACTCTGATTCGAAGGCTAATTATCCGTAAAGTTGTCCAGAGAGCGTGGAGCCACATCTACATAAGCGCTTGTAGCGAGAGAAATATGCAAATATATATTTTTTAATTTGAGTCATTTAGCTGTAGAATTTCCTTTTACCAAAATCTCATTCTCAATTTATTTCAATTAGTATCTTGCAAACAAACTTGCTAATACCATTTTAATATTTTATTTATACTCCCTTCCCCTCTTCAATTCCTTCGTTAAAAAAGCACCTCCTTCTTCAAAGTTGCATATATCTTCAAAATTAATGGATATAAATCAATCTAAATGCAACCCTCTCTTCCCCTCCATAATTCATTCACAATTATTAATATTCAAAATGAATTATTCGATTTTAATTATACCTTTCTTTCATGAAAACAATATTAGTTTTCGATTTGACTTTTCAATTTTACATATTCCACCAAACGACCACATTGTTCACCGTTCAGAAGAAGGGGGTAAAAAAAAGCAGGCGATGCACGCGCCAAGCGATACGGGTTATGTAAATGAGTAAATTATTCATCACCATTACTCGTGACGTTCTTCTGCCAATTTATTTTTTTTTTCATTGAGTGCAACACAAAAGAAAAAGTCACGTGATTCTTTCTCGCCATCCTATTGGCTAGCTTACACAAAGGGCGGGAAAAATGGGCATAATGGAAGCTATATTGTTATATGTTGAATTATATATACAAGTCTCCTTTATATCTTCATTATGTAATGTCGTTTATATATATTTATCAATAAATAATGTCTCATGTAGAAATTATTCAATAATACCTTTGTATTTAAATATTTATTACATTTATAGGGTTATTTTTTAATTTTTAAAAAAGGGGGGAATATTTTTTACTATATCTCTTGTATATATTGGGTACAACATCGTCACAAGTGATATTGTAACTCAAAAGGTCTTTTAAAAAAGTGTTTTTTATATATAAACATGTAAATTTTAACTTATATTTTACTCGTAAAGATAGAGGTTGCTTGGCCGGCATTATTTATTTTAGACTCGTGATGTTGTACAAAATTTGAAATATTGCGTGAAAACGTCCTTGGAGCCTTAGAATAATTTTTAACGCTTTGCCTAATATTTTCATTTTTGTTTGCTCCTAACGAGGACAAAATATTTTTGTCGAAACGTCGAGGTAATAAAAAGATTTACTGGCCGAAGTATCTTTATTTTCAAGAAATTATCTTTTACTAGTGTAATAAATAAAAGGTAGAAAGAATAAATGAGACTTTATATAACAACAACCCAAATTTTTAACAGATTCATAAATTTCACGGCGATTTACTGTCTTTATCAAAGGAATTCTGGGAAATATAAGTTTCTATTTTGCATATTATTTACTCATATTCGCATAGAGAACGTCTATTACATATATGGACAAAACTTAAAGAAGTGGAAAGTTTTTGATGTCGCCGATCGTCTGTTTTTTTTTTTTTTTGAAGGAGACAAGCAATTTTGTTCACACTTGGTTATATTGTGTGTCTTCTATAAAGGTCAATGTTATTATCTTTCAGAGTTATTGTCTTAATCACGATATACATGCTGAGTTTTGTCAAAGAGTGTGTATATGTTTAGTTTTGAGTAAAATGTACCTGAACTAAAGTATTTTATATTGAATAAAATATCTATTTCCATCAAATCTTATTCTTCTAAAAGTCTAAATTAAAATATTTATTCAAAGTAAAAGAGAAAACTATATACAATTAATGCGCCTTAAATATCTTTGAAACAACTTTTAAATATGTCAACATTTAAACACTCATCAATTTTATAAAATATTAAGTGCAAATTTATAAAAAGGGATGTATTAATGAGGATTTTATCTGTTAATGATTTAAAACTATTAGCCCAAACTGAGAAAGAATTTCCGTGCTCCCCTCAAAAGAAATCGCATTTCAAGAAACTTTCCCAACCCATTTAGAGAAAATTCTAAGCTTTACAAAAGAAGGAATGGAAAAAATACAAAAAACAAAGTAGAATTTCTCGGCAGACGAGGTTCCACTTTTCCCGCCAATATTTTTCAAGATGGCGACGGCTGGCTCTATCGGCTGCCTCTAAAATGGGGGGTTATTTACAGATGAGGCGTTTTAGGTAACAATAAACTGGGTCGTGTATACAAGCGTTTTTTTTTTATCTACATCAATTTATGCAACTTTTTTTTCTTGTAAATTAATTGTTTGGAATGTCTCATAACACACCCAAACTTTTATTGTTTTCTTTTGGGGTGTCTGTTCTCGCATTTATTTATTTACTGATATTTTTAGACTCTCTTCTGTTTTTTCTTAGAAGCGTCGTTTGGCTCTATTTGTATTGTTTATATGCAAATGGTTTGAATTTTCTTTTCAGTTTTCGATGAATATTTTAGCGGTTTATTTTATTTGCAAAGTTTATAGAATAGTAGTTGTAAGATACTGTTATAGAAAAATATATTGTAAAATATTTTAGAGTATATTTTTGTTAGAATAAAATACATTTTTTTATGCCTCACAGTAGAAAAGGAATTTTAAATCATAAAGAATTATATATTGATGGGAAAAACTCCTTCTGTATGGAATTTATTATCTTATCAGTGTTTATATATGTTACTGCATTTTTATGGAATATTGCACATTCGGGTTATTTCTGTCTGAAATACTGCAACTTCGGGATGGAATAAACTGCATTGATAGAATAAAAAATACTGCAACTACGAAAATAAATATTGATATTTCATAAAATGAATGTTCTTGCTTTTATTTACAGTATTAAATTTGGCTATAGAAGAAGAGATAAATACTGCACTTTTAGGAAGGAATATAATTTATCTTTTGATAAAAATACTGCATTTTTAGGAAGTATCGTTGCATCTTTAGATAAAATATCGCATTTATGGACCGATGGATTGCCTTTTATGAATTGCATATATATATATATATATATATACTGTATATATGAAGTGATGAGAGTGAGGATGAAGTGCATATTTTGCATATTAAGTGCATTCACGAGATTGAATATTGTGCCTTCAAACGATATAATGCATATTTTAACGAGTATTCTGCATTTTCATGAAGAAATCATCTCTATTTTAAAGTATGATAATCCAGAAATATCGTTACAAAGGACCAATAAGAGATCGCTATCACTATAGGATAACGAATTTCTTTTAATACAATATATTTGCATACAAGCTTTTTTAAATTTATCGTTCTTCTATAGGGTGTTTAAGTACGTCGGAGTATTGGTAGAAGAGCGATAAAAATTGAAAGCTTATATGCAAATATGTTGTATTGAAAGAAACTGTTTACCCTAAAGTACAAGTTGTTCATTGATTCCTAGTCAAAATGTGACCAAATATCGAACACTACTCTGGAATATGAAATTACCCTTTCGGAAGGAGAGAAGCATTAACAGAATAAACATTACATATTGGGCAGAAATACTTCGAGCGATACCATGTTTCACCCTGACTAATAGCTTTGTATAAATATTGCAGCTTTGTATTTTAGGAAAGTGTTATCCATTCTCACGAAAGAGAAACGAATGATGGATCCAAATAATAAATCTTAGAAATAAGCAATTCCATATACGAAATGTTGCGTAATATTGGGAAATGTCGTTTGGAAGATAAAATGCGGCCTTACAAAATTATACTCTGTTAGAATAAATACTGGAGAGAGGTAAACATAGTTGATTGAATAAGGATATAATTTGTATTGAGGAAATGTTGCATATACCTGCTGATATTGTTGCATATATTATTCGCCGTTGTTACATATATTGGTTTCTATTGTTGCATATACATGCCTTCATTGTTGCATATACCTTTTATCATTGTTGCATATACATGCCTTCATTGTTGCAAATAATAGCCGGTAATGTGGCATATATTTTCCCCTATTGTTGCATATAATATCCGCTATTTTTACATATACATGCCGTAACTGTTTCATATATCTGCCGATATTGTTGAATATACATGCCGATGTTATTGCATATATTAACTGCTATTGTTGCATATACATGCCCGAATTGTTGAATATACCTGCCGATATTGTTGCACATACATGACCGTATTGTTACTTATAATATCCGTATTGCTACATATATCTGCCGATATTGTTGCATATCCCACTGAGTATACAAATAACCACCTTGTAAATGCTTACAGTACTTTTGGACAACCTATAAATTAGGAGACATGACATCTGTAATATGTAACGATTAAACACTAAACTCTTTTGCATTTTTTATTTAGCTTTCGGAATCACCTTTATCAAAACATTCAATAATTCTAACTACGTCACATGCTCTACGATATAACACAACTTCTTTTATTTTGATATGCACCTGTATATGTATATATCGGGTAGTAATATTTACTATCGAGCTGTCTTGCTTTCAAAACTAAAAACGCAGTTTCATCATTTTTCTCGATAAGATAGCACGTGATGCAATTAATATTTAGAGTAATTGAATATTTTGATGAAGGAGAGATATTTCGAAAGTTGAAATATGAAAAAAGTTTTATCACTGTTTACACGTTTTTATGACAATCATCTTCTTATTTTGGTGTTATCATGAAGAGTGTAGAACTATTTTTTTTTTGGTTTAATAACAGTTACAAGTATCGATTGAAAAACCCTGTACGATTTATAAATGAATAAAACAAAATATGCAAAACAATAGTTACGTGTATATAAATCCTATTTCAAGCTAGTTGGATTATTGTTTCATTAATTCCTGTAGAAGGGCGTATGTGCCCGAAAGCTCGTATTATATTCGTTCTAATAAAAGATACGCAGCCCTTGAAGCTTTGTTTTATTCATTTATATTAGTTACAAGTATATGCAAAATATATGCTTGTATATGCAAAAACGTTTCAACATACTTACATTATGAACATTTACAAAACCTTAAGGCATATGCACTCATGGACAAAACATAGGAAGTGGAAAGTCTTTAATGTCGCTAGTCGTCTGTTTTTTGAAGGAGAAAGAGTCAATTTTGTTCACACTTGGTTATCTCGTGTATCTTCAATAAAGGTCACTGTAATATCTTTCAGAGTTATTGTCTGAATCCCGATATACATGCTAAAAGGTACAACTTCCTTAAGTGTCAATGAGTGTATTTTGTTCACACTTGGTTATCTCGTATGTCTTCAATAAAGGTCACTGTAATATCTTTCAGAGTTATTGTCTGAATCACGATATACATGCTAAAAGGTACAACTTCCTTAAGTTTTGTTCATGAGTGTATTCAAATGACGCCATCTGGGGTGCTATATTCCTTTTTTGAAGAAGTGGAACTTTGTCTGATGCCTTCTTCAGGACATTGGTGAAATCAGAGTTTAAAAAAACATTTTTGGATCGAGTAGCTAAAAAATACTAAAAGCTTGCACCATATCTATCAGAAAAATAGCAGTCAATAATCGATTTTTGGTTTATTTTCTTTTATTTATAAAGAAAGGATGTTTGTGCAAATATGATTAAAATGAAAAATTAATAATAATAATGCGATAGATGGCGCAAGTCATCAATTTTCAGTTGCATATTCAGTAAATTAATTAATTTGACCACCACCAGGTTTACATGTCCCTTTGTTGTAGCTCCAGGAGAGAAGGTTATGTAGCAAACATATTTACACAGTAGCGGCTAGAACACGATAGCCCGGGAGTTTAACCCTCTGCTTGCGCAAGTCGCGGGTGTCATATGGCTCGCAAGCTGTGTCGTCTCTTGTCACCTTTCCCGAATCTTCAGCTTGAACACCGAGTGCTGCATGATAGAGTCTTCTTGGCAACATTCAGTTTGTCTCCCCATTCTAACCAGCATCTCCGCTAAAATGTCTTGTGGTAAAAAAAAGGAAAAAAATAACAACGCCGAAATTACAAGGAGAGTTTTAATTTTGTAATTTGTAAATCATTCTATAAAGAGAGAGAATCTTGTATTCTGTTAAAGAGTACATCGAAAAGTATGCAAATTTACACTTTTCTCTTTATGATGGGTTTATAAAAATATATCTCATTCATTATCTTTCAACTTATCCGTAGATAAGTCTCAGCATAAATGTTGCTAAATGCAGAGATAAAAAGTCAACTTTTTAAACTGCACTTTTGGGCTTCCTACCATCATCAATAGAGAGGTAACAATTTGGTGAGATTCTACGGGGAAGAAGTTATGAAATCGGCTTAATCAGATCAATACCTATTTAATGTCACTGAACGTTTAAAACATGAGAAAAAGTAATCATTCCTAACTATAACTTTTGATTGTCAAAACGTTTTTTTTGCATAAAACACAAACAAAAACAGCGACAATGCTAACAAGTAAATTCAGTGATTACACAAACAAACATGGAATATAGATTAAAACTTTAATAATTAAAAAAAAACTAACACACTAAAACAAACATAGAAGATGTTTTTCAGGATCGATTGTAGGTTTAAAAAAAAACTGTGCAGGGGTCAATTTTTGTTAATATACTAAAATAAATGTATTATTTTTTATTATTAATCTTCTATATTTAAATTTATTTTTTAATGGGAAAGTATTGAGGAGGGCGTTACTCTTCCACAGAATTACAATAAATCGTAAAATATATAAATTCAAAAGTGATGTAAGTGTAGGAGATATATGTAAAAATGATACTTGGAATTATATTTGCATATAAATGCATTCCATAAATTATCTAATGTGTTCCAATATTTACATACCTAGGGCGGTAGTTATACGATCCACAAATACAGGGAGATGTGCAAACCGAACATAATTTTAATAATAATAAAAAAATGACAACTTCATATGTTTAACAGATTAAATATAATCACCTAGTTATATAGCACTTTACACTGAAAAATATTGGCATTCAGCCTTTCGAAATAGTGGTCAAAAATTAACATATATTTCTTTAAAATATTCAATATATATTACTTCATTTTTAAAAGTAAATGATCAAATAAATTTTCATATTCTTCTAAACAACTCAAAATTCGAAAAATATACTTATATATTTTTAAAATACAATGTTATATTAGTATTTTTCAATATATTCTAATATTTATCAATATGTATATATATATATATATATATATATTTATAGTTTATAAGTTATTTGATAGCTTTTTCTTAGAATTAAGAAAATAATAATTCCACAGGAGAACGAATTTTCTCTCGAACGCTTGCTTGAATTATTTTTATTTTAAAAAAGGCACGCGTTGTTTACTTTATTGTAAGTTTTTATAAAGAATTTTTCAGCACCAATACTCAATATTGTAATTAAATGGACGAATAAAATGTCAGACGATCACGGCCAAAAGAAAAAGTGAAAAAAAGACCAAACGATTCAGTAGTCAGAGGATGGGCTCGCTGGTAAGGCTTAGCAATGGTGGTTGGCTTGTTTACATCTGCAATGGAAATGGAGTGACTGTCATTAAAATGTTTTAATTGCAACTAGACGACTTCCTGCTTGACAGTCTCGTCTGCTTCGTAAAAAAGTTCGTTTGGTTACTTTATTTTCTTTTGGCAGCATAGAATTGTACACTTTTGAATTCTTTAAACGTTTTAATGTATTTTATCTCCCCCCCCCTCTATCTTTCGAATTTTCATCAATTTATTAGTAAATATATGTTTATAAATTACATATATCCTCTCTATTTCTATATTTACAAATTTGTAGAGAAAACAAATATATTTGAGCTATGTGTTGGTGTATATATATGATTTTAAATGTTGTTTCTCTCTTGTATTTTGTGATTAAATGCTTCAACGGTATCTAATACTGCATGCACATAATAGTTGTATGTGTGTGTCATAGCAATTATAAATTTTAAAGGTTAGCACAAGCCCCGTCCAATTTCAATGCTAATCAATTAAGAATCTTAAGCCTAAACTGACAATTAAATATATCTCACCCCCACGGAATTATGGAACCGTTTTAAACAACTTGACAGCGCTGAGAATTATGCCGTAATTTAAATTCTATTCAAGTAGATTCAATCTGGAAACTTCGCCTAGAATATAATGTGTGTCGCCATATTTGAGTTGCATAAACACGCCATTATCTAAATAGGGAATAAATATAGCAGTAGGAGAGAGATCGGTAAAAATTGTGGGAAAAAGAAAATTGACAGACCATGGTATATTCTTTTTTTTTTTTTAACAAAAACTTGATTAAGTATTAGAATAAGTGTTATATAAGTTTAAAACTTATTTTATTTTGTTTATTTATATCCTAAAATTAAAAGAAATTAACGTAAGAATTTCACAAAATCTCAGAGAAGCGATCAAATATTTGAAGCTGAACCAAACGGCTGGAAGTTTGGATACATCAACGTAACGCGTAGGCAATGAGGAAATTCCTTGAACCTTCATTTTTAAACGTATTTGTGAAGTCTCCATTTAACTTTTTACAAAATCAGAATTATCATTTGGGTTTGAAAACATGTATTAAAATAGAAAAACTGGAAACATTATATTTATACAAAGCTTTTAAAGAGCTGGTGTTTTATCCTTGCACATATGTGCCACGTGTAATTGTAACCTTCAACTTCCTCTAAATCCTTATCACAAATGGGCGAAGAATTTTTAAAATGGACTATTCTATATACATTCTCATGGATTAAAACTTAAGGAAAGGTAGAAAGTATTTGATGTCGCAGGTCGTATATTATTATTATTATATACTGTATAGATTGTGTTAGAATTTTTCTTGTGTTTTGTTGTTGAAAAGAGGTGCAGTCGTGAAAAAGTAAAGATAATTATTTACCTTTCAAGTAGATTTTATTTTGAATTACTTGAAGTAAAAATACACGTAAAATTATTTATCACAGCAATATAGAATTTATAGAATGAATTCTATAATCGTGATTTAAAAAAAAAGGTAGGGTTAACTATACATATTTACAACATATATATATTTTTGAAGGAGACAGAGACAATTTTGTTTACACTTGGTTATCTCGTGTGTCTTCAATAAATATCACCGTAATATCTTTCAGAGTTATTGTCTGAATCCCGATATACATGTTAAAATGTACAACTTCCTTTTGTCCATGAGTGTACGATTTAAGACGCAATATTTCTTTAGTAATTTATATTCGAAACTATTATAGACGCGTATGATTCTTTTGAAAATTAAACAATTTCTACTGTCCTTACTACAATGGAAAAATTAATGGGAAGACCTGGCTCATCAGTGGTGAACCCTCCCAGCGGTTTCGCCAGTTTAATCTACCATACTGCTGTTATATTGCATTTTTCGGTTTTCCTTTTATAGTGATACTGATGCTAGACTCTTGGAATGGGTATTTTAGATGAACTATGGACATAAGCTTTGAGGACATTATACCTGGTTACCTCTCTCTCATTCGGCCTAAACAGGCCTTCAACATTTTTATAGAATATTGTGTCTAAATTTGTATGTTGTTCTGAGGTAACTGATGAAGGGTACTAGGCCTGAAAGTTGGCCGGGTAAAATTAAGAAAGTAATATATCCTTTTAAAACATCGTTCACACATTAAAAAAATCTTTGCCCACTTGATAAAATAGTATTCCGATTGAAATTATATTTTAAAATTTTATATGCTTTCGAAATATCTTTATCATCAAATACGCGAACATTAAATATAGAATGGGCTAAAACTTCTCTAATTTATCCGATTTTAAAATTCTATTTTGATCATTTCAGCTTTCTTTTCATCTCTTGTTTACACAGACGTCATAGAAATTTGAAACTTAAGATGATAATTGGAGAAAACACTAAAAACGCTAAATTGTTGGTTAAAAAGCATAGGGCTTGAGTGACCTTTTTAAAAAGGATTGTCCAATCAGGTGAAAGGAAGTGGGTCATGACGTCATGTATGACCCCGCCTACTTGAAATGAATTTCCAAATAGTCAGGGAGGCTGTTGAATGAGGTGTTACATAAGGCGTACACTACCGGTCCGTGAATGAAGGTGTGTTCACCATTGGTACCAGCTACACTGTGATGATGTTATCTATGTAAATGTGATATTTACATACTTCTTACAAAATTGTGAATTAAATACTTAATGTACAGGGTGGTACTATACAACAACAACAACAAAAAGCTTTATTAAGACACTTTAGTCTTATACGGATTCTCCAAGCACAGAAATGTAGGGTACATACAAGAATAACAGTAGTAACAACAACAAAAGTCCCTGTTATGACCTTTTGGTCTTATACAACTTCTCCACGTAGAAGAGGGTATATACAATAGTTACAATAATTAGCAATGCTATTTACAATGTGTCAAGGGGGATAGTAGCAGGAAAGGGGCCGCTGGGGAACTAGAGTGTGGTACTATACATACATATCTATGTAGGCATACGGTATACTTACAGTACAAGAAGTATAACGCACTAGACACCATGTCCCTGGTAATTCATGTGTAAACTGACCAAATCGCTGGTAGAGTTCACTAATGATGAGCTATGCCCCTTCAATTTCATGTTTTATCATTACAGTATTAGCTACTGCACGTGTTGTATTTACAGTACAACCCTCTATCCAGTATGTTTTGGTACTGCATTGGTAGACATGTGGTGTACTTACAGTATAAGCTGTCACTACCCACCATGGCCTGGTACTACATGTGTAGACATGTGGTGTACTTACAGTACAAGCTGTCACTACCCACCATGGCCTGGTACTACATGTGTAGACATGTGGTGTACTTACAGTACAAGCTGTCACTACCCCACCATGGCCTGGTACTACATGTGTAGACATGTGGTGTACTTACAGTATAAGCTGTCACTACCCACCATGGCCTGGTACTACATGTGTAGACATGTGGTGTACTTACAGTATAAGCTGTCACTACCCACCATGGCCTGGTACTACATGTGTAGACATGTGACAATTAAAACATACTTTATTGACACTCGTCAATAGTTACATTCAATCAAGAATTAATGGGATTTACAGATTAGGGGGGGGGGGAGCATTTCGCTGAATATGCGCAGGCCCTCACGCACAAAGGGATCCGAGCTCCGAGCGCGCTCAGATGCAGCGCTGACGATCCCGGCAAGAGTAGTTCTCTTCTGAGTGGAGAGGCGCCTGAGGAGAGGTTCCCTATCGTCGGGGAAAATAATTGCCTCTACGATGTCACCCTCAGTGACTCCGATATCGGATAAAGTCTCCGAGTAGCGCTCATCGCTTAATTCATATATTATGTCATTTGCCTGGTCGTAGCAGGCATCAATGAATTCGGTAGACAGTGGAGGTGGAGGTGTCGCGATGTCCGGCGACGTCTTTTCCCCGTGGAGAGCGGGTGGTGTTGGCTTAGCAGGCCAAGGCGCAGGCAGTGTGGGTGTTGGAGGCACTGCTGGTGTTGTCCTGAGCTCGGCCTTGACTTGTCCGAGGACCTTATATAAATTAGAGGTGTGTCCGGGCTTCAGGTCCAGAATTTGACCGATCAGGCCGACGAGGGCGTCGCACTGCGGAGGCGACAGGAGGGGTCCCTTCCTCTGCGCCTTGGTCCTCGAGGAGAGGAGGTCCAGGACCTCCTCCCGCCCAAGACCAAGGGCGTCCGTCTTAGCGAATGACACGCTGGGGAACCCCTCGATGAACGCATCGAGGTCGACTCTCGTTGCGTTTTTTGCCGATGACGTGGAGGACGCAAAGGTCTCCTCCACGATGGGCATCTCCACGTCCTGTGTTGGGGCTGCAGGCCCGAGGGTCTCCTGGATGGGCGGAGGGCCATGCGGGGCAGCGAAGTCAGGTCGAGCGGGAGGCGTCGGCTCTGGATGACGCGGCGTCGCCGAGCGAGGGTCCACGGGATTCTTGGGTACCTGCAGGGACGGAGCAGGGATCACAGGTGGAGGGGCAGAAGGCGTCTCCTCCATAGGTAAGGCTGGGGCCACTGGTGGAGATGGCCGAGGTGCGGATGGATGGAGCACAGCTCGGGCCATGGGAGGAGCGCTGCAAACCTCCATGGCTAGATTGGAGGGAGCTGGCGCAGGAGGCTGGGCTGCTGACCGCTGAGGCGGTGCAGAGGTGGTCGGTGGTGGGACGCCAGCAGGAGTGGTTGGTGGGGCCATTCTGGTGTTGTTGGCCAGCCCTGCCAGCAGGGGGCAGATGGCCCTCCGATGCCCTTGTCCGTGGCACCTGGAACACCTGATGCCCGAGGATAGGTATGCAGGCCAGGCTTGGCCTTTGATGTTGATGTCGAGGCGGGTTGGAAGCCTCTCTATGGTGATCCCCTCATGTAGGGTGATGAAGACGTCACGCCGGCCATCGACGTAGACGTAGGGGCCCGCCTTCATCTGCTTAGGGGCGATGGACGTAACCCGCCCAAATGGAGAGAGGGCGGTGATGACAGCAGAGTCCGCTACAAAGAAGGGGAGGTTACCCACTGTAATCCTTTCCGCTCTTTTGCGGAAAGGGAATGCCCTGAGGAATGTTCCCTCAACCTCGAGGCCCTCACTTATGAGGCGCTCGGCCAGGCCTCTGTTGGTTAGTCCCAGTAGCTGGTGGCCGTTCACCTTGGTGATCTGGATGACTCCGGCGGTTCCTCCGAGTTTCCTATCCAAAGCCCTAAGGTAGTGGAAGGGCTCAAGTTCGGGGCTGTGTTCGATGTACACACAGTGTTCCTCGGAAGAGGACGCCTGCCGCGCCCTGGCATCCGCGATGTGAGCCCTGGTGGCCCTGATTTCTTGGGCTCGGGGCACTGATCCCGCCGATGATTGAGGTCGGCGAATGGTCCTGGAAGCTCCGGCATTGGAGGAGGGTGCAGCCGTCGTAGGTGAATTCCCCGAGCCACGGCGCCTCTTCCTACCCTGGACGAGGGTAAATCCTTCCTCAGCTCCAGGATTCACCTCTTCTGTGATGTCAGCCCAGTTTCTCCGGACTTGAGCAGCGGCGTTAGAAGTTGGAATAGCCGCAAGAGAGAGAGAGGTCGACCGGCGCGGCAGAATTTGCATCCTGGCCGCCGGCGGGCGGATTTACATAGTTTTGATTTTTTCTCAAAACTATTGGGATTTCGTTCTGCAAATCTTGATTTGCGGATAATTCTGCACATGGCTGTGCCAGTGAGCCGTGCCTTACAGGCTTTTGCTCGGCTTTTGACGGGCTTTCAGCCCGTATAAAATTTGTCGCCATCCGCGACACTTTTCGCCCGCCAGAGGCGAAACACTCAGGAGCTCGCGCGACGCGTGGCCGCACGGCCGAGTGTAGACATGTGGTGTACTTACAGTATAAGCTGTCACTACCCACCATGGCCTGGTACTACATGTGTAGACATGTGGTGTACTTACAGTACAAGCTGTCACTACCCACCATGGCCTGGTACTACATGTGTAGACATGTGGTGTACTTACAGTACAAGCTGTCACTACCCACCATGGCCTGGTACTACATGTGTAGACATGTGGTGTACTTACAGTACAAGCTGTCACTACCCACCATGGCCTGGTACTACATGTGTAGACATGTGGTGTACTTACAGTATAAGCTGTCACTACCCACCATGGCCTGGTACTACATGTGTAGACATGTGGTGTACTTACAGTACAAGCTGTCACTACCCACCATGGCCTGGTACTACATGTGTAGACATGTGGTGTACTTACAGTAGAACTCTCTATTTACCATGGTCTGGTACTACATGTGTAGACATGTGGTCTACATCTAGTACAACCCTCTATCCAATATGACTTGGTACTAAAGGGGTAGATATGTACCTAGAGTGCATACCCACCACATGGCCTAGTACTACATATGTAGTGCCCACGTGGCCAGATGTAGTGTACCTACAGTACCACGAGGTCAGAAGGGTGAGGAAGGCCCGCAGTAACCAACCATCCCAGTTTCCAATCAGACGATAATCTTTAAACAAACATTGTCTGCCCAGTCGGGGGTTTGTAGCAGTTTTGTGACACAAACACACGGAGCCTACACTTATTTCTATGTACACGTATATATACAAATATAACTACTTATTTGTATATTGTAGCGAAGTATTTTTATTTTATTTTAATAACAGATTATCAATTTCGATATTTACTCTGTAAACGTTATATCCCGCATTGGACAATTTTTTTCTGTTTAAATAAAAAATGCTCCAATGGCCCCCGATTCTTGCAAAAGTCCAACCCCACCTGCGAGTGCAAGTAACCAAACGGGGCTCTGGCATATTTGTAAGTGCAAAGTCGAACTGCTTTTCACATGTGTAGACATGTGGTGCGCTTAGAGTAAAAGCAGTCGCCTACTTCTACCTACCATGATTATCATGGCCTGTACCACGTGTACTAGGGATAAGCAAAAAAAAAACTATGTAAACTTCCCTCATCCCATATCTTTTTTGTTTATCATTCATAGTTTGTTCTTGCTTCAAATAAATTGCCGTGTCATCGTGAAGTTTGTCGTCTCTAATTTTCCACGTGGCAATATTGTTCAAAATTTTGCCAATAGATGACGATTGGAATTCATTCATTCACACATCTATATGAAATGCATTATAGAGGAAATTTGGGGGCATGGAGATTGAAATATCAATAGAATTCATATATTCCCATGTAACATGGATCACGGGTAGGAAAAATTTGCATTTAAGATTTACCAGATTCCATTTTGATTACTTACACTCTCTTGAAGTTTGGCTTTTGCATCGTCAACTCAAAACTTCAATTTATATATTTAATATACTGTAATTTAGAATTCGAATCCACAAACCAGAATGCTATGATACAATTGAACTTAATCCCTGGGAGGAAAAAGATTTTGCGAAGGTGAATTTTGAATAAAGTGACGTAGAAGTTGGTGGTAAAAAAAGATATTTAGCACCATACACAGATGTTGTTATCTATTGAGGTGTGTTTCCCCAGATGTCCGCTAGACGTCAGGCCTGTGACACAATAATGTCAACGTGATAAAAGTCGCGACGGCTGCTGTGATATTTGGGGCGCATCTGGTGTCTCTGCTGGTTTAAAACACCAATTCCATCTCTGTCTCTCTCTTTGCATAAAATAATTATTTGCATAAAAATGATATGCAAATATAAACAATGCGAATAGATTTAACTAGCACCAACTATGGGCGATTTAATGAACTATGTTTATGAATTTTTAAAAATTTATTGAATAATGCAATTTTGAAATACATGTCTACGTTTTACGATATTGTTGGTCATCCGAATTGTACTATAATTTCATAAAGTGCCGGAATAACGTTTTATAATTCGAAAATCATCACAGTTTCAATTCAAATATACAAGAGTATGTATGAAGATAATAATGTAATCTATTCAAATCCAGGTCTTTTTTTACCAGTAGGTGCAAATTAACTGCTGCCTTATCCTATTACTGTATAAATGTGATATAATTAGAATTTTTCTAATTGCGATTAAAAGAGTCTATGTTTTCAACACGCCATGTTCACCTCTTTGAATTGTCTCGCTTTCATTATATTTCCATACTATCCCTCATATTTACATATACGATTTAATTTGCATACAATTTGTATATATTATCTACATATTGTCACAATAGACGATACCTTAATCGCAGTTTCTGATATTTTATTCCCCAAAAATTTCTTCGCTCTCTTGACTACTTTCCAGATACTTTAACACCTAAGCCTTTCCCTAAATACAATTTTAAAATAGTTTCATATTGAAAAAATAAATTCACATCGAAAAAGTTCAGCACTCTTTCACATGTACAACAAGCTAATTTTCCAGTAGCTCGTAACATATTTGAAATATTTGCACATGTACAACTGATTTGTATATCTAAATACATATCGCACAAATGGAGATATGCAAAGTCTCGCATTGATTTCACTCCATAACTTGAGGATTCTTTCTATACCAAACTGAAATAGGTACGTTTTCAATCCAACCATACATATCCCAGTTTAGAAATAGGTTGGTGTTGTCGTGTCCAATAAAGAGCCTCAGATGTCCCCATGCACCACAACAGTCGCAATTAGATAATTAGAAATAGGTATCTAGTATTTTTTATTCTTATAATCTGTTATTAGTCCGCCAAACTTCATGCCACTTCATCCATTAGGCTTACCTTTAAAAGCGTTTTTATTTCTATATTTTGGGCAAACCAGTGGTTTATAAATTATATTTTTACATACCACCTATGCAAACACATATGCAACTATATTTAGACATATGTATGTTAATAGGTTTTAAAAAATATTTATTCAATTTATTCTTTACTGTTAAGATTACAAACAAATATGCTCCCAATTTTTCTCAACTTTTTATTAGATTAAAAAAATAATAAAAACATGTCTTTTATATCTTTTTCATTCATTAAAAAATAATTATTATTACATATAACTTCTCGAAAAGTGAAATATTTATAATAAAATAGATATAATGGTGATGATAATACTAAAGAAAAAAAATCCCACAGAGAAAGCAGCACTCTGTGGAGGACCTTGTTACGCAGAAATCAGCCGGTAGATGGCAGGGTGGGCAGGCCCTGTCAACCAATGAGAAGGCCGCTATCAGCCTCGACACAATGTTTTCCTCTTCCTTGGAGAATGATAAGAAAAATCCTTCCAGTCCTATCTTATCCCTTCTACACCGGTACGGGGTCTCCATGTACTCTGTTTATTATTTACTCCATTTTGTATCGAAGATGTTTGCTTAAAGTAACATTTTACATTGTTTCACATCATATTTGTACTAAAGTTAGTTGCTTAGAGGACAATTTTGCATTGTTTTATTATAATGATTGTACTAAAGTTAGTTGCTTAGAGTACAATTTTACATTGTTTTATACCACGTTTGTACTAAAGTTGGTTGCTTAGAGGATGTGTTTACATTTTTTCACATCATGTTCGTTCCGAAAATGGTTGTTTAGAGAATGGTTTTACATTATTTCACATCGTTTGTACCAAAGTTGGTTACTTAGTGGAAAATTTTACTTTGTATCACATCATGTTTGTACTAAAGTTGGTTGTTTAGAGGACAATTTTACATAATTTAACATAATGTTTGTTCCGAAAATGGTTGCTTAGAGAATGGTTTTACATTGTTTTACACCCTGTTTGTACTGAAGTTGACAAATGTTACTTTGTACGGAAAAACACACAAATACAATATACTAGGGCCTACAGTAAGAGTAACTTAAACACAGAAAAATCGTGGACTCAAAAGTACAACACAAAAAAAAGTAAATAATAAACCACAATTTGTTAAATAAAATAAAAAACAGTACTTAGCTTTATTGCTGCTTAGGTAGGGATCGGACCGGGGTTACACAGGTATGCGCCGAGATTTCCAGACAGGGATATAGCACGCAGAGAACACTTTAAGTGTCCCCACAAGATCATCCACCACACTGGCGTCGACTCATACCATAGCCCCCTATATATACAAACATGACCACATTCGTCCAATTAGAATGCTGGAGAGATCGGTTTACTTATCTGATAAAACAACGTTCTTCGCACTAAAGAAATCGGATAAGATAAGCGTGCGAATATTTGTCAATATAATTTGACAAAAGGTCTCTTTCCAAAAAAAAAAAACTAACCAATCTACCAAACATTCTTATTGTCCCGTAAGGAAAACCTCCCGCTATTCGGGAGGGAAAAGCTCACGGGAGCCATGTTATAAAGAAACAAACAAAAAAACTAAAGAGAGGAGAAGTAGGCATCCGGGTCGTTCCATAAAGGCGCCTTCCATCTTGCTCCTCCCAAAAGAAACTTGAAAAAAAAAATCTGCGCAAACTACGTGAGTTACCATGAGTGATTACCAAACACACACATATATAATATGCTTTAGTATACAGAGTTTAATGGGGAACCAAATAAGCTCTCATCTGGGACCGGCTGGGTATGTTAGGTAGAGACTTAGGGTTCTGACAGACGCTCACTTGATGAGAAACCGAACGATCCAATTCCATTCAGTTCTCTCAAGTCCAAGAGCTAAAAGCTCTTCTTAACGTCTGTTTCTAAGCGCTTTCATCCTATCGACATGTACAACTTTCACATCGTGCATGGTGACCCCTCTTACTCTAAAGTTAACATCGGAGACCCTAGCTTCCACACGGAAAGGCCCATAGACGTTGGAGTAACCTTCAGTCTTAGGAACAGCTAGCATTACCAGATCTCCTCTGTCGAAATTTCTGGAATAAGGTGGCCTAGGATTCATAAGCTTTTTAGCAGAATTACCTGACATGAACTGTCTGACAGTCTCCTTTGCTTTCTGCATCACCCTTAACCTCTCAGCCCAAGTAGGCTTCCTAAAACTATTAACAGACCCAGCACTACACTCACAGTTTCTGTTAAACTCAGTAGGTGGCAACTTTACAGCCTCGTTTTCAATGCGCTTCACTGATTCCTCCTCGAAGGAGCTTGAAACCATCGGTCTATGCACACTGGCAACGTAGCTAAGGTCTACATAATCTCGGTCTTCTGGTTTCAAGGAAATCATGTTGCAACGCTCCCGTATGGCAGGTAACGGGATATTGAATCTCCTTATATCATTGATTCCCAGAATCCCGTCGTAGGCCTTATCTCCGAGTGACATTAGCCAAAACCTTATCTCTCCCAGCTCAATGCCGTTTTCGTTACCAACTCTACAGGTTTTAACACGTGTAAGTGTCTGCTCTTGGCCTGTCACTGACACTATACGTAAAGTTTTAAGTGCATCGTCCCAATTCTCCTTCAAGACCTTACACTTTTCGGAATCAATAATACTGACTTGGCTTCCTGTATCGTATAACAGGTGCCACATATTGCCGTTAATATTAACCTTAACTATTGGCAGATTTCCATACGGATCTCCGCCATATGAACGTATGTTCACTATCTCGGCATTGTCAAGAGTATTGCGGTTGGCAAACATAGAAGACTGTCTTGAGCAACAATCACTAGCTATATGTCCTAATCTACACTCAGATGGACTCAGCCTGATTTCGCCCAACAAATTAGTCAGTTTTTCTATCTCACCTCTTAGATCTGCAATACACTGCTCATTTTCGTGCTTCATCCTGTTTACACTGGCACTAAGCATCTTCATCTCACTCTTAATGCTATTTATTTCTTCAACCCCTTCTACTGAACATACCCCTTTCATAAAGCTGCAACGGTGTTCTACACTATCCTCCGTGGCCATGACACTGACTGCTTTTTCTATTGATTTAGCCTCACTGCGAACAATAGCCTCTCTATACTTATCGAGCACATTTTCGAGGAAAATTTCGAACACTAGGCTATCGTCAAAACTGTACTCTACTTTATCTCTAATGGCCAGGAATCTTTCTTTAAAAACCATCGGACTTTCCCCAACTCTCTGCTTAAGACCTTCTATTAATTTAAGGCATTCCCTAATACCACGCGCTTTCTTAGGGTACAATATGTTCAGTTTACTAGCAATACTTTTGAAACTGCTATCGTTACGGATACCCATCTCCTCTAAGCTAAACCTAACTTCAGGGGATAGAGCCTCGAACATGAGCAGTGCTTTGACCTCAGGATCCCATTTGGCTACTCGAGCTTTAAGCTCGACTTCCCGAATGAAAGATTCGAGATCAACCCCATTAAACACTGACAGGTTAAGCATAGAGTTCACAAACATGATGGAGTACAAAAAATAGTAATAAACCACACAATCAAAGAAAAAAAACCGCACGTAAAATTACAGGAATTTACACGTGCAAAACACCAGTAATCCTGGCAGGGCTCGCCAATGACAAAAGTTACTATTTACGGGTTAACACACAAATACAATATACTAGGGCCTACAGTAAGAGTAACTTAAACACAGAAAAATCGTGGACTCAAAAGTACAACACAAAAAAAAGTAAATAATAAACCACAATTTGTTAAATAAAATAAAAAACAGTACTTAGCTTTATTGCTGCTTAGGTAGGGATCGGACCGGGGTTACACAGGTATGCGCCGAGATTTCCAGACAGGGATATAGCACGCAGAGAACACTTTAAGTGTCCCCACAAGATCATCCACCACACTGGCGTCGACTCATACCATAGCCCCCTATATATACAAACATGACCACATTCGTCCAATTAGAATGCTGGAGAGATCGGTTTACTTATCTGATAAAACAACGTTCTTCGCACTAAAGAAATCGGATAAGATAAGCGTGCGAATATTTGTCAATATAATTTGACAAAGTTGGTTGCTTAAAGGATCATGTCACATCGTGTTTGTTCTCCGAAAATGGTTGCTTAGAGAATGGTTTTACATTATTTCACATCATGTTTGTACCTAAGTTGGTCTTAATGGAAAATTTTACTTTGTTTCACATAATGTTTGTACCTAAGTTGGTTGCTTAGTGGAAAATTTTACTTTGTATCACATCATGTTTGTACTAAAGTTGGCTGATTAGAGAAACATTTTACATTAACGACTGCACTTATCGAATCTTATTTTACAAACTATTCATAGCATACGAACATAACATAACATACGAACATAACACATATAGCATTAAAATCGGCTATGAACTCCCCCATCAGTTTCACCAGCAGTAAACTCAACCATACCTGAGCTACAACTGCTGTAATGACCTGTTTAACTTTGAAATGATCAACAACCTTTGGGCAGAAATATTAAATTCCGTTTTTTTACAAAAATATATTGTTAGGGTTGATAAATGATGTTTGTTTACAAACTAGAATATTAGTCTGTCCGTAACGAAAACAATTTGGATTTTTTTTTTCAAATGGAAAAATTTTCCACTTGTTTGGAAATCCTAACAAAAAAAATGTAGAATTTCAAAAACTATTTTAAAATGGACACGTAATGAAAATGGCTGAAGTTAAAGCTAGACAACTGTTAGGAGCAGGGACTTTGGGAATAAAGCAAACGATATCTTATAAAAGGGTGATCATAGCATAGATTATAGTAATTATTTACACTCATGGACAGAACTTAAGGAAGTTGTACCTTTTAGCATGTATATCAGGATTAATACAATAATTCTGAAAGATATTACAGTGGCCTTTATTGAAGACACATGAGATAACCAATATACACTCATGGACAAAACTTAAGGAAGTTGTACCTTTCAGCATGTATATCGGGATTCAGACAATAACTCTGAAAGATATTACAGTGACCTTTATTGAAGACACACGAGATAACCAATATGCACTCATGGACAAAACTTAAGGAAGTTGTACCTTTCAGCATGTATATCGGGATTAAGACAATAACTCTGAAAGATATTACAGTGGCCTTTATTGAAGACACACGAGATAACCAAGTGTGAACACTCTGTCTCCTTGAAAAAAAAAATCCACCTGCCTTCGCGTTTATAAAAATCAACGATAAATGATATTTATTCCGACAAATAGCGCAAGCAATCAACAATTTTTAATTTCAAAATCAGGAGGGATGTATTTTTTCTTATATATATAATTTATCCATTTAATCCCAGTACAATTTCACTTATACTTTTTTTCACAACTTTTGTTTACAGACACTGTAAGTTTTTTCAAATATGTCTTTTTCCACATGTACATACCTATCTTCATAGATAACACCTTTTTTTTTGTTCTATTTTGTCGTCCCAGTTAGGAAGTGTAATCTTATCATAACTTATCATGATAATATTGTATTCCTATTTTTAGATTGGTTTCTCCCCCCTTGTTTCCGTAGAGGTGAATCACGAATTGATTCACAAACTGGTGCTCGATCTTAAAGTTATCTTGAAGATAACTTTGGGCTAAATTTGAAAAATCACGTGAGAACGCCCTTGCAACTTCAGATACATTTATAACGCCTTGCCAAATGCTCCGATTTTTTTCCTGAAGAGGACAAAAGAAATTTGGTCGAAACGTTGAGAAAATAAAAACCTTTTCCGGCTGAAGTGTTTCTTATTTTTGAGAATTATGAATGCCGGCTATGACAGCCTTTATCTTCAAGGTTATCCTGTCTTAACGCAGGATTCAGAAACATCATTCATTGTGTCGATACCTATATATGGTAAATTCCTAAACATGATATTATAGTGACAGTTTGTAGTTTGCACTTCCAGGGTATAAGAATCCTGTTTGATCGCGTGCTTATACCGATGGGTTTGGATTTATGAAAAAGTCTGGGTCATTGAAGTATCACACACACACCCACACACAAACCTTTTATTGGGGCATCCAGCCCTATACATGATTCCCCTCTACAGGATTTAGCAAAGGAAGATATTTCAAAAGTAAAAACTAGAATACAAGAGGTAATAAGGAAAAAGAAAAGAGAGAAGAAAGAAGGAAAAAAAAAAAGAAATATAACCATATATACAAAAAATAAACATACAGAGCAAAAGGAACCATACATGATTAAATATTTAAATTAAAGTACCAATGTTTAGGATATGTCAAGGTTAGGATATCATTGAGAGGGCTAGTGTGGAATCAGCCGCGTTCAATCTTCGCCTTCTTCCTCCAAGCAAACCACGACATTCGGCGAATCCATTATTCTCCAACGGACATTGACTGCGGCCTTGTAGAATTTATATAAACCGAGGGAGAGACCCTGATCAACCATCAGTGTGTTCATCCAGCTGCAAATTTGTTGGCAGTCAGGTTGAGACCAGGGTAAGTCACCCAAAATTTCTTTCCTCTGTTTCTCTAAGCAAGAGCATCCAAATATTTTATGCATAATTTCGTCTTGGATTCTGTTTTTACACAGATCGCAAGTTAGAGTCAAATCAATCTTCCAGCGCTTTGAACGATTTTCTGGGATCATTGAAGTATCAATATATCAATCAAAGACGACATGATGAGGTTGGATGGCGGTTTGGCACTATTTGATATGGCTACAATATCACTTATTCTTCTTTCTTATCTGCATTCAATCATATCAGGGTATCAAGCCTGTGGAGTTTGAGATGTGTGTATTTTTTGTGTTGTCTGCTGTGTGAGTATAGATTATCAATGAATGAGCCAATAGAGTCAATGATGTGGTTTAGGCTTGCAAGTTGAGAATTGCACTTAGTACATAGTGGGAAAACCTTGCAACCATTCTTGAAAGTCATTGTCCGTTAATTTCAAGTGTCCATTATATCTTTAATATTTTATTTGAATAGAATGGAAATATAGTGTTATATTCCTGTTGTTTGATTTACCTTTTATTTATTCAATCCGAAAACTTCTAAAATAGACATAAAAATGAACACTAATTTATAACTTTTTTGTTACACATAAAATATATCAACATTTTAGAAACCTTTCAGAATCTTATCTCAAAATGGGTAATCTTAAATAAGAAAAGATCAATATATTATACACGGGAGGAAAAAAAAAATGTTTCTTCATGAAGGTATATTAAAGCTAGGCTTAATAAACTTTTTCTGTATCCTTTTTTTTTTTTTTTGTCTTTGGAAAAAATTGGGGGGTGAAACTAGGGGGAAAGTGGGGACGGGAAGTGAAATTAAGGAATAGAGAACTCAGGCTCTCTCTTGGTAAAGTTTTAATCAAAGCGAAATTAAAAATATAAAAAAAAAGTTATTTTGTTCAGCGCTCTGTGTGCCAAGATTTTTACCTCCCCAAGTAATAACCTGAAACGTTCTTGTTGTAAATTTTATGCAAATTTAGGTTTCACAGTCCTCCCCCCTTGAGCGTCTTTTAATTGCCAATTCACTTCTGACCTTTTTTTTTTATTTGACGTTTTTTTTTTGTCTCTTTCTGTGTGTGATCACCTTTGTTAACTTTGACAAAGAAGTGAGTCTAGCTTTGGTTCTAAAAAAATTAAGGTTTGTTTTAATTGTTTCATCTCTATGTAAGAAATTAAAGTATATTAAAGTCCGAATGTTTCTTTTACAAATAAATCAAACTTCTACTATCCTTACTGCGATGAAGAAAATATTGGAAGAGCTTGGCTCATCAGTGGTGAACCCTCCCAGCGGTTTCGCCAATTTAATCTACCAGACCGCTTCTTAGATCTCTAATACTGTATTGGACGAACCTGCTTATACATAGTACCAGTTTGCATATGCTACATTGAAGGGTGGAATTTTAGATTTGATATATATGCAAACTATCTATGTGAAAAATATTGAACAAAAGTCAGAAATTTACTGGAAACAGGTTAATAAAGAAAGAAAGAATAGAAAAAAAAAACATCTGATCGTGCAAAATGAAAGTTATTTGATGGCTTGCGCCATCTTTCGGAATAAATATCACAATAACAGAACTCGTCTTAAACTGTCTTTCATAAAATTGAAAGCCAAAATAGTCATATTACACAGAATCCTTCTTAAGAAAGGATCCGTCCGTTTAACCCTTCTTCTGCTGATCACGCGCTTTCGCGTGATATTTAGCCTACAGTCAGGTACCACTCACGTGCCAGCGCGTGATTTTTGAGCCTTTATTTCAGGCGTCTACTATACCCTGGTGCGAAATCTAGGTTCAATCGCCATTTCAACTGAAATTGATCGTATCGGGGGTAAGAACCGTTGTTACCTAGTTGACTGTTTATTTTTCATTATCTCTATATGTGTTTATTGAACTATGAACAATCTATAGGAGAGATACATTAATTATAAAGCGCTTATCTTTGGATCAAAATGATTTATTCTTCCGATAATTCGACGTGTCTGATCTGGGGAGAGAATTCTGTTAGAAACCCTATATCGACAGTAAACATTGATATTGGATAAACTGGTTTACAATTTGTAATAGAGTCAGATTTTTTTTAAATCTCCGTTATTCACAAATACTTTTATCATAATCTTTGTTTTATTTTTGTCGTAAAATATTAACCTTATGTGCGATTGTAGACAGAATGTAAATGTATATATTTTTAAAATTAAATTTATAAATTTAATTGACATCTATTAATACAATTTGTAACTAATAAATTTACTGGCAATATGTTTCTTTTCAATAATATAATCAAATATTATCTTTACAGACCTTACTACAATGATATAAGTTATTGAATGAGAGGGCTTGGCTCATCAGTAGTGAACCCTCTCAGCGGTTTCGCCAAATTAAGTAGAGCGGTCTAGAGTTTAATTTGGCGAAACCGCTGAAAGGGTTCACTACTGATGAGCCAAGCCCTCTCATTAAATAACTTATATCATTGCAGTAAGGTCTATAGAGATAATATTTGATGATATTATTGAAAAGAAACACATTGCCAGTATATTTTTGTGTAACATTTTCAGACACTAAATAAAAGCTCTTTGTTAATTACATAAGGCAACATATTTCTGGAGATGAGTTTCGTTTTTATTTAAAATCTCAAGTTTTCGGGTAATTATACCACCGGTATTTTGACTTCAAGATTTTGCAAAGTTAATGTTGGTACTTTTCAGACAAGTCTAGCTGTCCCAATATTGTGATGCTATTTTGGAGAAATATATATATAGCTACATAACCTAGCTATTCAAGGGAGAGTGAGAGCGAATCACTGAAACGACGGGAATTAAATAAATAATTGGTTGATATATCTTTTTACAAACAAACTTCCAACCAACAATGATCTTCAAAACTACTACATATATATATTATAAATAGAAAAGAGATTTTCTGCTTGAATTTAGATCATGTTAAGGATTATGGTAATGCAGTCGTGGTTAAATTCCTTAAAGTATGATAATGAAAAATAGTTTTGATCAGTAATTTAATTGAGTTAAAGGGATATATAAAAAAGACATAATTTGATAAAAGTGCTGCCTGGCGAGTAGAATAAGGAAAACAAAAGATTATTTACATAATGTACAAAAGATTTGAGCCGGCCATTGGGATAAAACAACAACGAGTTTTTATAGGGGAAGAGTGACCTCTGGCGGTCGATTTAGCAGAGTATTTTATCTATGAAATATATTTGAAAAACATATTTTTTTATACAACATATATATATATATATATATATATAAAGTCATATTATTTGGCGCAGCCTTATAAATGTAGTCCAGATACATTTTATAACACCTTTCCAAATGCTTTTTTTTTTTTCTTGAAGAAAACAAAAGATTTCGATCTAAACGTTAAGAAAAATAAAAAAATAAAAACATTTACTTACTTCTATCTATCTTACTTTTGGGAACTATGAATATCGGTCAGATAACCTTTAACTTCAAGATAATGGTTAAACTTTGTATATTAAAATTTCTTAGGTGCTGTGCTGTCTGTAGTACAGGATCTACATCTTTGTTTCCTTTCTTCCTGTGGTGAATCTGTATAAGATCGGTGGTCTTAATAAAGCTTTGTGTGTATGTATTGAGCGTTCCTGTCACAGCTCAAAAGAGTACCGTTTCGTTATGCGGGTAGATAGGGGCAGAGAGAAAAGGGAATCCCACCCTCCCTGTAGGGATAAAGAATCCCCTACATCCTCCCCCCCCCCCCTATTCCATTAGCGTGTCCCACCATTCCCTAATGAAACCCTATGATCAATGGCTTGCTAAGGAATGTACGTGTAATCCCTACACATGACAAATTCCTTCCATAGGAACCTAATTCAATACATATCATGGCATTCTTCTTTAAACCACATTCAATCAACACGCCATAGCCCGATAATATTCTTTATGAAAAATATCGGTGAGCTTTCAGAGGGAATAATGAATAATTCCTTTTTTTTTTTTGTCCAAGCCGAAATTACGAGGAAAGGTAAAAATTGAGATAAAGCTGATAAATTTAAGATTGGAATTTAAAAATAAGACGAAATGAAAACTATATATATATAATTTATTTTGATCAATTAAAAAAAATGATTTTAATATTTGCATATCTAGCATATTTACATATGGCTTTTGAGAGTTTGAAATCTTTCCTTTTTTTCTATATTGTGCAAAATAAGTACTCATATATTGAATCATAAATCATATTCTAGCGTGCTACTAAACTTTGAGAAATTTTCTCCGATATATGACGCTATGCTATCAACAACATTTGATTACAGGATCGGAGATGTTTTTTCTTTATGTTACCGCTTTAATATTATTTTTTAAAACCTCTTTTTAAAGACTAATATATAAGTACATTGTCTTAATGTAATTAAAAACCATTTTTAACGCATTTAATAAAAAGAACAGATGCCTGATTTGCATATAAATACTAATGTAATTAATATTAAAAACAACAAAGCATATACTGACTGCTCACATGAGTAGTTTAGATGGTTGAACGTCATCAAGTGGAACAAAAATAAACCAAACATTGATTTAACTTGTTCCGTGATATTTGGCCAACCCATTTTCTTGATAAATCAAGAAAGCCAACCACGTACGCGTTTCGAGCCGTTGGCTCTCGTCAGCGTAGTGTAGTCTGTACCTCAACGACCAAAATATTTGGTCCAAAAGGCTTCATGAGAAATCAAGAAATGGATATTTGATTCCAAATTTTCGTAAGTATATGCGTATATATGTGCGCCAGGACTTCCAAATATATATATGTATATATAAAGATATAGCAATTTGAGGTAATACGTGAAATGTACCAATTCACCTGTCTAAAAAAGTATGAAACCTTGCTCTTTCTATATATAAATATAAAGACAATCATTATCGCATCTATAATTTTCCCATTACGACTGTCTTCATATAACAACCTTTTTTTATTCTCTTTTGATTACATATTTACATATATCCAATACCTTATATGCAAATATTTTTGAATTTAGAGCCACGCAATTTTCTTACGAAGTTTTTTTCTATCGATAAAACCTTTTTGTATATTTGATTTTTCATCTATATGGAATGCTTTATTTATTTTCGATGATTTTTTTTTTTTTTTACAATTGGGTACCTTTGGTTTTATCATGGCATTTACATAGTCTCTCATTTTTGCAACCTATCTTTTTGGGAGCCTGTAAACATATAAAAATATATATGTACTAGCTTTTTTTTTTGTCAAAACTCTAGCGTAAATAGATTACCTAAATATATTACCTAAATTAATGAAACTGCCCTATGTATATGTAAAGTTTTTAACCAATATATAAACATATATATATGTTATAAATAAAGATGAATGAGAGATTTCTGTTTTATTTTGATTGTTATTTAGAATTATTATTTGTTGCTTGATTTTGGTATACATGAGTATTTTACGATATTTTCTGCAGTCGTGGGAATGATAAAATAGTTTTGATCAGAGATTTCTTTAATTGAGCTGAGGGATATATATGAAAAACATAATTTTGTAATAGTACCGCCTGGCATAAGGCGAGTAGAACAAGGAAAACAAAATATTATTTACATAATGTACAAAGATTTGAGCCAGCCATCGGTAAACAACAACAATGAGTTTTATAGGGGAAGCGTGACCTCTGGCGGTCGATTTAACAGATTATTTGAATATATGAAATATAATTTTAAATAAAATAATATTTTAATATAACACATATATATATATATATATATATACGATTATAACTAAAGAATGCCACATATATAAGAACATGTGTAAAGAGAAAGACATACAAAATTTAGACATAAATATATAGGGGTATAATATGCAAATGAAAAGCTATAATTTAGGAACATTTACGCAAACTTTCAACACAACCCGTACATTGCAATCGACATTTTAGAAAGTAAAATAAAAAAACACAAAGTTGGAAATTAATGGGAGTTTCCATCTCTACAATTTTATTACGTTACTTGGATTAAACCGCAAGCTTCATTATCAAACGAAATATAGCAATTAAATTGAAGAAACTAACCAATGGGAAGCGAGCAATTTTCATATTGAACGTTCGTACAAGACGCCATTTTGGAATTCAAAATTTTCGTCTGATTATATTTTGGCTAATGAATTTCGCAGAGTATTTTGAGCGAATATTTATATATTGTTTTATCCATTTAACTTATGTTGTATTTATATTTTTCAGAAAGAAATATAAATTACCGTTTAAAAATAAACTATAAAAATTTTAAATTGAGTATATGGAACTTTTTAAAAATAAAAAAATAGATCACTGATAGCAGCCATTTCTTTCCTAAATGAATATATATTTGATAAAAAATATATATATTTTATTTCGTAAAAAAATAAAAACATTTTAAAATAAACCTATATTTAATTTTTTTTCTTATATTATTCTAAATAAAAATTATAGTAAAAAAAAAAAAAAGAATTAAAATATGATCACTGATAGCAGCCATTTCTTTCTGGAAGGAAGGCACTTCTGTCTAGATATCATTTTCGCCTCTTTCCTCGTCTTAATTGTTGTTGGCAGGATGGAAGCCGACATCTTAAATCGCGCAGTCTCTTCTGCCCCGTGTCATTTTTTATTGCTTCTGGCATTATTCCCCCGATATGATACATCTAGAAATGAAAGGAACTACCTCCTTCAACTTCTCCCTTTTCACTTTATAAAATGAAATTCCTCGGCATACTACAAATTACACTACTACCCGGGCGGGTATCAATCATTTTTTGTCATTTTGGCCAGACAAACTATGTGTTCATCAGTGAAATATATATTTCGCCACTTTTTATTTTTTTAAAATGGTATTAATAAAATTGAGGTGTTTTTTAATGAAAAATACATATTATATATATATTTTATTTTTTTCTAATATGTTTGAGTAAAAAAAGAGTTTTTATATAAAATTAAATTATTTTAATATATTTTATCACTGATAGCAGCCGTTTCTTTCTAGTAGGAAGTAATTTCTGTTTATATTCGTCGTTTTAATTGCAGATATTTACATTCCAGTTGGCTAACGCCAACCTTTTTCAAGGTATTATAACATATTAACATATTAGATTAATATGTTATAATACCTTGACAAAGGTTGACGTTCAGCCAACTGAAATATTGGTAAAATAAATGATATTTTGATCAAATATAGGCCTTTTTAAATTCTAAACCAGCGAGTGCAAGTAACCAAACGGGGCTCTGACACATTTGTAATTGCAAAGTCGAACTGCTTTTCACATGTGAAGATATGTGGTGCACATAAAGTAAAAGCAGTCGTCTACTTCTACCCACCATGATTATCATGGCCAGTACCACGTGTACTAGGGATAAGAAAAAATTGTATCTTATTACTTTATGGTCATCATTGTGAGGGCTTGTGTGGAGTGAGATTCCAGGAATTCACCTAATTCTAAACCTCCTACACCTATATATATATATGTTGTAGGAATTTGCGAAACAATTGGCCTGATGAGCTAACGCTTGAAAGCTTGCCATTTTTATTGAATAAAGAAACTTTTTTTATATATTATAAAATAAATAAAACTTCTAGGGTTATGTTTCTTGTTCAAATTTTTATTTTCAAGCTTTCGGACTTGTCGGTCCTTTAACAGGATTAGCACGATAATAGATTTGAACAAGAAACTTAACCCTAGAAGTTTTATTTATTTTATAATATTATAAATCAGGGAAGAGAACGTTTATTTATAAAGAAAATCTTTGCCCTTCGATTGTTATTTATCGTTTAAATCCTTTGCAAATATTTTACAATCTAAATCACCTAATTCTTCTTCCCTCTGTTACTATATTTTCTCTCCTTCCTGCCTGTCTCTCCTACCTAACCTTCGCTCCTTGTGCAGCAGTTCCAAGATGACAAAGACTCTGGTACTGAATCAGACGATGATACAACTGGGATCCAGGAACTCCGCCAATGTGAGTCGGTCTTATTTGCACGTATCCCCACCCCACCTCTTCACTCATACTATTTCTCTTTCTATGCTTTTAACTTAATAGCTACTAACCTTCCCTTCTTTCTCTCTCTTTCTAGCACTTGCACGTAGCACTTGTCGTGATGTGTTGTCGTATCTGGTTTGTAGCAGAAAATTCGGCAATATCACTAAAATGTACGCCACATTAATCGATATGTATGATTTCCCAGTCTTAGCTAGTAAAAATTGGGTGTTAAAATTGATGTATCGATGACAAATGCTTACCCAACTGAACGACGATTGTAAAGCATGAACCACAAAATAAACGTCTACGTCTACTGAGTGAAGCCATATAGAGACAAATATAACACCCGAAGGGAAGCCATATAGAAGAATAGACCATCACCTGGCGTGAAACCTTATAAAAACAAATAGAATACTCGAAGTGAAGCCATATAGAATCATATAGAAACAAATAGACCATCACCTGGCATGAAACCTTATAAAAACAAATAGAACACTCGAAGTGAAGCCATATAGAATCATATAGAAACAAATAGACCATCACCTGGCATGAAACCTTATAAAAACAAATAGAACACTCGAAGTGAAGCCATATAGAATCATATAGAAGAATAGACCATCACCTGGCGTGAAACCTTATAAAAACAAATAGAATACTCGAAGTGAAGCCATATAGAATCATATAGAAACAAATAGACCATCACCTGGCATGAAACCTTATAAAAACAAATAGAACACTCGAAGTGAAGCCATATAGAATCATATAGAAACAAATAGACCATCACCTGGCATGAAACCTTATAAAAACAAATAGAACACTCGAAGTGAAGCCATATAGAATCATATAGAAACAAATAGACCATCACCTGGCATGAAACCTTATAAAAACAAATAGAACACTCGAAGTGAAGCCATATAGAATCATATAGAAACAAATAGACCATCACCTGGCATGAAACCTTATAAAAACAAATAGAACACTCGAAGTGAAGCCATATAGAATCATATAGAAACAAATAGACCATCACCTGGCATGAAACCTTATAAAAACAAATAGAACACTCGAAGTGAAGCCATATAGAATCATATAGAAACAAATAGACCATCACCTGGCATGAAACCTTATAAAAACAAATAGAATACTCGAAGTGAAGCCATATAGAATCATATAGAAACAAATAGACCATCACCTGGCATGAAACCTTATAGAAACAAATAGAACACTCGAAGTGAAGCCATATAGAATCATATAGAAACAAATAGACCATCACCTGGCATGAAACCTTATAAAAACAAATAGAACACTCGAAGTGAAGCCATATAGAATCATATAGAAACAATTAGACCATCACATCGAGTGAAGCTATGTAGAAACAAATAGACCATCACCTGGAGTGAAACCTTATAGAAACAAATAGACCATCACCTGGAGTGAAACCTTATAGAAACAAATAGAACACTCAAGTGAAGCCATATAGAATCATATAGAAACAAATAGACCATCACATCGAGTGAAGCTATGTAGAAACAAATAGACCATCGCCCGGAGTGAAACCTTATAGAAACAAATTAACCATCACTTATAGGGAAACCATATAGAAACAAATAGACAAATTAACCATATTTATGTTGAAGGAAATCCATAATCTGAGCATAAAATCGACACAATTTAAAACGATCAATGTAGAGCGGAAACCTTCTAGAAGGATTTGTATAGAATGAAAAATATTTACATGAGATGGAATTTAACTATCAGATATATATAGAGAAAGCTAAGTGAAAGCTAAAATGTTATAACACCTTGATAAAGGTTGGCGTTCAGCCAACTGAAATATTGGTAAAATAAATGATATTTTGATCCATTATATGCCTTTTTAATTAAATAAATATTTATTTACCTCAAATTAAAAAATAAATAAATAAAATAATTGAAACCGAAACTGAAATTTTGGCCTTGCCGTTCCTTACCCATCTTTCTATAAAAACCGATATGGATAATTAGGATATTCGGGGAATTCTTCTTTATGTAAATATTTATTTGCATATATGATATCTGTATGATAGATGTAATAAAATTACATTGTAGTATTAAAAACCGAATCGTAGGACCCATATATAAATATATATACACTCCTAGACAAAACTTATGGAAGTGGAAAGATTTTAATGTCGCCGGTCGTCTTATTTTGGAGTAGACAGAAGAAATTTGTTCACACTTGGTTATCTCATGTGTCTTCAATAAAGGCCACTGTTTATTAAATATCTTTCTGAGTTTTTATCTGAATCCTGATATATACATGCTAAAAAGGTACAACTTCTTTATGTTTTGTCTATGAGTGTATATGTTAAGTCATCTTTCATTTGAGCTTCAAAACTGAAAATTTGTTCATATTTAGTTATTTCGTATGTCTTCAATAAAGGTCACTGTATCAAATATGTTTCAGAATTATTGTCTGAATCCCGATATACATGCTAAAAGTTAAGACTTCCTTAAGTTTTGTCCATGAGTGTATATTTATATATATATTTTAAATAGATCATTCTATGAGTATGCAAATCGGTCCCTATTTCTATATGGCTCCATATATATATGTAAGTGGGGTGTGACAGACATGGAATCCCACCCCGGCCGACGCTCGGTGACCGACTCCGCCCTCCCCAGCGACAGCGACCACAATTGCGACCACCACAGCTCGGAGGAGGAGCTCGAAGTGATCAACGGCGCTGAGAAGCGCAAGTGGTCGAGCCATCATAACCACGAGCGGTCGTCGAGTGAAGACGACGAGTTGGTACAGTTCTGCTGTTCGCCCCCGGCTAACGTGCACCGCCCCACGTCGCTGTCCCCACCCCCAAAGGTGTTCCACTCCTCCCTGCCCCCCCTTGAACTTTGCTCGGTGTCCCCGCGTAAGCGTCACCGTCGATCAGCCGCACAACCCTCGTCGTCCAACGTCCAGAGGCCCTGTCTGGATTTTGAAAAAATGCAGCAGGTAAGTTCTTTCTCAATCTCCTGCTTTAGTTTAAAACCCTAGCGTGTCATACAGAGAAAAGTACAAGCCCATATCGATCAGTGATTTCCAACCGATAATCCTTTAAGAGTTTCATCTCTGTCCCGGTTTAAATAATCTTTAAGATAGATGTTGCCTGACGGGCATTCGGAGTCCTTAAATAAAAGTCACTACGGCCAAGAAAAGTTGCATTTTCACAACTTTTCGACACAAAATGTTTGTCCTCGTCAGGAAAACAAAAGATTTTTGTCGAAACGTTATGAAAATACAACTTTTCTTGGCCGAAGTGTTTTTTATCTAAGAACTAAAATTGTCGAAACCGCTGGAAGGGTTTACCACTGATGAGCCAAGCCCTACCAATATCTTTTCATCGCAGTAAGGACAGTAAAAGTTTGTTTTATATGTAAAAGAAACATTAGTGTCTTAATATGTTTTCATTTCTTATATGTAAATGTAGCGTTATTGTTTTATATTAAAATTATCTTAATAATAATAATGAAATTGTGTGTACGATGTTTTAAGTTAATACTTAAATATTTAGGTTTTAAAAAAATAAGAATTTGTAACTTATATAGTAGTTATTTAACGTTTCTGTAACGTTTTGTGTTTAAAAAAAAAAAAAAACCTGTACGCTGTTTTTTCACTAATTTTTATCGCTCTGAGGGTCTAAAAAAATTATTGATAAATGTAGATCTGATTTTATAAATATATATGGTCATGGTATGATTAACATGATCTATTCCCATTTATAAAAACAAAAATGATTAATAAAATTAAATAAATGCGATATTTATTTAGTCAAAAAAGTAATTTTATTGTTTTTCTTTTAATTGGCGGGAAGAAACCGAAACCAAAAGCAATCTATATGGAAACAAAACTTTATCTTTGTCGTTAACCGTTATTTATATACATCTTTATCGATTTATACGTTTGTGTATAGTTTCCGGGTTATTCATTCGCTGATTGGTTCTTTACTGTCACATGATTTTCATCAGCTGGCAATGATTTCTTTTAACTCACTTCCCAATTCAAGTTGGAGACTTCATCAAACTTTTTATAAACGTTTATTGTCCTTTGACATTTCGGCGACCCACTGTTGCCCTTTTTCAAAAAAAAAAAAAAAGGTGAAAACTTATTAGTGAAGTATGGTGACAATACTTGGCTAACAATATTCACATTATTTTAAAAGGGTGTCTGGGTCGCCGAAACATCAAAACAACAATAAACGTTTATAAAAAAAAGGTTGATGAAGTCTTAACTTGAATTGGGTAACTGAGTTAAAAGAAATCATTGTTCTAGCTGATTTAGTCTTCAACTTGAATTAATCAAAATCCAACCCTCCTCCTACAATTATGATATACTTTATAACAGTTACCCAAATATTGCCTAAACTGATTTACAAGCCATATTGAGGTTAGGTTAGGTTAGCTCTGGGGGTCGGTGGAAGGATGGTCTAAACCATTGGTTTCCAACCGCTACAACCCGGGTTCGATTCCCGCATTGGGCACTTTTTTCTGATAATTAAAAAAAATGCTCCAATGGCCCCCGATTCTTGTAAAAGTCCAACCCCATCAGCGAGTACAAGTAACCAAACGGAGCTCTGGCATATTTGTAAATTCAAAGTCGAACTGATTTTCACATGTGTAGACATGTGGCGCACTTAGAGTAAAAGCAGTCGCTTACTTCTACCCACCATGATTATCATGGCCTCTACCACGTTTACTAGGGATAAAAAATAAAAAAAGGTTAGCTCTAAGTTTAGTCCATGTTAGAATTAGTAAAACAAGGAACATCGAGAAGTACTATAATAAATAGAAAAATATGTATTCTGATCACAAAATTTTATTTTTTGTTGCATACTATAAATGCTAATAGAATCACTTTTGTCATTTTATTTGCACACTTTCTAATAATAAATTCGGGGTTGTATTTATTTGTATGTGTAAATCCTATTTATATTAGATTTTAGTGTATTTAAAACATAGGAAACTGAAATCTTGATTCCTTTAATCTGTAATTGTAAAGTTTATCTGGTATAAGAATAAATCAATTTTATAACGCCCATTTTAGTTTGTATGATTTCAAAAAAAAAAATAACTTTCAAATCGAATAATATTATGTTTTCCAAACTGAAAATTCTCATCTTGGTTTAAATATTTGTAAAATTTTCGATAGCATGGGTAAGAAGAGCTAATGATATAGTATTTATATATATAATATCTTTCTGTATATACTCAATCTTATGAAAACTATGGCAAGTTTAGAGCAATTTGTACACAGATTTATAAATCACTACTAATTCATCGTGTAAATAATTAAAGATATATATGTCATAATTTGTATATAATTGTATGCACACAATGTATGATTTTCAAAGATTTAATAAAGAATAAGGTAACTGGAGGAAAGAAAGTAGCAACAAGACATAGGAAGCAGGCTAAAAGCGGGCACAAGTATAAATAACTTGTATAGTCAATACTTCCTGACAAGAGGCCGGACGTATCTGGTGACCGCAAAAGTTATAAAAGTAGAGAGACGCCCAATATTTCCGGACAGGACCGGACGTATTTGATAACCGCGGAAGTAAATAGAGTCGAACACACCCGATACTTCCTGACCAGGCCGGGCATATCTTCCACCAAAGAAAGCCGCCGGTCCAATTAGGAAGCAATAACTAAGTAGGTCAACCAATAGAAAAACGGACACGTTCCATCCTTCGACCAATGGGAAGGAAGACAACTCGTGGTGTTAAATCGAAAAGCAAGAATTGTCAGAAGTGCTTTGGCTCCCAAGGAGGTGACATCTGCTCTGGACCTCTCTCCCTCTGCTCATCCCGTAGCTAAGTACAATCACCACCATGTGATCAGATAATTAACAATCAAAATCGCTCCGCTCTTCTCAAGCTTTCTTTCCTCCAACCCAGTTGCCTTTTATTTTCAAACCCCATCACGTGTCCTGATTATTCCTAACTGTATGCTTCACTTGCCACTCAACGACTGCGTTTCAATCAAATCTCACCATTCTCATCGAACAACAAGAAATTCCGCAACGATATTGTCACAGAACGGTTAAGTCGACAGGATTCTACAACAGTGTAATACATCAAATATTGCAGTGTAATAACTTTGGAAATAACATATATGTAAATAATTCTAATATAGCACAATAGTCTGACAGACTTCGTGTTTCTGTAATAATATATAAATATATAAAATATCATTCGGATAATTGAAACTTGTTAGAATCGGTTTTAAAGATAAGGTATCTTAAAAGGTCGCGCGTGTTGGGACTTGTTTAAAACAATCTGACCTGTAGCAACGATAAGACTCCAGGTTTGTTTTTCTAAATTAAGATTTGCGATAGAGAGCTAAAAACTTCTTCAGCTTTTTTTTTACCAGCTCTATAACCCCTCTATATAAATTTTAAACTGGTGAAACTGCTGGGAAGGCTCACCACTAATAAGCCAGGCCCTCCCATTAATTTTTTCTATTACAGTAAGGACAGTAGAAATTGTTTAATTTTAAAAAAGAATCATACGCGTCTATAATAGTTTCGAATTTTAATAAATTTAATACTGCAACATTTTTAATTGTGCAAATTAGTTATAAAAATAGAATTCTAATATGTTTATCTCTTTATTAAAATGCGGAAAGCTTTCGGATGCTACCTTTACCTTAGGCTAAGAAAGAGTTAACACTCGAAAGCTGGCAGTTTTTGAATAAAGAAACATTTTGGAATTTTATAATTCCTGTCAACAACAACAACAAAAAGCCTTTATTCAGGGTCACTGACCCTATACAGGATTCACCAGAGGTATGCATTATAATTCCTGTCTTATTTGAACCTCTACAAAAACGGAATATACAGACCTAGTCACATATCTCCAGCAAGCAATTAGTTTTATTAGTTTAATGAAGTCTTTATTTACCATTGTGTAACTATGGTAATCATTTTATTCATTTGATGGAAGATAAATCCAAAGTCTGGGAAACGAATTTATCTCCTTTATAAACCCTTGTACAAGATTTTGGACAAATCGTCCATCTACAAGTATATTGCACCCGTAAAAGAGGCGTCTTGTCTGAAAACTTGTACAAGCGTTTATAAATGAAAGACACTTTTTCCCTTTGTCTTGTGATTTATCTTCAATATTTCATTATATGTAAATATATCACGTTCTATTTACATAGATTTATATTAGTTAACAAAAGCATATATTGAATTTAATAAAATATTTATTTTGCCATAATTTGCCTCGATAAAGGTTGGCGTTCAGCTAGCCGAAATATTGGCAAAATAAATATTTTATTAAATCCAATATATGCCTTTTGTTATCTAATGAATTAAGTATGGATTGCTCTATTTTCAAAATAGATTTATATGGAACTATATTATGGTAATCAAGTAAAAATACCATTTTTACATATCACCTTTTTCCTGCATGTATCCTACATTTCTGCTTGGAGAATCTATATAAGACTGAAAGGTCTTAAAAAATATTTTTGTTGTTGTTGAATATGAAATGTATAAAAGGTGTTAGAGAGATAGTTCGGAGCCTAGTTTTGATGTCTATTTTGACAAGAGAGGTGACCTTCATTTTTATATATCAATATCCTCCCGGAAAAAATAAATCCATTTATATTTTGGCCATAGTTTTAAATCTTTTTGCTGTTGTATATAGAGAGAGACATATGGAAGTATGTAAATAGGTATTCAGCTATGTTTAATCTTAATTAAGCACATCTTTCCTCTTGTTTTATATTTATTACGCATAAAAATTTGATTTCCAATGTTGAAAAAAAATCCTAAAATATCTTTTAAAGCAAAACCTAAGGAATTATCGATATAGTCATTCTCTATTTCATAGTATTCTAAAACTATTCGGGAATCTGTACTGGGCGTTTCAATTTTTAATACTTTGCCATCACCATAGATGAGTATAGGTAACCATTGCTTTGTGCACGTACTTCAAATAGTTTCATATTTTTTATTATCCCTATGTATCAATCAGTCAATATACTTCACGCTTGATGAGTATATTTAATACTCCTTTTCTTTCTATCTCTAAAAAAAGTACTTTTTTTCCTTCTACATTTGTAACACATGATTGGCCATCTAGTAAATCGTCGTATTTTCTTGAAGCTTCAAGAGATATGTTTATAGAAGGTTCGTGATATTGGCTTCTAAAGAGAGAGTTTTATTTGGGCAATTGTCATTCACGTGTATAGCTTCCATTATACTGGGTATTTATTGCTAGTTTATATATAGCGTGTGCATTTTGTACAGGATCATAAAGATTAGTAGACATTCTGACAGATTGTACTGTAAGTGCACCATATATTGTATATACAGGGTGATCCAAAAGTCCCGCGCAACTTTAAAAATTAATAACTCCCCGAATATTTGCGCTAGAGCAATGCGGTAAACACCATTGTATTCAGGATGCAATGGGATTTTTTATGGCAAATAATGAAAAATTCGAAATTGATTTTAGTTACAATTTTATTCGCCAGATGGCGCTCTACCAGAATCAGAGATTCAGCGGCCAAATTGTTTGATAAATTGAAAAATATAACTGATCGACACGTATTTTCCCATTTTGAATACCAGAAAAGAACCCTATAATAATTACAAATAACAAATTAATAAAACACCATTTCGCCAAAAGTATGAAGAATTGGTTAACGATTTTCAAATACAATCAGAGATATGTAAAATAGGTAAATGCAAATTAAAACATGTAGCAAAAATATTTATATTTTATATGGGGTTTTGTGAAATAGATTGAATGTTTGAAAAACACTGCTGATATCAATACACGAATTTTTAAAATGTTAATATAGTACCAAAAATTATGATGGCACTATTAATAGGATTTCTTGCTATAAGAAATGTGTAGTTTCTTGACTGATTGGCGACCCTTGACTATTTAACTGGATATTTGTCATGATCCAACAAATGAAATATAGAGGGGAGTGACAAAATATATTTGTCGTACTTTATTCCAAATATCCTATGGGCTTGTCAAATGTTATCATTGTTTATTATAATGTACACAATTTCAAAAAATGTGTCCCCTCAAATAAAAATAATTTTTAAATCGACCTTTTGCGTTGAAAAACGTGGTAGTGAAATCATTTTGTATTATTTTTTTTCCACAAAATTTCTAAAATTATTGGTGTACAGAAAATATTCCTTATGTTATTTCTTCTAATGAACGAAAAGCGAAAACTAAACATAAGGGGGAAAATTGTGTGTACCAGTGTTATTCGAGAAGTTATAACACTCTGGTTTGCACGACATAATATGTGAGCAAATGACAAACAAAATATTACTGTTCACAAAAAAAGAGTCAAGATGTGAGGCAAGCATTTATTATCCCCATATCCCAACACAAAGAGCTGCAAAATATTGGTAGATAATATAATACATGAGGTGACTGCCTTCTCTATTGTATTAGGTCACAATCCTTGCTCAATGTGGCACCCTTTATTCTCAATCACCGCCTGCAGACGATAAATGACAGAATGGACAGCATTAAATAACATATCTGTTGAAATTGATAAAACGTGCCATCTGATAGAAGCCTTCAACATGGCCAATGTGGTAGGCCAGCATCGATAAACACACAATTTAATGTACCCCCATAGACAAAAATCGCAAGGCGTCAAGTCTGGTGATCTTGGAGGCCACTGGTATATAAAGTGGCGACTTATCACACGATTTTCACCGAACGTATCCTTCAGCAATTGTTTGGCACCTCGGGAGATATGAGGAGGTCCTCCATCTTTCATGAATGTTATTTCGCTTAGTGCTTTTGCCCTGCACTATGTGAATACCCTTTTCTCTCAAAAGTTGAACATAACGTTCACCAGTTACAAAAAAGGTTTTAAAAGTTCTTCCATTGATTTTTCAAAGAAAAATGGCCCAATAATAAAAGAGGTGAACCCACACAAAACTGTAACTCTAGGCTGGTAAAGTGGCATTTCTGTAAAAATCCTAGGGTTTTCTGTTGCCCAAATGCGGCTGTTTTGAATGTTAAATTCTCCATTTAGAGAAAAGTGAGCATCATCTGTCCACAGAACATTCGACAGCCAGTTTTCATCAATATTAATTTGCCGGAAAATCCATACAGCGAATTCTTGACGCATCTCAAAATCGCCAACTTTCAGCTCGTGAAATCTTTGAATTTTGTATGGGTACACACAATAGAGACATTAAGTGAAGCGTCTTCGGATATCACAATCATACTCGGCGAATTTAACGCCAAAAGTTCAATTTGGGGATCACCTGTCCTGGATAACAAAAGTCAGCAGGTTGAGGACATGCTAACCGACCTCGACCTTACACCGTTAAATAACGGAGAGAACACCTACCTATCTAAGTCCACAGGCACAGAATCCGCAATAGACATCACAGCGATAAATTACAACATCGCACCCACAACACAATGAAAAATCCTGAGAGGTGCAATAAGTGACCACAGACCAATTTTAACAACCCTAAACTTCAAAATTGAGAATGTCCATTTGAATAAAAGAACATGGAACTTTAGGAAATCCGACTTGAAAAAAATTCACAGAAAAGCTTGAAGAACTGTGCAACGAAAAATTGAATTACAGAACGCTTGACAAAAACTTGGAAAAATTCTCTTCGAACATTTCAAAAGCTGCAAAAGCATCGATACCTAGAGGTAGACGTAAAGACCTGTGGATACCTTACTGGAAGGACCACAACATCGAGGCAATGATTTCAGAGAGAGAGACAATATCAATGAACTTCTTTAAAAAAATAAAACAGAAGAAAACAGAAAGGAACTCATTGAAATTAGTCACAAAATAGAACAAGAAATTTGGATATGTAAACAAGAGAAAAATGGCAGAATTCTGCGAAAAAATGGATCCAAGAAAGGACAGCCAACACTTGGAATATGATTAGAGTGTTAGAAAACAATCAAAACCAACACCAATCCTACAATACTCTAACTGATATGAATAAAACAGCGAGAACGAGAACAAACAGATGGCTGACATAATTGCTGAATATCTTTCAAGCATTTCAATACTCAACTATACGAAAGAAGACAGGACTCTAAAAATAATATAAACCAGTTAGTTAAACAAGCAAGAAACTTCCATCAACAATATATTTTCTCGAGAGACTTCACACAGAATGAGCTAAACTTATCAATGAAAAATTCCAAGAGAGGTCACCAAGAGATAATCTAATCTTTGGTCAAATGATTAAACACTTTGAAGACAAAGCTAATAATCAACTCCTACGAATACTGAACATTTCATGGCAAACTGGTGAATTACCAAAGAATTGGAATATATCAATTATAGTGCCCATACTGAAGCCAAACAAAGATGCCAAGGAATACAAGAACTATCGGCCAATTGCTCTCACCAGCATACTTTGTAAAATACCAGAACGAATTATCCACTCTAGGCTCATAGTCTGGCTCACTAACAATAATAAAATAAACCTCTACCAAACTGCCTATAGATCCCAGCACTGTACGACTGATAAACTGTTCTACTTCTGTCAATCAATAATAGATTCTTTCCAGGAAAAACCGCCAAAGAAGGCCACGGCTATATTCCTTGATATGACCTCAGCTTTTGATCGAGTGTGGAGGGAGAAATTACGTGAAAAGCTGCACAACATCGGAGTAAGAGGAGAAACCTTAACCTGGATTGCAGACTTCTTAAGGGGAAGAAAGTTAAAGGTTCGGGTCAATGGAGAATTTTCCAAGGAAGGAAGAACATGGGCTGGTGTAACTCAGGTATCTGTGCTCAGTCCTCTCTCTACTCTATCTGCTATATATTAACGACATCCATCCTTACCTCACTGAGGACACAAAGGTTGCCTGTTATGCAGATGATATAGCCATAGAAAAATCGTAAAAAATACTGAACACATCAATGAGAGGACTGGAGAAGTGGGCAATGGAACTCCAAATGACCATAAACCCAAAAAAACCAAACCTATGCGTCTTCTCCACTCACAGGGAAAAAGGCATAAATATAACCACAAAATAAGCATAAACAAACAAATAATTGATAAAATTAGAAATCCATAATACCTAGGTGTGATACTGCAGTCCTGGATCTTTCAAGTTTGTCTCGAGGACCACGCCATCACCATCTCCTAAGCGGTGAAGTACGCGATCTACGTATTCATCGTAGATCGCAAAATGCGTGGTGTCGCTGGAGACCCACTGGCGATTCTCCACCAAATTCTGCAGCGCTGGCAGAGGCGCCATATTCATTGTACATAGTGTATATAATGCATATTATCTTTTTTTAATAATGCAGACTGTGCATGGATTGACAAGATGTCAACAAAATTATTTTAATTATTATTGATGAGGAATTGGAATTATCAGAACACATAATTAGCACCTCAAATAGAGCTATCAGAAAACTAAACATTCTGAGAAGGCTATGTGGAAAAAATTGGGAGCAAAACCCAAAATTCTCAGAACAAGATATACCACCTTAATAAGGCCGATAATGGAATATACAACACCGGTCTGGGCTCTCTCAAGCTCATAACTAAAAGTAAGACTAGACAGTGTTCAAGCAAAAGCGGCCAAAATAATCACTGGTGCTGTTTCATCCACCAACAATGAGAAAATTCAGAGAGAATGTGTTCTAGACCTACTCGCTCGAAAGCAGAAGACAAAATAAAAACAACTTGGATCGGCACTTCGGAAACGAGGAACCAGAGGACGAGATATCTCTGACCACTTGTGGTTTGGTAGATCCGCTCTTTTCTGAGAATGAGGTGAAACTGACGGCTTTCATGTTCTGGAAAAGGAAATCTCCTGGTCCCGAAGGGATCGATAACACGGTCGTGAAAGCCCTGGTAAGGATGCACCCATCGCTTCTTTCCAGGTTATTCAATAGGTGCCTGGACACTGGTACATTTCCTGAGGCATGGAAGGTTGCCCGAATAGTGCTTCTCGAAAAGTCTGGTATAAAGGGTAATTCTCCTAATGATTATAGTCCGCTTTCTTTACTAGTGTGTCTAGGTATGGTCCTGGATAGCCTACTAGCTCAGCGACTGAAGCATTGGCTAGAGAGTAATGAGCTCCTTTCCTCTTTCCAACATGGTTTTAGGGAAGGAAAGTCCACAACCACAGCTCTGAACGAGGTGTTAGAGGGGGTTGAGATGGGCTTAAATAAGGGTGCTTGGGTTCTTTTTGTGGCCCTGGACATTGATGGCGCGTTCAACTCTGTTAAAATATTTTTGTGTGTCAGTGATTTAATTTTTTGGTTGACGTCTAAGATTTTTTTAACGTTCTAAATGATCTGGCACTCTTGTCATTCTTCTTGTTGTTGTTTTTGTTCTAAAGGGCTTACCCATATTTATTTTTTCTTTGAAGATATTTATTATTAAAATGTTCAATAAAACATTTTCTTAATTATAAAAAAACTCTGCTAATTATTTAACAAAGGTTATGGGCAGCATAACAGAAGACGGTAATTATAAATAAAAAGTTTCTTTGTTTTTGCAAATCTCGCGATCGCTTATTGCGCAATTTTTGAAGACGACGCCGATCGCATTTGCGGAAAACAAAAGACTATTTGCCTATCCTTTTTGAAGAATAATAATAAGAAGAAACATCTTTTGGGGTAAATATACTTCTTGAATATCTTTTTTTTCACAATGAGTTCAGAAGACTTTAAAATAACGAAATTAAATGGTGAAAATTACCATGCTTGGTCTATTAGGGCTAAGGCTGCCCTAATACAAAAAGGTGTATGGGAAGCTGTTGATCCAGGTTTTGACGAAACTCTAACTGCAGCTCAGAAGAAAAACAACAACCTTGCAATATCACAGATTTTTTTAATTGTAGAAGATGAATTTTTAGATGATATTGGAGATTGTGAAAGAGCAAGTGAAGCATGGAATATTTTAGAAGAAATACACACCAAATATGGATTGCTTCATATTCTGCAATTACTGAGAGATATATTTAATATCACAAAAATGAATGAATCAATGAAAGATTATATAGCAAGGATAATGAACATCCACAGAAAACTGGAGAAAGGAGGACATGGTTTCAAGGATACAGAATTGGCACTCATAATGCTAATGGGGTTGCCCAAGACCTATGAACCAATGATCCTGAATTTGGAACAAAATGAAGAAAAACTTTCAACGAAAATAGTCAAGGCTAAACTGTTACTAGAAGAAAAGAGACAACTCAGACATGACACCATTGAAAAAGAAACCACCTCAAGGGCCTTTGTGATCAAGGAAGAAAAACAGCCAACTTTCCATGAAAGAAGAAATTATCATCCTGCAGAGAAAACCCAAGAAACTAGCACATCCCACAATTATCAGAGGAATACTCAAGCCAAAGCTGTCAAATGCTTTTGCTGTGGAAAAATGGGACATATAGCAAGGAATTGTAGATTCAACCCTGGAGTAAAGGAAAGATTTCGTTTTACTGAAAATAAAGAACAAGCGAAGAGGTTGCTTTCTAATCCTGATAGAATCTCAAAACAAAAGGCATTTTTCTTCAGGGAAGGCAACAGAGAATCTCATTTATGGTATTTTGACAGTGGAGCAACAGAACACATGGTATCTGATAGAAGCAAGCTAACCAATATTCGGGAAATCTCCTCAGTAGTAGAAACAGCAAATAAACAATCAATTCATGTCATGGAAATGGGAGATATCACATTCAAGGTAAATAACAAAAATGGTGGCGGAAGTCTTTTCTTGAAGAATGTTCTCATTGTTCCTGAAATCGAAGGGAATCTATTATCTGTTGGAAGAATTGAGAAACTTGGCAACACTGTTATTTTTGAAAATGGGAATGTCAAGGTTTTAAACCAACAAGGTGAATTATTGGTAACAGCTCCAAGAAATGGAAACACCTACTACATTGAAGAATTCAATAATAGTGCCAAGATTACCAAAGTTAGAGAGGACATTTGGCATAGACGTTTAGGACATCTTAATAAGGAAGCTGTTGCAAAAATGAATATTGGAGAAAAAAGAAGTGACAACCAATGCACAGTGTGCATGGAATCCAAGATGAAGAAATTGCCATTTTCTATTTCTAGTAATAAAGACAAAAGGGCTTCTTATCCCCTGGAACTAATCCACTCTGATGTTGTTGGTCCCATAAATCCAAGATCCAAGGGAGGATCAAACTACTTTGTTACCTTTATTGATGATTTTTCACACTACACCGTGGTCTATTTCATGAAAAATAAAAATGAAGTCTTGGAGAAATTTAAGGAATATAAGAACTTTGTAGAAAACTTTCATGAAAGAAGAATCAAGACATTGCGATCTGATAATGGAAAGGAGTATTGCAACTCAGCTTTTGACTGGCTTCTTACCAAAAATGGCATCAGAAGACAATTATCTGTTCCAAGAACCCCTCAACAAAATGGAGTATCTGAACGAATGAATCAAACACTGTTAAGTACTGCTAGATGCTTATTGACAGAATCGGGTATCCCAATTACCTTTTGGGGAGATGCAATCCACACAGCTTGTTATTTGAGAAATAAGTCCCCAAGTAAAGCAATTGACAACAAAATTCCTGAAGAACTTTGGTCTGGAAGAGAGTCCAAAATAGGATATCTTAAGGTATTTGGATGCAAATCTTGGTGCAGCATTGATGATTGCCATCGCAAGTCTAAATTCAGTCCCAAGGCTAAAGAGTGTGTACTCATAGGATATCCAGAAGGAACTAAAGGATATAAAGTATGGAATTTCAGAAATGACAAAATATATGTCACTAGAAATGTAAGATTCTCTGAGGACATTTTTCCATGTAAGAAACCTAATGATCCAACAACAAGTTTTGAACTGGATCAAATTTCCACTACATCAGAAGAGGAAGACTTTTACGAAGAACAACTGATTCATCAGAGAGAAGAACAAACTAAGGTAAAGTTTGGTTCAACAAATAAGTCGGAGCAAGAAACAAATAAAGATGAACGATCGCAATCTTTGCGACGTTCGGAAAGAATTAAGAAAAAAAAAAAGGAGAAGAAACCAAAATCAAATGCAACATCATGAAGAATCCTCAACCCAGTACAGAAGAACCAAGTACCATTGAAGAAGCTCTTTGTGGACCTGAAGCTACAAATTGGTCTGAGGCCATTCAACGGGAACTACAAGGATTGGAAGAAAAGGGAGCTTGGGAAATTGTTCCAAGGCCAGTTAACAAAAGAGTTATTGATTCAAGATGGGTTTTCAAGCGAAAATTTGACTCGTATGGAAACTTAAGAGAATATCGTGCAAGACTTGTCGCACGTGGTTTTCACCAAATACCAAATGTTGATTTTGGGAAGAAATACAGCCCTGTAATTAAACATAAGTCTATAAGGTTCCTTTTAGCTCTGGCTGTTGAACGTGAATGGAACATATTCCAAATGGATGTCAAATCTGCATACCTAAATGCACCATTACATGAAACTGTTTATATGGAACTACCTGAGTCAAGTCTGAATCATGAAAATTCCAGCAATGAAGTCTGTCTTCTAAAAAAGAGTATTTATGGACTGAAGCAATCGGGACATGAATGGAATGAAAAACTTGACCAGATTTTAACTTCAATTGGACTTGAACGCTCCAGAATGGATCCATGCGTCTACTTTAGTAAGGACATCATACTTGGAGTTTATGTAGATGATCTACTAGTTACTACTTCCTCAGTTGAGGCCTATGTGAAGTTCAAATCAAGCATTCAAAGAGAAGTGGACATCAAGGACTTGGGTGAAGTGAGTGATCTACTCTCTGTAAGGATTAAAAGAAACAAGGAGTCAAATCTTGAACTTGATCAGACTCATTACATTGAAGAAATCCTTAAGGAGTATGGATTGGAGCATGCAAAAGAAGCCTCAACACCTTTAGATCCTGGAATGTTTACAGAAGGGCCTGAAGGAAAGGAAGCGTGCCGTGCCCCTTATCAACAGGCTATTGGGAATTTGCTTTGGTTAGCAGGAATGACAAGGCCAGACATTGCATATGCTGTGTCTTACGTCAGCAAGTTTAATAGTTCCCCTTTGCAACAGCATTGGAATGCTGTAAAACACCTCTTGAGATATTTAAAGAAGACCAAGGACCTCAAATTAGTATTCAGTAAGACTGGAAAGAAGTTAGCAGCTTTTGCGGATGCAGACTGGGGCAGTGATAAAGAAGACAGGAAATCCTATAGCGGGTATATATTTGTGTTGGGCGGAGCAGCCATCTCCTGGTGCAGCAGAAAGCAAAAATGTGTTGCTCTCTCAACAGCAGAAGCCGAATATTATGCAATGTGTGAAGCAGCAAAGGAAGCTCTATGGTTCACAAGTTTTATGGAAGAAATTGGAGTTGGTGATTTTAAGGAATCTCCTCTGAAGATATATATAGATAATCAAGGTGCTATGTTCCTTGCTGAAAATTAAGTTGTTTCAGAAAGAAGTAAACACATTGACATTCGACATTTCTTTATCAGAGATCTAATCAAGGATGGTAAGCTGAGCTTTGTGTATGTTCCAACGGAGGAGAACCCTGCAGATCTATTCACAAAGAACTTGAAGGCTCCTGCACTCCAGCAAAACTATACCAAACTTGGACTTTTTATGTAAATCACAGACTGGGGGGGTGTTAAAATATTTTTTGTGTGTCAGTGATTTAATTTTTTGGTTGACGTCTAAGATTTTTTAACCTTCTAAATGATCTGGCACTCTTGTCATTCTTCTTGTTGTTGTTTTTGTTCTAAAGGGCTTACCCATATTTATTTTTTCTTTGAAGATATTTATTATTAAAATGTTCAATAAAACATTTTCTTAATTATAAAAAAAACTCTGCTAATTATTTAACAAACTCCATGAGCTGGAACAAGCTGATGAGAAATTTGATGGACATGGGTTGTCCTGATAATTTGTGAAGCTTGGTTCGTGACTTCCTGAGGGATAGACGGATTAGCCTCAGTTTTGGTGAGCGGAAGTTGGCAAGAAACTGTGCTAGGGGTTGCCCCCAGGGCTCTTGCTGCGGACCTATTCTGTGGAATATCCTGGTAAACACCGTTTTCCAGGAGGAGCTCCCTGAGGGAGCCAGGCTGGTTCTCTATGCTGACGAGCAGTTCCTCGCCATTGAGGCTGCTTCGAGAGCGAAGGCTGAGAAGTGTGTTGGAACTTCTCTCCAAATTCTCTCGATCTGGGCCTTAAGTTCAATGTCTCCAAAACTAAAGCCCTCAGCTTTAAGCCTAGGGACATAAGAACTAAAAGGAAAGGGATAAAATGGGAACACAAGCCGGCTATCCGGATGGAAGGACGGAGGGTAGCGTGGTCAATAGGATGACCATTCTGGGGGTGGTCATTGATGACAAGATGGGTTGGCAATACCAGGCGGAGGAGATGGTGGCGAGAGGCAGGGAGGCTTGTGCAGGCCTGTCCTGGTTGGCTCTCAACAGGGGGGGGGGGAGAAGGAGGGTGCTATTTTTAGGAACCTCTGCCTTTCCTGTGTCGAGCCAATCTTGCTATATGCTTCCGGGGCTTGGTGGCGCCGAAACAGGGATCGAAGGTGGCAACAACTCTAGAGAGAGTGCAGAGGACAGCGGCACTCAGAATCACAGGAGGATATCGCACCACCAGCAGTGAGGCCTTTTTGGTCCTCGCTGGGTTTATTCCCCTAGGATTGAAACTAGAGGAGGAGACTATCAGACAGAAGATCTGGGAGAACAGGGAAGATGCCCTGGGACTTGAAGCGGTAGCCCTGGAATCGAAGAGGGATCCAACGAAGCCTCCGCAGTGGTTGCTAAAGTGGAATTGGAGTCCTGGAGGGCCGACAGGGATTGGCACGGAGGTTTTCACTGATTGTAGTAAGTCTGGAACCAATACTGGAGCTGGGGTAGTGATATTCACTAATGGAGAGCTGATCTTCCAAGAAAGTTTAACACTCAGAGTGGACGAATTGGTCTTTTCAGCCAAGCTGATTGCGATCAGTGTAGCCCTCAGAGTGTGTGCCGAGAAGAACTTCAGCCCGGACCGCCTCTATTCAGATTGTATGTCGGCCCTCGTCGCCATCAATCTGGAGAAAGGGCAACTCTCGCGGCAAATAATCCAGGAGCTGGAGATGATGACGCGGGCTCCGGAGCTTCCTTGGTTTAGGAGACACAGCCTCATCGAAGGTGATGAGTTCGCAGACAGGATCGCTAAGGCAGGATGCTTTAGAGGTAGATCACTGAGGACCCCAGTGACCAAGAAAGAAGTTTATAGGAGGATCAGGGGGCACGTCCAGGACTTATGGTTGGACAGATGGAGGAACAGTGTGAAGGGGAGAGAGGTATTCAATGGGGTAACAACACCCAAGTACCTCTGTAAGGTAATGTCCCACAAACTCATTAGGGTAGTTCGGGATATGGGCTCTTCCGCAAGTCTCCACAGATTTAAAATTAAGAGAAACCCTGATTGCGTCTATGGAGAAAGGGATATGAACGCACGCCACTACGTCTTGGATTGTCCAAGGGTAGTGGGTGTGCAGGAAGAGAGAAGGAGGGCGAGGGGCGCGATCAAGAGTAAGCTGCTGAGAAATCACAGCAAGCTTCTTGAGAAAGCCCACGACGTGGCAGCTGAGCTTTTCCTCAGCTGTGAGTGAACAGAGTCGACCGGGGGCTGCCTCCCCGCGGTCCCTGCTGGACACAGTAGATAGTTTCCTATTTTGCTATGATTAAAGGCCACCAGTATAGAAATACTTCCAGACACGTTGTCTGGGAGGTGGTGTTTCCAGGTACAATGTCCAAGCACTAGATTGGATACCGTTACTTGGCTTATGAGTTAAACAGAATAGCAGCGAAGGGCATGCTTCGCATGCCGGCTTGTGGACCTAAAGATCTGGGTAGCCATCTGCTACTAGGGTATACCAAGGTGGGATCCTCCAGTTCTTGTTTATTTTGGCTACTGTTTCTATTTCTTTAAAAGTAAGTTTATTTTTCTGTAGCAAGGGTTCTTTTGTGCCTTTTTTCGCTAGCGCATCAGCAGCTTCATTGCCTTCAATGCTAACATGTAAGGGTATCCATTGAAGGTGAATTTTTTAGGTATTGAGAGTTTTTGGAGATAACCAATTATGTTCCTGCTTAATTTGTCTCTAAGATCCCCTGTGTGACTCAAGTGTTGTATGGCACTTCTACTATCAGTAATAATCCATATATCGTGATGTTTAATGTTTCTGATGGATTTTGAGACTTCATAGATGGCTATAAGTTCTGATCTGAAGACTGAGCAAAATTCTGGGTTCCTTCTGTTTATTTTCTCATTGCCATTTGTGGTTTTAATGAGAGAGCCACTGCCAGTGTGTCCCAACTCGTCTCTGCTACCATCGGTATAGATAGTTATTGCATTTTTAGGAATTTTATTAATTATTTCTAATGATAATTGTTTTAAGTATTCTGGATTTTGAAATTGTCTTTTGGTGGGTTCATTTGAAGTGGCATTAAAAATAACATTTTGTTAGTGGTTCGCATGGAGATATTTTTTCAGCTAAATAATATTTTTCCACTTTATATTTTAAAAATCTATTTCTTTTGGCCAGGTGGAGAGGGCCTTCTTTTTTGAGTCTTATATTGGGTTCCCAATTAAGTATGTAATTGAAAGTTCTGTGTTTATTTTCATAACTCTTGATTTTGTTTATATATTTTGGCAGATTGTAGCTTATTCTATCCTTCAAGGGCATAATGTCTGCCTCGTAAAGTACAATATCATTAGGGCAGGTATTTCGAAGACCTGCAATAATTCTAGCTGCATTTAGTTGTATCCTTTCCAGTGTTTTTAGATTTGTTTCAGATGCTGTACCATAGATTTAATATCCATATTCCAAGATAAGTCTCATTAGAGATGTGTAAGTTAATTTTAGTGTTGTTGCTTCAGCTCCCCACTTTTCCTGAAATATATTTCAAGATTTTTAGTCGGTCTCTTCCTTTTCTAACAACTCCTTCAATATGCTTACTGGAGTTAATTTCTGGATCCAGGGTGTAGCCGAGATATTTAGGATGTTTATTATATTGCAATTGTTGTTCTTCCAGAATAATATTTGGTCTTATTTTGTATAGTTTCTTATCGGTAGTAAAAAGACAGGTTTCAGATTTTTGGGGGTTAAATTCTAATTTATGTTTATTAGCAAATTTTTCTAGGTGGAGAAGAGTCTTGTTCAAATCTCTTTCAGCTTTTTTCCAGTTAGTGTTGCTACTCCATAGAATAATGTCATCAGCGAAAAGTCCAATATTGGTTATATGTGAAAATTTTTCTTCTATGCCTGCTATAAATAGGGTGAAGAGAGTTGGGCTAAGGATTGATCCTTGTGGTAATCCTTGGTACAATTTGAATGTTTTAGAGAGAGTGCCATTATATTTGACCCTGATTTATATATTTTTAAGGGAATAATTTATCCAAGTGATAGCTTTTCCATCAATTTTGAAATGTTTGTATAATTTTGTAATTAACTTGTTTTTCCATACCTTATCAAAAGCTTGTGTAAGGTCTAAAAAGCAGCTATGGTGTGGTTAGTTGGTTTGTTTGTTTTGTGCATCTTTTACCTTTTGTGTGAAAAATAAGAGTTGGTATATTGTCCCATGTCCTTTCCTAAATCCATATTGTTCTTCTGGTAAGAGATTTCTTGTGTCGGGGTGGTAGGTGAGTCGTCTGAGTATAATTTTTTCCATTAATTTGCAGCAAATATTTGTTAGGGAGATAGGTCGGTAGTTTTTTGGGTCATCAGCAAATTTGTCAAGTTTTTTAATGGGAATTATTGTTGCATTTTTACAGTCTTGAAGCAATTTTCCAGTTTTCCAGGAGTTATTGAAAATATTAAGAAGTCTTTCTTTGCCAATTTTGCCCAAGTTTGATATCATTCGCCCATTGATTCCATCTGGCCCAGGAGTCTTGTTTAGGTCAGTGTTTTCTTATGCATAAGCTAGCTTTTTCATATTGATTTTTTTCATGGAAAATATTATGAGTGCTGGTGATATTTTACAGCCATGAATAAACTTTATTTTTTCAACCTTGATTTTACTACTTATTTGATAGGAATTACCTAAAAGATTGGCAGCAATTTTGTAATTAGTTTGCTGGTGTACTATCTGTATTTTTAATCATATTTGTGTTTTCAGTTTGTGGCTGGGCTCTGTCAATTTGTTTTGCCAAATTCCAAAGTTTTGTATTTTGGTTTCTTGGGTTCAGGTTTTCACAAGTTTGTTTCCATTTTTCCCTTTTTACATTTACGTATAATCTTTTTATTTTTGCAATCACAATGTTCAGTTCAGTTATACAATTTGTTTGGTTTTGGGTGCACTTTTTTGTAGTTCATTTCTTTTAGTTATAAGTGTTTGAATATTTTTTGCCTGGTGTGTATAATTTGGAATCCATTTCTTAATATTACCTCTTGGTATTGAAACTTTGGCTGCTTTAATAATGGTGTTTTCGAAAGATATCATATTAGCCTTTTTGAAGTTCCAGAATTTTTCTTAATTGAGCTAGTTTTGGTCTTGGTGCTAATTTCTATCAAATTAGGCAAATGATAACTTACAAGACTTTAATATTTGCTATTTGCATTTGTGGAAAATGTCAGGATAGTAAAAACATATATCAAGGGCTTGTGCAGTATTATAGCTTGTAGGAATGATGGGTAGGATTCCCATCATTTAAGCACATGAAGGCATTGTCGTCAAATATGTTTGATAGTATTTTGCCTCTTGGGTTTGGCGTAGAACATCCCCATAGTTGATGTTTGGCATTAAGGTCACCTACAATAATAGTGTTGTCTGTAAGAAATTGAGCCATTATTCCATCGCCAATAAATGTATTGTTTGGAGGGTGATACATATTGTATATGTTGATGGCTTTGTTTTGATTGAGGTAGACTTTGATACCTTGGGCTTCGAGGTCTAATGTGTTTGTAATATTAACGGCTATGTCCTCATAGTACAAATTCTTGATTAAAAATGCTAGGCCACGCCCTTTAACAGCATATACAGATGGATGTTCAGACCTTACCCTGAGTAATGGAGGGGCCGGAATTAACATAATACTGCAAGATGGAACAAACATCAAAATCAAAGAAGGAGCAGGACAGATTTCGTCAAACTTCACTTGTGAACTGACAGCTATCTGGAAAGCTCTTGATTTATGCTTTAACCAACCATCCCTGCATCAAGCAGAAGGAATTTTAATATACAGCGACTCCATATCCGCTCTAGAAGCAATTCAGAAGGGCAATACTAGAATCACACAGAAAATAAACTCGTTACTTACCCAACTGGAATCATTGGAGAATAACTGCATTCTACAATGGATTCCTGCCCGTGTTGAGATCGGGGGTAATGAAATGGCAGTTGATTTGGCAAAGGAAGCCAGAAAGCTGAGCCAAAATAAAAAACAAATGTCAGTATTTGACGCTGATGCTTTGGCAAAATACAAGATAATTAAACAAAAAATAAGAAAAGATCAAATATGTGAAATAAACTCTGAGAGAAAACTGACAAAAACTATATAACAAGACTTAAAACAAAATATAAAAAGGAATGAAAATACATCCAGATGGTACAAGAACCTATAGAACATGTAACAACTGTCCTGGTGTGGAACTAACACCTACCCACATATTCTCATGCCCGCAGCCTTGCAGAAAATTGACATAGACCCAGAGCAGCAGCTTTATACATCCAAGATATTGGACATTGCTGCTGCTGCTGTGATAGAAATGCATGGAGACATCTGAGGCTATTTATTGGACACGACAAAAACAACAACGACATTCCAGAGTAAAATAAATTATCAGAGAGAGATAGATACATATTTTTCAAATGAATTAAAATAAACATAATAGACACTGAGTGAGAGTTGAATTAAAAATATTAGAAATTTATTATCTTCGGAAACAAACCATATCTAAAATATCAATTTTCTTTTTGCTACATGTTTTAATTTGCATTTACCTATTTTACATATCTCTGATTGTATTTGAAAATCGTTAACCAATTCTTCATACTTTTGGCGAAGTGGTGTTTTATTAATTTGTTATTTGATATTATTATAGGGTTCTTTTCTGGTGTTTAAAAAGGAAAAATACACACGATCAGTTATATTTTTCAATTTATCAAACAATTTGGCCTCTGAATCTCTGATTCTGGTAGAGCGCCATCTGGCGAATAAAATTGTAACTAAAATCAATTTCGAATTTTTCATTATTTGCCATAAAAAATCCCATTGCATCCTGAACACAATGGTGTTTACCGCATTGCTCTAGCGCAAATATTCGGGGAGTTATTAATTTTTAAAGTTGTGCGGGACTTTTGGATCACCCTGTATTTTACACTTATAGCACTAAGACATGGATTGTAGAGGGTTGTGACAGCTTGTACTGTAAGTACACCACATGTCTACACATGTAGTACTAGGCCATGGTGGGTAGTAACAGCTTGTACTGTAAGTACAACCGCATGTCTACACATGCAGTACCAGACCATGGTGGGTAGTAACAGATTGTACTGTAAGTACACCACATGTCTACACATGTAGTACTAGGCCATGGTGGGTAGTAACAGCTTGTACTGTAAGTACACCGCATGTCTACACATGTAGTACCAGGCCATGGTGGGTAGTGACAGATTGTATTGTAAGTACACCACATGTCTACACTCGGCCGTGCGGCCACGCGTCGCGCGAGCTCCCGAGTTTTTCGCCTCTGGCGAGCGGAATAACGTCGCGGATGGCGACGAATTTGGCACGGGCTGAAAGCCCGTCAAAAGCCGAAGACAAGCCTGTAAGGCTCGGCTCTAAAGCACAGCCCAGTGCGGAAATAACAGCAAAAGATGTTTTGCAGAACAAAAATCCAATAGTTTTGACTAAAAATCAAAACTATGTAAATCCCTCCGCCGGCAGCCAGGATGCAAATTCTGCCGCGCCGGTTGACCTTGCGGCTATTCCAACTTCTGACGCCGCTGCTCAAGTCCGGAGAAACTGGGCTGACATCACAGAAGAGGTGAATCCTGGAGCTGAGGAAGGATTTACCCTCGTCCAGGGTAGGAAGAGGCGCCGTGGCTCGGCAAATTCGCCTACGGCGGCTGCACCATCCTCCAATCCCGGAGGCTCTAGGACCATTCGCCGACCTCAACCATCGGCGGGTTCGGTGCCGCGGGCCCAAGAGATCAGGGTCACCAGAGCACACATCGCGGAAGCCAGGGCGCGGCAGGCGTCCTCCTCCGAGGAACACTGTGTGTACATCGAACACAGCCCCGAACTGGAGCCCTTCCACTACCTTAGGGCACTGGACAGGATGCTCGGAGGAACTGCCGGAGTCATCCAGATCACCAAGGTGAACGGCCACCAGCTCCTGGGACTGACCAACAGAGGCCTGGCCGAGCGCCTCATAAGTGAGGGCCTCGAGGTTGAGGGAACACTCCTCAGAGCATTCCCTTTCCGCAAAAGAGCGGAAAGGATTACAGTGGGTAACCTCCCCTTCTTTGTGGCGGACTCTGCTGTCATCACCGCCCTCTCTCCATATGGGCGGGTTACGTCCATCGCCCCTAAGCAGATGAAGGCGGGCCCCTACGTCTACGTCGATGGCCGGCGTGACGTCTTCATCACCCTACATGAGGGGATCACCATCGAGAGGCTTCCAACCCGCCTTGACATCAACATCAAAGGCCAAGCCTGGCCTGCGTACCTATCCTCGGGCATCAGATGTTCCAGGTGCCACGGACAAGGGCATCGGAGGGCCATCTGCCCCCTGCTTGCAGGGCTGGCCAACAACACCAGAACGGCCCCACCGACCACTCCTGCTGGCGTCCCACCACCGACCACCCCTGCACCGCCTCAGCGGTCAGCAGCCCAGCCTCCTGCGCCGACACCCTCCAATCCAGCCATGGAGGTTTGCAGCGCTCCTCCCGTGGCCCGAGCTGCGCTCCACTCATCCGCACCTCGGCCATTTCCACCAGCGGCCCCAGCCTTTCCTATGGAGGAGACGCCTCCTGCCCCTCCACCAGTGACCCCTGCTCCGTCCCTGCAAACACCTGGGAGTCGCGAGCCTGCGGCCCCAACTCCGGACGTGGAGATGTCCATCGTGGAGGAGACCTTTGCGTCCTCCACGTCATCGGCAAAAAACGCTACGAGAGTCGACCTCGATGCTTTCATCGAGGGGCTCCCCAGCGTGTCATTCGCTAAGACGGACGCCCTTGGTCTTGGGCGGGAGGAGGTCCTGGACCTCCTCTCCTCGAGGACCAAGGCGCAGAGGAAGGGACCCCTCCTGTCGCCTCCGCAGTGCGACGCCCTCGTCGGCCTGATCGGTCAAATTCTGGACCTGAAGCCCGGACACACCTCTAATTTATATAAGGTCCTCGGACAAGTCAAGGCCGAGCTCAGGACAACACCAGCAGTGCCTCCAACACCCCCACTGCCTGCGCCTCGGCCTTCTGGACCAACGCCACCTACTTCCCACAGCGAAGAACTGATGCCTGCTGTGATGACACCTCCGCCGCCTGCCCTGGAGGATGATCCGGACCTGACCCAATGGCAGATGTCACTATCTCTGTTTCAGATCTTCATGAAAGAACCCGACTTGGGGCCTACGTCCAAATCGGGAATTGACCAATCAGAACTCACGGATGCGACCCTTAACCCCAGGGACAGGGAGGAACTCATCGAGCAACTTTTGCCCAGGCAAAGGAACATTCTGGCTCAGATCCTTGACGCTCTCTTGGAGCGCGCTCTGGACTTGGATCCTTTTCTTCGCGGGAAGCTTTCTGAGCTCAGGGCCTCCTTGCCTCCCTAACCCAGACCCTCTTTGAGGGCACCCCCTGTTGTTTTTTGTTGCTGTAAATACTTTTTATTGCTTAACTCTCCGGAGTGTTCTTAATTGACTAAGAGGTCAATAAAGTAATTTTAATTGTCATTGTCACATGTCTACACATGTAGTAGCAGGCCATGGTGGGTAGTGACAGCTTGTACTGTAAGTACACCACATGTCTACACATGTAGTACCAGGCCATGGTGGGTAGTGACAGCTTGTACTGTAAGTACACCACATGTCTACACATGTAGTACCAGGCCATGGTGGGTAGTGACAGGTTGTACTGTAAGTACACCACATGTCTACACATGTAGTACCAGGCCATGGTGGGTAGTGACAGCTTGTACTGTAAGTACACCACATATCTACACATGTAGTACTAGACCATGGTGGGTAGTGACAGCTTGTATTGTAAGTACACCACATGTCTACACATGTAGTACTAGGCCATGGTGGGTAGTAACAGCTTGTACTGTAAATTCACCATAAATCTACACATGTATTACCAAGCCATGGTTTGTTGAGTGGGTTATGTTTGTACTTTAAGTGTACACCACATGTCTACTATACATGTAGTACCAGGCCACGATGGGTTGTGAATGCTTTTTTCTGTAAGTACGCCATATGTATACATGTATATAATAGTACCAGGCCCCATGATGGGTAGAGGGTTGTGACAGATTGTACTGTGAGTGTCATAGCAACACCAAATGTCGATAAATAGAAATCGTAGAGGAGAGCAGGGGAATAGATGTTGACGACATATGCAAAAAGAAATAAAATAATTGCACAAAAGAAGTAGGGATATAAAGATATAAGGAGAGAGACAAACAAATCATCTCAATCCAAATATACAAATAAAACATCTTAATTCTATATTGGTCATAGCCAGAATGTTTAGTAGGATCAAGAAAAGTTGAACATAACATGGCTCATCATCACAGACCTATTTACATACTGCACTACCATAAAATTAAAACAGTTTAGAATATTTTCTCAAAATATCGTGTAGTTAAGTTACATAGAGAAATAAACTAATGATAAAAACGTATTTTTATAAAAAACTTCAGTTTAAAAATGTCCGTTAGTTTCCTCACCCGCCATTTTAACAAAAGAAAAAAAAAAAGACATTCGGCGACGTTGTCGTAAATCATCATACTACTCTCCCCCTCCCCAGCTGTGATGATGATAAATATTCAGTTTTAGACACCGACTCTGTGTTGGGGGGTCATAGAAGGGGAAGAAAAAAAAAAACAGTCTCCGACTTTTGTCGTTAAGGAGGAAGGCAGTTTTTGTGGCCGCTAGGTAAGCTGCCTGCATTACAATTTGAATACAATACCTCGATACAACGCTATTGTATTGTAATTTGGAGTATTTAATTGAGTCGTGTGGTAATTAGCGGAGAAACTGTGGTGTATTGATTCTCAGCGTGGGAGCGACTGTATCCTTCTCTGTTAGAACATTGTGTGTGGTTTCTATCATTTATGGTGGTCTAAACCGTTGGTTTTTGACCCAATTCTATAACAAAAGGTAAAAAGACGAAGAATCCAATGATGCAGCGAAGAGACTATCTAGTATGTTTGGTACTTGACTCAGCTAAATTATGGCGAAGATATTTATTGTGTTTCGTAATAACAACCTTTTCTCAAGCTATAGAATACACCGTTGGTTTTTGACCCAATTCTATAACAAAAGGTAAAAAGACGAAGAATCCAATGATGCAGCGAAGAGATTATCCAGTATGTTTGGTACTTGACTCAGGTAAATTATGGCGAAGATATTTATTGTGTTTCGTGATAACAACCTTTTCTCAAGATATAGAATACACCGTTGGTTTTCGACCCAATTCTATAACAAAAGGTAAAAAGACGAAGAATCCAATGATGCAGCGAAGAGACCATCTAGTATGTTTGGTACTTGACTCAGCTAAATTATGGCGAAGATATTTATTGTGTTTCGTGATAACAACCTTTTCTCAAGCTATAGAATACACCGTTGGTTTTCGACCCAATTCTATAACAAAAGGTAAAAAGACGAAGAATCCAATGATGCAGCGAAGAAACCATCCAGTATGTTTGGTACTTGACTCAGGTAAATTATGGCGAAGATATTTATTGTGTTTCGTGATAACAACCTTTTATCAAGCTATAGAATACACCGTAGGTTTATGATAGCCATGACTCAGGATCGAATCCTGCATTGGGCATTTTTTATTAATTAAAAACCAAAAATATTCTCCAATATCCCCCGATTCTTGCAAAAGTACAACCCCATCAGCAACTACAACTAATCAAACAGGGCTCTGGCATATATGTAAGTGAAAAGTCGTACTGATTTTCACATATGTAGACATGTGGTATACTTACAGTAAAAAGCAGTCGCTAACTTCTACCCACCATGATTATCATGGCCTGTACAACGTATATATACTAGGGGGATAATAATAATATAATAATAATAATTTATGGAGGTTTAGCTCTTTCTTTCTTTGGCAATCTCTCTAATTACTCTGTCCATATATAATGTGTGAAGTAGGTGTTTGCTGGTTCTGTTTTAAAATTTTCGTGTGTTTTTTAGTATCTTATGGTATATATATATGTACTTTGTATAGTATTATGCATTATCTATGTAGTATTTGAATTTTTTTGTGCATGCAATTTGCACTAATGTGTATTTCTAATATATTCTCTGTTGGTTATATGTAATATTTTGTGCTCTTCTTTTGTATTTTGTATAATATGTGTTATTTGTCTAGTATTTTTCGGTCTTTGTGTCTCTGTTTTATAATTATGTATATTTTCAATTTGCATAACTCAGGAGATTTGATCGGTTTGAATGATGTTTCTACAACTTTCTCTGTTATACACACAATCCCGCGAAATACGTGATGTCGCTGGAGACCCGCTGGCGATTCTCCACCAAACTCTGCAGCGGTGGTAGAGACGTCATGTTCATTGTACATAGTATGATGTATATATAAAATACAATATAACGCGGCTGATGATTGTAAAACGAAAATTGAAATTATACCGCGAATGTTTCTGAAAGAAATGTTTATAAAAGAAACATTCGCAGTATAATTTCAATTTTCGTTTTACAATCATCAGCCGCGTTATATTGTATTTTAAATGTTACTTTAAGTATTAGTTACGAACGGAAAAATACGTCCAGGGTAGCCGAGTGGACAAGGCACCTGCCCGGTAAGCAGAAGGGTGTGGGTTCGATTCCCGCCCCTGGACACTTTTTATTTTTCCGTTCGCCATTACTCTTCATGTTTCACCTTTCCATACCTCATCCTCAAAGTTAGAAATGTCGCTATTTCTCTTTGAAAATAAATTTCGATTTTTATAAAAGAAACATTCGCGGTATAATTTCAATTTTCGTTTTATGATGTATATATATTTACAGATAATCCTGTAGATAACAGTATGTGATTGGAGATCTGGTATTGCCAGTAGTGAACTGTTGGTCTTCTTCTTTTCATTGCGCTGTTGGTAGGGCATTGGAAGGTAAGTTAACTGGAGTAAAGTATAGGAGAGGCTGTCTATATAGAAATGTTTTGACTGAAACTATTTAAAATAAGCGCAAAACGCGGGATAGCGTTATATCGAAGTTCTTCTCTATGTGTATTATCTATGAATAGCACAAAATATTGCATATTACCAACAGAAATTATATTAGAAATACACATTAATACAAAATGCATGCACAAAAAAATTAAATACTACATAGGGAACACAAAATACTATACAGATATATATATACCACAAGAAAAAACACACGAATTAAACAGAACCAGAAAACACCTACTTCACACATTATATATGGACAGAGTAATTAGAGAGATTGCCAAACAAAGAAAGAGCTAAACCACCGTTTCAAAATTTGAACAAGAAACTTAACCCTGGAAACTTTATTTATTTTTTAATAAGTTCTTCTCTATATTTAAACGCTTCATTGAACAAAAATCTGTACATAAAATGTAATTTTTCCGTTCATCATTACTCTTCACAATTCATCCTTTCATACTTCATCTCACTATGGTTAGAAATAGTCGTTATTTCTCCTTAAAATAAATTTCGATTTTTCGTTTAAAAGAAACATTTGCGGTATAATTGTCAAACTTCCTTCTACAATCATATAGGCCGCATTATATTGTATTATAAAATGTAATATGACCATATACATGAACAATTCTGTATATTTCGGTAGTGCTACAATTATTACGATGAATTTTTTATTTTTACTATTAAAAATTGCAAACAAGTAGAACGAAAGAAATCAACATTTTTGTGACTCTTTTAGTTTTGTGGTATTCCCTTGTAGCCATCTTTAAATTCAGATTTTAATTTTAAACGCTTAAAACTATCTTCTGCTAATCGTATTCACATATTGCTCGATGTTATTTATATTTCAACCAGGTATATGCAAATTACTCTGTTAGAGGACGGGCAACATCCTAATAGAATTGCTAACACAAAAAAGAACCGAATGAGAGTCAGGATAAGTTTTTAAGTTCATTCTTGTCATGAAGAAGGACACTCTCTTGTCCTTAGGAGGGGAAATCGTCCCAAAAGGCAGAAGAATCAAATTAATTTAGGCAACAACATAGAAAGTAGAAGGTACTGGCAAACCACATCTGTATCAAGTACTGCTGATAAAACTATATGGACCAAATTTAAGATTAAATTGGAGGATATATTTGTTCATATAGTCACTCAAAGTCGAACTCAACTTGATGGACGCTAACAACAACCTATGAAAATTTGAACACTCCGCTTGCTTTAGCAAATATTCTGCATCATTCTCACTATTTTTTCGAAATCTTAGACTTTTCAATATTCTTATACTCTCAGCAATTTATACTGTGTACATACAAATATTTACATTATTTACATATAGGGAATTATGTAAATAGAGGCCCAGGATCCCAAACTACATTTTCTTCCTTGATAAAAGAGATAGTAAATTAATCTATATATATAGACCCCAGGATCTCAATTCTCTTGATAAAGGGGACAGTTAGCCGAATGTATCGGGTAAAAATAAAATCATTTATTTTATGTGACATTCCTTTTTATCTCGACAAAGATTCAATAATCAAATTGGAGGTAGAGTATTCTTTGTAGATATAGAAATACCTGGTGTCGCTGGAGACCCTCTGGTGATTCTCTACCAAACTCTGCAGCTATGGCAGAGGCACCATTGTACATAGTATGATGCATATATATATAATTATATTTTTAAAAGAGTGCAGACTGTGCACTTTTGCATATATTGACAAGATGTCAATAAAATTATTTTAATTGTCAAAGAAATTGTCAAACTGTAGGTAGATATAGTGATGTTGTTACATGATAAAATTACTAAGATTTCAATGACAGCTGTGCTACTGTAACGTCACGTAGATTCATTATCTGGTCGTACATTTTCCACCCTCTTCCACATTCCATTAACAGGCCACCTCTAAGCCATCAAAAACACTCTCAATTGGATATTAAGAGGAGAGGTAGAAAAAGAGTGAGGTCTTAAAAAAAAAAACGAAAGAAGTCTGGAGAGGTCTTAAATAATGGGGTAGGTGAAAAGGTTGGAAAGGAGGGGAGGGGGGGGGGGGTAAAACCGGGTTGGCAAGTTGGGTCTGGATGGGGGTTGGAAGAAAGAAAAAAAAAGTAACCCTCGCCTGGTTTCGACCTTGGACCGCACTGTTCTATTAATTACTAGAGTCCATCGCGTGCATTTCAAACTTATGGCTGAAACAATGAAGCCTTTACCCCACCATTGTCTCACGTCACGTTTTTTTTTAATCTCTTGTAGGATTGCTCGTTGGCTCGGAACTTATCGAATTTCTACGGACATGTCGTGTACTTGCTCTCTACATACCTTAGCTTGGTACTACATATGTGGTGTACTTACAGTACAATATGTCCACTACCCACCATGGCCTGGTACTACATGTGTAGACATGTGGTGTACTTACAGTACAAGCTGTCACTACCCACCATGGCCTGGTACTACATGTGTAGACATGTGGTGTACTTACAGTACAAGCTGTCACTACCCACCATGGCCTGGTACTACATGTGTAGACATGTGGTGTACTTACAGTACAATATGTCCACTACCCACCATGGCCTGGTACTACATATGTAGACATGTGGTGTACTTACAGTACAAGCTGTCACTACCCACCATGGCCTGGTACTACATATGTAGACATGTGGTGTACTTACAGTACAAGCTGTCACTACTCACCATGGCCTGGTACTACATGTGTAGACATGTGGTGTACTTACAGTACAAACTGTCACTACCCACCATGGCCTGGTACTACATGTGTAGACATGTGGTGTACTTACAGTACAAACTGTCACACACTCTACACACCAAGCGCTTATATCACATGTATACACGTGTTGTACTTACAATACAAGCAGTCATAACCTTCTACCCACCATGGCCAGGTACTACATGTATAGACACGTAGTGCACACACACCAAACGAGTCAATGATGAAGGGTGTTCCAAATTGTGCAACAGCAAACAACCACCCACGACCGACAGACACTACAAAAACATAATTAAATCAGCATTTTTCAGGCCGAGTTATGTAAATTCGGAGAATTTCATTTAATTAAACTGAAAAAAGCGGGAATTACCTCCTTTTCCCGCCGAGAAATTATTGGAATGTGCGGAGATAATTTTATCTTACATTTTCTTTTCTGGCTGGAAATTGTTTCAACACACACAAAAAAAAAAGTAGAATTTCGTAAATTTGATTTCGACTTTCCAAGCTGCAACATTTATTTGTCATTTTATGCAAATTAAATCCGATTTAGAGACACTTGCTGAGCCTAATTGCATATTAGCCTTATCTCCATATTAGCTCTCTTTAAGTGACAACATTGAAATTGACACTCATTTAGTTTTTGCTTGAGATTTCTATTTATATTTTATCTACCTCAAAATTTTCAGCATTTATAAAATCAATCTGTAGATACGTTAAAATATTATGTACTAATATATTAAGTCGGTTAAAAACCATTTTTTATATTTTTCAGTAATATTTATTAAAGTTTTAAAAAATGAGAGAAATGTTCCTTAGTGTTTTACAGGTGCCATGACCATTACTAAGGTCAGATATATCATGGAATATCAATTCACACTTGAGATAACCATATTTTTTGTGACTTCGTTGTTAGCGTTCATCAAGACGACGTTTGATGACTATATGGATAACTATTCTCAAATTTGATCAGTTAGTGATCATTACTTGTAGCTCATCTAGTGACCTTCCGATCCTTTCCTTGACCCTTTCTAGCCAATGTGACCTATGGTCTGATCATTTATGAGCCGCTAGAATCAGATATGGGTTTATGATCCAAGCTCTATTCTTTCGACGAATTTCTGTTCGCGGCTATATAAAACTTCATCTTCCATTGGTATTAAATCCGAATGTCGCTTCTTTTCTAGAAGAACGGTCTGTTTATATGGTCTGATCATTTATGAGCCGCTAGAATCAGATATAGGTTTATGATCCAAGCTCTCTTATTTCGATGAATTGCGGTTCACGGCTATAGCTTCATCTTCCATTAGTATTAAATCCGAATATCGCTTCTTTTCTAGAATAACAGTCTGTTTATAACTATGAAATTTCCATATGATTTTTATCTTCAGCTGACCAAAAACCATTATATTATTATATTATAGATGAGTTATGTGAACTATATTATAAGCTCAATTACTAAAAAGTTATATTTTTGAACTCTTTCGCTAGCGACCACACGTCTACATGTGGGTAATAAATCTTTCTTCAGGTGCCCCTATCACGCACTTACGTATATACATTATTGTTGTTTCTTATCCCCTTGTGTAAAGATTACACGAATTCCATGAGTTCATGCTCCTCGAGCTGTTTTATGATAAGCAGCGGTCTTTCCCAAAGGTCTTGTTTAGTGCATCTAATGCAAGCCAAAATGTGTTCTGGAGCTGCAGGTGCCAAGCTACATTTTAGGCAAGTGGGGTAGATTTTGTTGTTATTTTTTTTATCTTAATAAACTACAATATACATCATATATATACTCCAAATAGAATTTATTCTATTGTCTCCATTTTCGCTAACATTTTTTTCATTAGTTTCATTTGGTAAAAATATTCCTAGGGAAGATTTACAATCAATGTAATGATTAAGTATATTTAAGGTGAAATCTCTATTCAAAATACATAGTTCAACCCATGATCCTAAAGAGGATTCAGATATTTGATTTCCTATTGGTTAACACTGTATTGTTGGAGAGATCTATGTAAATAAGGCAAAGAGAATGGAATTCTTGGAGAAATTTTCGGCAAAAGATGATGCAATTAAAAGAAATGATAGAAAGGAAACTCTTAAGTGGACAGGAATACTTCTATCTACCACCACTCTATTGCTAGTTGAAAAGAAATAGATATATTTCTTTAAATAAAAAGACATATATTGGATCAAAATATCATTTATTTTACCAATATTTCAGTTGGCTGAACCCTTTAAAATGTTATAACACCTTGATAAAGGTTGGCGTTCAGCCAACTGAAATATTGGTAAAATAAAATGATATTTTGATCCAATATATGCCTTTTTATTTAAAGATTTATTTATGGATAGCTCTATTTTTCAAAAAGATAAATTTTTGTTTTTCAATTATAATAGTATATGTATATAGATCTTATTTCTAAACTATTAATTCGCGCATGTTATTCCATGAAAAAAATATCCAATGAATAAATCAATATATTTAAAAAACGTTTTCATAATAGATGGGAATTCTAAGTAATATAATTTAACGCTTTATACAATTAGGTCTTTCTCCTAGTTTACCCCCTTTTTTCAAATTTAATAATAGTAAATTACGGAGGAGAGATAAAATTCATAGAATAACGTTAAAATAAATTTGACCATGGACCACAAGAGAGTTAATGAGTGATTGAACGACACTGATTTAAATATGAAGAAAAGAAGTGAGGGGAAAATGTGCCAGATTGAGAAAATATAAAAAGCAACATAAAAAAAGCTAAAAATCGCTACTTATTTTTCCATAATCGTATGGCAACACTGGAAGATTCTTTAATACCCATTAGGTGAGGAAGTATAAATGGCGTCTGGCACTCCTGACATCCCCCACCCCTCCATCACTACACCCTCGATTGAAGGAAGAAAAAAAAACGCGCGGGGGTAAGGGAGGGGGAATCCTTACCGATAAATCTTGACCAAACGATAATGTGAAGCCAGACGAATACTTTGCGCATGCGCCGTAAAAAGAACGAAGAAAAACGCGTTTTTCTCCCCCCCTTTTTTTTTGCATAATTTCTAGTTATGCTAAATAGAGGGAGAGAGAAGTTTTGCTTAATAAAGATATACATATATATTTGCATAAATCAGCGCTTATGTGTATATACATATTTGAAAAAGTAAGAAAAAAAAATTGTTATTTTGCGTTTTATATATAAGAAACTTGTTTTTTAAGATTTGCACAGTGTGATCAAACCTGTAAACTTATCTACATATAATGATTTTTGTAATATTCACTGATAATGTATATCTTAAACGGTATATGTTAAAGATATAAGAAAAAAATTGAAAAAAGGTCAGGTGTTGATATTAAAAACAAAACAGGCATATCCTGACCACCCACATGAGCATTTTAAATGGAAGAGTGCCATCTACTGGAATAAAAATCAACTATACGTTAATTTAGGGTAATTTCTTAATATTTGGCCAACCTATTTCTGCAAAGGATTCTTCAATTTCTGCAAGGTTTAAACTGAAAATCATTAGGAGGGTCTGGCTCATCAGTAGAGAACCTTTGCAGCGGTTTCGTCAGTTTTATTTAGTAGACTGCCTTGTTATCACAATTGATGAGTCAGGCCTGTTGAAGATATTAATCTGTGATTTTAAATGTTTCTTTTTGACCAGTACTTTTGTTTGTTTTTGCCTTTTCCTAAAATGTTTCTTTCTTCTTCTTAATTATTATTTGTTCTATATGTAAAGCTTTGTTTTTGATACTTGAATAAACAAATTCAAGTTTATTATATTTTTTGTGTGCTTTTAAAGTTAAAACACAACAAGGCCCTCCCAATTTTTAAAAAAATCTTTCTGTTTATCGATTTTAGATATTTGTATTTCAAAGCTTGATATATAATAATTTAGGCTGAAAATGATTATCATTTCAAATTTACTTCGATAGATGGCGCTCTGTGTTTTAAATAAGGTTTGATTTTTTAAGCTGAAGAGAAGAACTGGCCTCTTTGAAAGCTTTCTTCTGTACTTATAAAAACTTAAGATGTTTTTTACGCGTTCTTCGAGGTGTTTCTTTCAGGTTTATACTCTAAGCGAAGTGATAGAACCGTATTTTTACAAAACTTTATGGAGTTGATTTAAACCTGGATATTTATCTTGATGGCTATCGCATTTTTCAATATAAACAATACTTGCCCAATTTACATACATGGGCAAAACTTAAGTAGGTGTAAAGTCTTTGATGACGTCGATTGTCCATTTTTTTGAAGGAGACAGAGGCTGTTCACACTTGGTTATCTCGTGTGTCTTCAATTAAGGTCACTGTAATATATTTCAGAGTTATTTTCTACATCCCAATATACATGCTAAAAGGTATAACTTCCTTAAGTTTTGTCCATGAGTTTATTTTCTTCACACTTGGTTATCTCGTGTGTCTTCAATAAAGGTCACTGTAATATATTTCAGAGTTATTTTCTACATCCCGATATACATGGTAAAAGGTATAACTTCCTTAAGTTTTGTCCATGAGTTTATTTTCTTCACACTTGGTTATCTCGTGTATCTTCAATAAAGGTCACTGTAATATATTTCAGAGTTATTTTCTGAATCCCAATATACATGCTAAAAGGTACAGATTTCTTAAGTTTTGTCCATGAGTGTACCTTACCCCATCATAACTTTACGTTCCCACCGAGCGATGGTAACAGAACATCACAGAATGGACAGAGAACGTTCAAATGTGACTTTTACGTTCAAGAAAGTCCTGCAGTACAAGGAGATACTGGAATATATATATCAGTTGTTGTGTCCAATGAAGAGCCTCAGATGTCTCCATGCATCTCTATCACAGCAGTCGCAATGTCCACTATCTATATATCAGTAAAATGTACTTATGACGTACGTGTTTCGTGTTATTAGTAGCCGAAAGCAGAGTGTAGGCTGTTCGGGAGTTTTAAAACCCGTCTACTACTTACTTAATAACATATGTTGATATTACATATAATCTTTAAAAATATATAGGGGGGATAATGTTTTGAATGGTGAACCCTCTCTTAGGGTGTGTCGTCACAAGAAACCAAATTCCAAACAAAGTTAAGAGATTTGTTTATTATTTTATATTCAATTTTAATATAGTTCTCTCCTGAAGAAGAATCTTCTTTAAATCCGAAAGCTCTAGAGAGAGATATTAAATATATTCTTAAAAATAATCCCTGGATGGTTTAGTTTTTCATTTTAATAACATATTTGCATATTTCCTTCCTTCTAACACTTTAGGTGCAAATGTGTCGCAAGTACTTGTCAAGTACTCCCTCCCCATGAAGGAAATGCCTTCATCTCCCACAATAGGCCTAAGTATGTTTTATGACATCGATGACGTCAGTGTGACGTCATTCGAGAGGTCATAAGCTAACCAATAGGAGCTGAGTCAATTGAATGCTTTTTTACAGCTTTGTTTGTTGTGAGATATAACATTTTGTTTATATATATATATGTGATACTATATTGCATATCTCTCTGCTGATATGCTTTTCTATGATTCGAGGGGACAGAACTCTGAAATTTTTAATTCTCCAATTGCCGATGTCCGAATCTTTGACTAACTTTTTCAACACTGTACTCACTGGTATTGTAACTATGTCTATTTGCATAATTGTTTATCAGGCAAGTTAATATATAATCCACGTTGTGATTAGAAATAAAGAAAAAAAGTAAAATTCATGAACGCAATTTGTTTTACGGCAATATAATTTAATTTTATATACATTTTCCTCTAACACAAGAATTGTTTATAACTTTGCCTTGGAAAATACGTGTAAAAGAAAAATTTGATATGGTAAGATACCTTTATTTGCATATAATGGCTATTTAAAAAATATATATGCAAATAAACGTTGCATGTTTACAACAGCAAAACGTTGTTGAAGTTTTAAAGTAAATGTCTGTTTCTAATAACGTTTCTTAATATAACAGGATCTATTTAGGATTTAAAAACACAGATATTAAAAATTCAGGATTTATTCCGATATATGGCATTGGCAATCTTTGCAATGTTTAGTTTGATATAATGTATATAACCCACCAGCTCTCTGCGTGAAGTAATATTTAATTAATAACAAACATCTAAAGGTACATAATGCCTCAAATATTTGCATCAAGGGATCAAATTAAGTACCATACCTTTAAACAGCTTTCGAGCTCTCTATATTTCTCATAAACCCTCAAAAACATTAATGAAAAATATCTTAAAGATCATACAGAAGGATAGATATATAAAGAAGTCAAATTTCCCTATAAGAGAACTTTTTTTTTGATGGGAGAATTTGACCAATCAGAGATGGACATTAAATTGAAAAGTCGCGAGGTAAGATTTACTGAGGATGAAGGAGTTCATATATTTTATTTATTTCAGTAGAAGTAAGAATTTTGATCACCAAATTATACAAAAAAAAAACTTTCAAATTTAGGTAATAAATGGTTCTTTCATGTAGAACAGAGAGGTGGGATTCTCTTCTTCTTTAGTATTAAAAAACGTGATAGTTCATTCGCCTCTTTCACTTTTTTTTACTACCAGCAACCAATTCAATCTCCGTAGTATTTTTAGGGGTTAGAGGAGAGGGGAGGTCATAAAAAAGACAGTCGTTAAGAGGGATTTGAAGGGGGACTAAGGGGAGTGGGGGGTGGTGAAGAAGAAGAATTTTATTGTTCATTTTTAGGATAGGGGAGGTCAAAATATGGGGAGGAGGGGTGTGAATACGCCAGTCGTCGTCAGTTTCTATTTTTCCTACAAGACATTGACCTACAAGAAATCCTTGTAAAAATATATAAAAAAGGAAAGAGAGAAGAATATGTGGAAGAGGTGAAGTTTTGTTTTTTTTATTATCGCTGTGAGATTTCTTGTTTTTGAAACAGATTGTGACCTTGTGTTTGGATGGTGTCCAAGTTTATCTATCTGCCAGCCGACGTAAAGAGGGAGATGTATCTGGTGAATATGAAGGATGGTTAAGTGTTGTTTTGAGTAAAATTGTTTTTTTATCTTTAAAATGTGGCGTTTAATTGTTATAATATCATAAATGTTGTATATTCACAAAAAATAATAAATCGCGGAAAATATATACCTCTAAAAAAATTCGAAAACGAAAAGTTTATTTATTGATGACCGTTTCAAGAACTTTCGAAGCTTCGAATGGTTTCAATTCCAAACAATGCTGATACAAATATGACCATATTTACATACAAAGATTATGTGCATAGTTTATATAACAGAATCAACAATATGTAAAAATTTATATATATATACTTTGTGCTTACTTTATGTTCTTCACACTTACTGTCTATGTAATTTAGCGTTTATTTGCCTAGTACTTTATACTTAGTGTGCACGTACTTACTGTATGTTTTTTACTTTATATATGTACTTTATATTCTCTGTTTATCAACTTAACGCTTAGCGTATATGTACTTAATACTTACTATAAATGCATACTTACACCTACTTCTATTTTGAGTCAAAAGGCGATCCGTTAATTAAGATTATATAAAAGGGCGTACCTGGATCTGTAAAGAAAAAAAAACAATAAATTTTCTTTCAATAAATTCTGTGCAATAAATTGATAAATAGGGAGCAATCTCTCGAAATATTTTGATTTTTATTTTCTTTACAGATACAGGTACGCCCTATTATATAACCTACTTCTATGTCAAATATTCACAGTATATGTACTTAATACCTACTGTAAATGCATACTTACAACTACATCTATGTCAAATATTCACAGTATATGTACTTAATACTTACTGTAAATGCATACTTACAACTACATCTATGTTAAATATTCACAGTATATGTACTTAATACTTACTGTAAATGCATACTTACAACTACATCTATGTTAAATATTCACAGTATATGTACTTAATACTTACTGTAAATGCATACTTACAACTACATCTATGTTAAATATTCACAGTATATGTACTTAATACTTACTGTAAATGCATACTTACAACTACATCTATGTTAAATATTCACAGTATATGTACTTAATACTTACTGTAAATGCATACTTACAACTACATCTATGTTAAATATTCACAGTATATGTACTTAATACTTACTGTAAATGCATACTTACAACTACATCTATGTTAAATATTCACAGTATATGTACTTAATACTTACTGTAAATGCATACTTACAACTACATCTATGTTAAATATTCACAGTATATGTACTTAATACTTACTGTAAATGCATACTTACAACTACATCTATGTTAAATATTCACAGTATATGTACTTAATACTTACTGTAAATGCATACTTACAACTACATCTATGTTAGATATTCACAGTATATGTATCCTATATGAATAGTAGAAAAAAATGATGATTATTTATTCCAAATAAAAATAATTATAGACACCACACATTTACAAAATACATCTAGTAAGTAAGTGGATATTACTGGTAGTGATTATATATGTAAATAGAGATATAATCCTAAAAAAGGCGTTTACAAACCCCCGAATTCTTGCTATATTCACATTTTCGTCTGATAGTGTTTTAAATCCCTATTAAAACGTTTGGTAGAAAAGTGAGTTTTTAGCCAAACGATTAGCTTAATATCCAATAGGAGGAAAGAATTCTATTTATAAAAAAAGCAATTAGCCATCGTATGTAGTACTGGGCAGCATACAAGATTCTACCACCTTTTTTTTTTAGAAGTATAATAATACCTTTTTTTTATTTTGTGAATTTGCCTAACAACCTTTTAATTGCTTCCTTTGTTCGTCTGCTGCATATTTCTTCTCCACCGTTTTATTTATTTTTGACTATTCTGCCGCGTATTTTCACTTTTCTATCATTTATTTATTTTTAACAAATTTTACCTAGAATTATATTTTCACATTTTTTTATTTATATTTATTTTTGACCGTTTCCACTGCGAAGTATATTTTTCCCACTTTCTGCGATATTTATATATTTAATTTTGACCACTTTTCCATATCGAATTATATTTTCATCTTGTCTATAATTCCATATTAATTCTCATCGCGCGAATGTCTTTACTTTCCTTAAGACTTTATTATTTTAAACCTTATTTAATTCTCCAGCGAAAACATAATAGCTTCAATTTATAATACAATATAATGCGGCTTATGATTGTAAAACGATGTTAGACAAATTTTACCGCAAATGTTTGTTTTTCAAACGAAAAATCGTAATTTATTTTAAGGAGAAATAACGATTATTTCTAACCCTAGGGATAAAGTATGAAAGGATGAATTGTGAAGAGTAATGATGAACGGAAAAATAAAAGTGTCCAGGGATAACTTGTGTTGCATAACTTGTGATTGTGCTAATGTAGAATACAGGTTGAAGTGACAAAGATTATTTATTATTGCCCCAGAAATTTTACCAATTTCGAATATATACCGATGTAATACATAACCCGCATAGAAAAAAAAGGTTTTTGTAGGTTTTATTTATAAATATGATTAAATAAATACTAGAAACCTTTTAAATTATTAATTACCAACGTTTCAGTGTTATATTGTAAGTTTTACTTCCCTTGATAATGGTGACATCGGGTTTGAAAAATAAATCATTTAAAATGTTATATAATAGTCATTTAAACATATATACATATAACCCTAATATATTTGTATAAATTTGTATCAATAGACCTTTGTCAAACAAATGTTTGGTTTTCAAATATTTCCAGTTCTACAAGGCTGCTGTGAAGAGTTAAGTTCTTCAAGAATAGATTTGTAATCTAGGCACCTAAGTTATATAACTTCTATTATCCTTTTTTAAAAATATATCAATAAATATGTATATATGTAAATATGTATATACATTAATGGACAAAACTTTAATAAGTTGTACCTTTTAGCATCTATACACAGATAATAACTCTGAAAGATATTACAGTGACCTTTATTGTTGAAAACACACGAGATAACCAAGTGTGAACAAAATTTCCGGTTTCCTTAAAAAAAAAAAAAAAAAAGACGACCGGCGATATCAAAGACTTTCCACTTTGTACTATTTTAATTTCAAATTCTGAGACTATTCTATCAGATAATATTAATAATTAATTATAGTGTAAAACTTTGTATAAAAAAACTATTATAATATATACACAGACAGTACAAAAACATTTCTCTCGTATGTTCCAAAACATAATTACTATAGTTTAAAATACACACAAAAGAAACATTGTAATACTGCTTAGCCGTATATAAAAAAATAACAAAATTTTTAAATTAAATTCTTTCCATTTAGAGAGAATCCCCATTCCGCTTTTGATAAAAAAGGAAAAATGTTATATTTGTTAAATATATCTTATATATTTTCTCAAACTTTGTTTTTTATATATACTAAAGACATTTTCAAGATTCCTTTAGGGATTTATTCTTCTTTGATGGGGATCTAAAGGAATCTAATTAATGTTTAGTATTTGTGTTTCGCCACTAAATTGAAACTAAAGTGTTTTACAAAATAACAAAAGATAGATAGATATTCACTAGGGATTTGTTAAAACTTCAATAGAAGGAGAGAAAACTATATAAACTCTTATATATATATATAAAAACATAGAGAATTATAATGATTAAATGATAATAAAACGCGCTTAGAGATTAAAGTTTTAGGATTACAAAGATACAAAAAATCTAATGTTTCTATAGTAACATTGTTTATTCTTTGTAATTTGTCAAAGCTCTTTTTGCTTATTTCTCAGAAGCCAAGTTTCTCAATAAGATGGGAAGTAAGCCCATAAAATAATATATTTGTTACTTCTCCCAAGTATACATAGCACAGACAATGATAATTATGGTAGGTTGTTAGTAACTACCTTTTTTTTTCGATAATTTGCACCATATATTTACATATTTGGAAAGTTAGCAATTGCGGGATATACTATATTGACATAAAATTAAATAAATAACTTACCGCATGTTTTTTTATATATATATTTATTGGGAGCTTTCGTATCTTGCCCTTTCTCAACCTTTAGGTAAAATGAATATGTTATATTAAAAATTTACCTAAAGGTTGAGACAGAACAAGTCTCTAAAGCTAACAAAAATATATTTTAAAAAAACTTGCAGTAATTCAATTATTAAATTTTGTGCCTACATATTTACATATATGAATAATAAACCAAGCGGCTTCCGAGGATGAGCTACTTCTGTATCCTTAAAAAAAGCAGACGACTGGCGACAGCATGAAACTTTCTCAAGTTTTGACCACAAGTGTATTACTTAAGAAATGAAGTTATTCGCGCGGGATATTTTATTTTTATTAATAAAACTTTACTCTCTTTACTGCGAAATTTAAAAATATTGGGAGGGCCTGGCTCATCAGTGGTGAACCCTCCCAGAGCGTATTCTTTTAAATACAGTTAAACCTGTCTATAGCGGCCCCTCTTGGGACTCACTAAAATAGGGGGCTATAGAAATGGGGTGCTATAGACAGGTTACTTTTAATGTAAAGTGTTTACATTTTTATGTTTAAAATCAGGCGTTATAGAGAGGAAGACGCTATTTAGAGGTGGGCACTATATACAGGTTTAACTGTATATGTGTGTGTGGTGTGAAATTTTTTAATGAAATATTTCTTCATTAAGTTTATAAAGAACAAATAAGAGATTTTGGTTCTGGTTATACAGTAAATCCGTCTGTCATTTGAGAAATTAACCAAATTGGAAAGAATATTGATAAATGTAAATTTTAATCCATAATATCAATTTTATAGTATTTGCCTCAATAATGTGATTGTTCCGTTTTTAAAATAGCTCCTAATTAACTCGGAATCTACTGTATATCGTCTGCTTCAATATTTACACTGAGACGAGATGAAAAAAAAATCAGAAGAAAAAAAGCATACCAAACGTAAAAAAAAAAAAAAAAAATCCAACGAAAAAAATTTTCCCTCCAACCTCAATGATTTCCCTCTTTCTTTGTGAACCAAACGATTTTCCCTAAAAGTTAAAAGTATCGTTTGGTCCAGAGCCGCCATTTTGAAAAAAAAAATGGTTTCCTAGATGCGTCGTCTGTTTAGAAAATCGCCGACATCTGTTGAATGAACTTTCTCTTCCGGAAAAAAATACCTTGAAACAAAATATCGATTTTAAAAGGGAATACTCTTTCAAAAATAATAAATTTGAACTCTCATAAATGTATATATATTGATATATGCAAGTATATATGTATACGAATTCATAGACACTCTATTCTCGCATATCATTTGGTTATTTTATTTTCGTGTTAAAGGAATAAACAGAAAATTGCCTTTTTTTAACGAAACGGATGAGTTCGAGGTATTTTGGAATTTTTCCGGATATATATCCTATGTTCATGTGTTATTAATAGAATATATTTCACATAATGAACTTAATATGCAAATCTGTGTGTGTGTTAATAATGATATAGTTATAATCAGTTAGCATTAGTTAACTAACTAGCCGGATTTAAAATAAGCAATCGTAGAGCGCGTTGATATTTACTAATTTAAAAAATAATAATGCATACAATCAATATATTGCAAAGCTTTCGACAAACCGTGTCTTTTTCAGGTTATCACAACTGCATATAGGAATTGCTAAATACATGATAAAGGGAAAGTATTTCGAAAATAAGATTGTAATAAATATAATTTTTAAAAAAACTTTTGTTTATTTGGTTTATATTTTGAAATATAGAAATAGTTGAATGTATAGCTTTCGATATATTTACATATTTTCTTTTAATTCCTACAAATTGACAATAAGTCTGATAGGGGAGCAATAATAATAAAACTGTTTATAATATGATTAAAGTTATTTTCAATATTAAGCGCCTTTGTGTTATTAGCTCTTTATCGAGACATAAAAAAAAAAAAAAAAACAGGTAGCATTAAGATACGCAAGATAAAAAGATAGATGTTTGTGATGTTTCAGTAACAGCGCGTTGTTTACTTTCTTAGACGTGAATGATTCAGATAAAGTTAACCATAATGTCACATGGTTTATTTATTATGATAGATCATCATCTCCTGATCATATAGCTATAGGTTTATAATGGCAATGCGCCATCTATCGGAATAAATATAAACATAATTCTGTTTTTCTTATTTCCCGAATTTGTGTGTCCAAATACAAATATTCACTTTGGTAGGCCGTTAATGTACATTACACTGACGAAGGCCAACAGCCCGAAATGCGTACGGAGTTATTTTATTCTTATTTACTTCAAGAAAAATGGCCAAATCACGGGAATTATATAGGAAACGTATGTCATATACTCCCGTAGAAGGGTTTATAATATCCGAAAGATTGAGAGAATATGTAAATAAGGCAAGAAACTTATCCTCATAAGCCTTTTTTTTAAATATTATTTTTGTTATCTATTCCGATAGATGGCACTATGCCATCATCAACATTTAGTTGCATAATCAAGAGATGCTTTTACATACCAGCCAGATTTTTTCCCTCTATTTTTTACCTTTCCAAATTCAATTCATCATTTGTCTCCTGCTGCTAATATCAGTTCTATAAGGTTAATTTATCACACATTTATAAAAAAAAGAGACCATATTTGCATATCAATTTATCTATGCAAATCAGAACGATAATTAAATTCGCTACCTAACACCTTTATTCACATTTATTATAAGTGTACGTTAAATAGCGATATACAACACACTCTATGTAAATAATAATGTGTGGAAATTAATCCTGGTTTTTAATGCGTGGATGCGCATGCGTTAAATCCCGGCTCTCAAGAAGAAGTTCCCGGATGTCTAATATTTGGTCAGACGATGTGTGGAGGAGAGCGATTCTTGTCAGATAGGCGCCATCTTCTCTGTGTTCGAATTAGGGTTAGACCTTTGACGGGGGAAGTGGTGACACCATTATATCAAAGAAAAATATTTTTCCGCATATATTATAGACACTTATTGATATATATATGTAAATTTTAAAATTACATATCTGCTTATTTTCTTAACAAGGCGTTACTTTAACGAAAATATTTTGAAATAAATAAAATATAAAGTTTCACATAGGGGTGAATACCAAAAACGTCAAGAACAATAACTTTTTAAAAATGTTGATAAGTCTACAATTTAAATATACCAAATTCCAACCAATTATGGTATTCTCTATAAAAATGAAGGATTTGGCTCACAGTAGAATCTTCCACTTCCCCAACTGAAACATATGGCATTTTGTCAAATCCTGCTTCATTCCCTTAGGATGTGTTGAAACGGTAGCCGTCCCTGTATTGATTGGTTGGTTGGGTTTTTTCCGAGTTTTCTTAAATCTGATATTGGGCAAGATTTTACCCTTTATCAATCTTCTCGTTTTGCCATCTGAGGTATTATCTCAATGCATTTTTTAAAGGGAGAGGTGCGCTTTTATCTTAAGAAATGAAATGAGTGAAAATGTGCATATATCCTCTTTAAAAAAACTCTCTGTCTTTCATTTCAACAATTTTATCTCTATATAATGCCAAACAATTTTAGTATTTCTACACAATTCTTGTTGGGAAAAAAATATAGATTCGTAGAGGAAGAGAAAGATCCTTTATTACCTAAAGATATAAAACTATAAAAGAAGGACAAATTATATGTACATCAGCAGCTCACGCCGACCTGTCCTATCCAATAACCACTAGACAACTAACAATCCAACAAGGCCACGCTATATATGCAGATATGTCAATTTACATAGACAATACTAAAATTCTATGTTAACATAAGAGTATTGTATCGTAGAAATATCCGGAATTGCTAATTTCAACAATTCTAAATCGACTTATTTATTGAATACAATTATCCAATGTGTAATTGAAATGTTAAAATTTTATTTGAAAACAAAAACATCAAAATGTGTAAACCAATATGCAAATACATTCATTTATTTTTCTATTAAAATTAGCTAATATTTCTAAAATATATATTGCAAAATCATTTTATTTAGGCTGCTTCCTGTGATTTCTATACACGACTTTCCTTTTTAAGGCGAAAAACAACTTTCTATGTTGTTTTCAAGTTAAGAGATTACAGAAATATATTACTAAATCATATTCTTTATGGTCTTTGTCAATACACGAATCAGAGCCGAAAAGGAGGAATGTTTCCAGATTTACTACAATCCCTATAATTGAATTTATCAATCAATTAATATATTAAGGCATTAAATTTCATTAATAATTGTTTAATAACCGTTATAAAAGTCACCAACGTTAGGATACTATATTTGCATAATCACATGAAATAGGAGAGTATATTATTAACAACAAATAACGTTAACTAAAGAAAAAAAAACACAAAAATGTTCCAGTATATTCCATAATACGCTAAAATCATCAATATGGGGCTATGACCAATCAGAGCTCCCGTATTTACATATTTCCCTATATATATATATATTGTAAATAACATTGCTGATTATTGTAACTATTGTATATACCCTCTTCTACTTGGAGAAGTTGTATAAGACCAAAGGGTCATAACAGGGACTTTTGTTGTTGTTATTACTGTTATTCTTACATGTACCCTACATTTCCGTGCTTGGAGAATTCGTATAAGACTAAAATGTCTTAATAAAGAATTTTCTTGTTGTTATTGTATATATATATAGGGAAGTTAGTTTCAAGGCAACGTAGAACTAGGATCATTCACAAACATTTGCACACGTGTGAAGACATATTGTGAGCATGTGAAGGGATGATCTACACGCGAGAAGTGACGTACCATTTGATAGATGATACTTCCTGACACCACAGCGCTGGTCCTGCATCGTAATACCTACACTACCTGCGTCTACAGTATCTACCTACCTACCTAGTAATCTCTCCAATAGTGTGTTCAATATGTTCTTTGGGTCTCCCCAAATTGTCAACATTTAGGCTTTTAAAGATAGTAATTAGAAATAACAGGAATGTGAGCATTTGATATTGTTTTAAACTTTAGAACAATGATTTTATTATCTTTATATGTTTGTAATATATTTACATATTAAGATATTAATTTGGTATTTTTATCTTAAATTTCTTGTGTACCGCCATTATTTTATTTAAGCTTTATAGGGTGTCGCAAAGAAAAGAAGAATATTACTGAAGTTATGTTTAAGCTAGGTGACTTTGCCGTGGTAACCTGGCCGTGTCTTCTTACTTATCCCGAGGTGGCCGTGTCTTCTTACTTATCCCGAGGTAACCTGGCCGATTCTTCTTACTTATCTCGAGGTAACCTGGCCGTGTCTTCTTACTTATCCCGAGGTGACCTGGCCGTGTCTTCTTACTTATCCCGAGGTGGCCGTGTCTTCTTACTTATCCCGAGGTAACCTGGCCGTTTCTTCTTACTTATCTCGAGGTAACCTGGCCGTGTCTTCTTACTTATCCCGAGGTGGCCGTGTCTTCTTACTTATCCCGAGGTAACCTGGCCGTTTCTTCTTACTTATCTCGAGGTAACCTGGCCGTGTCTTCTTACTTATCCCGAGGTAAACTGACCGTGTCTTCTGACTTATCCCGAGGTGGCCGTGTCTTCTTACTTATCCCGAGGTAGTCGTGTCTTTTTACTTATCCCGAGGTAGTCGTGTCTTCTTTCTTATCTTGAAGTAAGCATTTTATAACTTGTTAACTTTAAAGATATCAATTATATATACTCTTTTTTAAATCATTTTGAATAATTTAACATGTTTTAAATCAATTTTGAGAGACATCTGGAGTATTTTTCTCCCGGAAAAATATAATGTGTAACCATTAATAAAAAGATATGCATAGAATAAAAAAATATTTTCCTGCGCAAGTGTAAATCCCATCAAGAGCGAGGTAAAAGATCTCACGTATATATACACGAGATATGCAAATTAAAAAGGTTTTCCAATCCCTTTTAAACGGAAGATGATGAAAGAGGTGGGGAGGAGAGAATGTTTACGTAACATGATGATTTTTATTGATTTTTAAAAACGTTTCATAGAGAGGGAGTCCCTTTCGAAAGGCAATGTTTACCTAGGGGAGAAATGGGAGATTTTTGACTAAATATTTGGTCCCGCTGGGTGCTTCCATCAAAGATTATGTTGTCATAATATTTCATATGTCTGAGATGTCGAAACATTTTTATATATTGATATATGGAGATTGGGTTGGCAGATTATATTCTGGTGAGAAACGGTTGGGACCAAATATGTAAATATGTTGGAAGGTCAAATGATCGTTTTGAAAAGACCATGAGACTACTGAATGAGATAAACAGACAAGCCGTCCAAGCAGCAATCATTGGGAATAATTAAACAAGTCAATAAGTCTCCAGATATGAGTTTCTTTTTATTGCCAACTCTAGCTTTCGTAGCCCTTCTACAGGAGTACAACTATACAATGATATCACACATTGGGAATAATTGTGTACTGACGCCATCGCTTAGTTGTTTGTACCGATACGGTTACATACTGTTCTGTACCGATACGGTTACATACTGTTCTGTACCGATACCGTTACATACTGTTCTGTACCGATACGGTTACATACTGTTCTGTACCGATACAGTTACATACTGTTCTGTACTGATACTGTTGCATACTGTTCTGTACTGATACCGTTACATACTGTTCTGTACCGATACCGTTACATACTGTTCTGTACTGATACAGTTACATACTGCTCTGTACTGATACTGTTGCATACTGTTCTGTACTGATACCGTTACATACTGTTCTGTACCGATACCGTTACATACTGTTCTGTACCGATACCGTTACATACTGTTCTGTACTGATACAGTTACATACTGTTCTGTACTGATACTGTTGTATACTGTTCTGTACCGACACCGTTACATACTGTTCTGTACCGATACGGTTACATACTGTTCTGTACCGATACCGTTACATACTGTTCTGTACTGATACTGTTACATACTGTTCTGTACCGATACGGTTACATACTGTTCTGTACTGATACTGTTACATACTGTTCTGTACCGACACCGTTACATACTGTTCTGTACCGATACGGTTACATACTGTTCTGTACCGATACCGTTACATACTGTTCTGTACTGATACTGTTACATACTGTTCTGTACCGATACGGTTACATACTGTTCTGTACTGATACTGTTGCATACTGTTCTGTACTGATACCGTTACATACTGTTCTGTACTGATGCCGTTACATACTCTTCTGTACTGATACTGTTGCATACTGTTCTGTACCGATACTGTTGCATACTGTTCTGTACTGATACCGTTACATACTTTTCTGTACCGATACCGTTACATACTGTTCTGATACCGTTACATACTGTTCTGATACCGTTACATACTGTTCTGTACCGATGCCGTTGCATACTGTTCTGTTCTGATACCGTTACATACTGTTCTGTACCGATACCGTTACATACTGTTCTGTTCTGATACCGTTACATACTGTTCTGTTCTGATACCGTTACATACTGTTCTGTTCTGATACCGTTACATACTGTTCTGTACCGATACCGTTACATACTGTTCTGTTCTGATACCGTTACATACTGTTCTGTTCTGATACCGTTACATACTGTTCTGTACCGATACCGTTACATACTGTTCTGTTCTGATACCGTTACATACTGTTCTGTTCTGATACCGTTACATACTGTTCTGTACTGATACCGTTACATACTGTTCTGTACCGATACCGTTACATACTGTTCTGTTCTGATACCGTTACATACTGTTCTGTTCTGATACCGTTACATACTGTTCTGTACCGATACAGTTACATACTGTTCTGTACCGATACGTACACAAGCCTTTTTGTTCTGGTTATTTTAAGGCTGTATTTCCTATAAGCGTACCACATGTGTAAATATGTAAAAGGTATATAGTTTGACTATGCACTTAAAGGTTACAATTGGCCAAATTTGGCTATAAGAGATCCTTGAATAAAAATATATTTAAAAAACAACAATAAGCTGATATTTATTTATTATGCTAAATGCCTCTAAACATCAGCAGCTTTCATTTGCATGATCAGGAGAATGTCTTTTTCAAACTATTTCATCATCCAGTTTAATTTTACATATCATTGTCAAATATGATTTAAATAATGATATTCACCAAAACCTCTATGAAAAAAAAAAACAAAGATTTTTCTTCATACCGGGCTATTAGATTGCTACTGAATAAGACTACCTGCCTGCCAGACGAAATCCATCTTCAATAAATAATTATGATATTCGATAATTCATTATAATATCATTATGTATTAAAAATATATATACAGTGACCCTCGGTTTGCGAGCATAATCCGTTCCAGAGCCATGCTCGTACTCCAAAACGCTCGTAGTGCGAAACTAATTTCTTATTTTTAATAATTGAAACTCGGGCAATTCTTCTTGCTACGAACAATTGCACAGTTTCCCACATTTTACATATTTCCCGAATCTGATCTGAAGGGAGGGATCCCAGTGAATTTTCATCCATCACGATTACGGGCAACCATCACGAGTTGCTCGTAATGCGAAATTTCACTCGTAATCCGAGGTAAAATTTTTCAAAAAATTTTGCTCGCACTGCGAAAAGCTCGTACTCCAAGGTGCTCGTAAACCGAGGGTCCACTGTATAATAGTCCATATAAAAATTAAAACCGAACATAAAGATTCATTAAAAATGCTTATTTCTCACTGAAAATTTTGAAAATAAAAATTCCTCCTATTACCTAAAGAAAAAAAAAAGGAGGAAGAGTGGGGATTCGAACCCTCGCGAGGGGAAATATGCAAGGAGGGATGTTGCGAGGTGGCGACGAAGGCTACATAAATAGAACATTGATTTCCTAGAATCGATCGATCTGCCAGCATCTCAGGGTTCTCTCTCTCTCTCTTCATTTTTTAAAGTGCATCTTTTCAAAATGCTCGTTTTTTTTTTTACGGATTCTCTGCTTTCTCCAACTTTCTATCTTGTTTATTCAAAATGTATTCGGTACCTATACCCCCCCTCCTCTTTCAACTCCGCCTGGCTAGCAGAGCTCTACATTTCTCAACCATTTTGGTATGTACCATTTTTCAATAGGTGTGACCCTATCCCTTTTTTTTATCTCTAAGTTTACTCGATATGCAAATTTGAATATGTTATTGATGCAACTTTATATAGAACTGTGTCGTGACCTTCATAAAAAATCATCATATATTTGCCTAATTATTGTTATTTTGTGTTTTATATATAAGAAGCGTGTTTTTCTTTTAAATTTGCATACTATGATCAAACTTATCTGCATATAATGTTTTTGTAATATTCACTGATATGTAAAGTAAAAGGACACTTCCTGATCATCCAACTGAATGTTGCTGATGACCCACTGCCATCTATCGGGAAATATATCAATTATCTATTGGTTGTTTTTTTCAGGGTCCTATACCCTTTTGTTGGAAGTTTTTAAAGCTCTTTTTAAATATGTATTTTTTAAAAACAAAAGAAGCATATCCTGACCAGGCTCACATGAGTATTTATATATATATTGTATCGATTTCATTTATCAATATGATAATTAAGATGTTAAGATGCATATATAAAGTATGCCTAAAGTGCATGTACATAGAGCGAGAGTTTAAAATAAATATAAAGTGTATGCAATAAATTGATATATAAATCGACTATAACATATGTATATAGGATCAGCATAAAGTACCTATGCAACATACCTAAAGTACCTATAGACAGTGATTATTGGTAGTGATTGTGCTGCTGATAATTCGGATCCATTTTGAAAGGTAAGAGAGGCAACTCTCATCCAAAATGGACTAATTTCTATGATCCATCTATTTATCGATTGCACTTAGAGATAAAAAGAAGAAACCTCTTTATTTACATTTATTAATTTATATTCAATTATTGGTGAAGATAAAATAGATACTTTATTATCCCCCTAAAGAGTATTAGGGGAATTAGGTTTCATATTCTAGGAAGGGAAAAATCCCAACCTGACATCTCTACGTTGGGGAAGGTAGAAAACGTCCTCGAGTGGCTATAAGATAGGAGGAGACAGAAAATATCAGGAAAACTATCAAACTGCGTCCTGATATGAGGGTGGGCTCTCACTTGTCTTTAAAGTTGGAAAGGGCAGCTAAAGATGGAATAACTTACTATTATGTTAACAACTTATGAATATGGAAGGCATGAGGAAACCATCGATTTGTTTCTCCTACAAAAATCCTCAATAAATGAGCCAAATGAACCAAGGCAATATCTTAACACGATGGTTATGTATTGATTGCCTCTTTGAGGAAGTATATCAGGACTGATTCGCCTGATATAATCTGGTCTTTCATTAAAATCGCCGATTCGTCTCTAGAGTTCAAGAGAATAATTAAACCTAACGTTTATTTTTAAATAAAATCACGTTTCATCTCACCGATGTGGCTATAGAGGGAAGTGGCAAATGTTAAATTACTTCAAATCAATGTTAACCGCAGACAATACGAATTCAAATATAAAAAGAAAGATAAATATGTCATATTAAAATGGAATAAGAAATGTCATTCCCCCTGAACAAAGCGACAAAACTTCGCAAAATAACTTAAAAGCAATTGATGTATCTACACTTATGGAAAAAACTTAAGGAAGTGGAAATTCTTTGATGTCTCCTGTTGTCAATTCTTTTTTAAGGAGAAAGAAACAATTTTGTTCACATTTGCTTATCTCGTGTATCTTCAATAAAGGTCACTGTAATATCTTTCAGTTATTGTCTATATCCCAATATACATGTTAAAAGGTACAACTTTCTCAAGTTTTGTCCATGAGTGGATACTTATTATTTTTTTAAACTCTCAACCAGAAAATGAATTTAACAACGAAATGGAATAATTTAATGGTAGACAAATACTAACTCCCTGATCACCTTTACAAGAAAGGTGTATGACAACCATGGATTGGTATACTAACACCTTGTGTAAGGAAGTAGAGAAAAAAAACTTCAATCACCGAAATGATTATCATGAAAACTTAACATTCGCGTTTATTACATCGTATCTGTGTGACGAAAAGACTATTTTTATAAATCTACTTTTTAAAATATTCTTTTCACCAAAAAGGATGTTTAAAAAAAAATCTTTCATTAACTTCGCTCCCCCTCCCAACGTCGTCAAAGATTTTCAAAAGTTTTCAATGAAATAAATAAAAAATATCCTTAAAATAGACCGTCAAAAGTGTCAATAAATATCTTTCTGGTTGAGAAATGAAGATACATTTCCTTGAAAATGTTTTTATATATATATATAAAAACAAAATGTAGTTTTAAAATGTTGTGAAAGTTTTTTCCGCCTCTCTCCTCTTCTTGCGTATCTTTTCCCTAATTCCCCAGAATCGCCAATTGATGGATTTTATAGCTAAATAAAACTAGGGTTCGCAATTTCTTTACTGAACCAGTTTAAAAAAAAAACAAATTCTATATTTATGGATAAATGTTCAAGTATATATATTTCAATATATTAAGTTAATAATTATATATTTATTTATTAACCAGTTGCAAACAAGACACGTTATATCCGATCTGGATAATTGCGCGTGAAACTATTTACAATAATTGTAGTAGAGTAGGTAACAGAATTGTCAAAAAGAAAATAAACAATTAAGAGTATTAAATAAACATATCCATTAAACAAATAAGCAACAACATAAACAGATAGAAGAAATCGCAAGGTTGTTAATATTGATATAAAATTATATTAATTATAAATAACATTGATATATAAATTGATATAAAATTATAGATAAAAAATATTTAACATTCAATTGCCTTCTATCGTTAAAATTTTTAAATAATTATTTTATGGCAATATGTTTATTTTTCACATATCAAATATTATCTCTACAGACCCTTACTGCGTAGTGTAATGATAATATTTATTGAATTAAGAAAGCTTGGCTCATCAGTAGTGAACCCTCTCAGCAGTTTCGTCAAATTAATCTCCAGTGAGAGGGTTCACTACTGATGAGCCAAGAGTTCTCATTAAATAACTTTTTTTATCATTGCAGTAAGGTCTGTAGAGATAATAATTGATATATGAAAAGAAACACATTAACAAAAATAATTATTACAGATGATAAATTTGCATAGAATGCAAAAATGATGAATAAAAAAGGGGAGAAGAAAGACCTCTCTAATAAAAATAAATACAAAATTCTGAGTGCCATCTATTGACCGTCTCTACAATCAGGAAGACTCGATCCGTTGACAACTAAAGTATAACAAGCTATAATACGATGGTATAAAAGTTAAATGCACCAAATAAATATGATGAATACATTTATACGAGGGTGAGTAGAAAAGTAAGGTCTCCTATTTTTTTTTTCATAGAAAAAGACATTTAATCACAACTTTTTATACATCATTGGAAAGGTTGGGCACTTTGCTATTTTCTACATAGTCGCCTTGATGCTCAATCACTTTTTTCATCCTGTCAACCAACTTTGTAATTCCGGTGTTGTACCACTCTCCCGCCGCCTCTTTGAGCCACTTGTCGACCCACCTGGCGGACACCTATATACCTACTATATACCTTACATATGATACAAGTAATAAGACCAAATAAATATTTATTGATATAATACCTTGACAATTGAAACAAATTTTATTGACATCTTGTCAATAATTTACATTAAAAATGGAAATTAAACTAAAAGATGGATGATCATGCGGGGGATATGCCCCGGCGAGTGAGCCTTCTTTCCCAGGCGATGAGCGGGTGGTCAGTCCAACCTGTACGAAGTACCGGTAGATGATGGATTTGGCAGAAGCTAGGATGGCCAAGTCGTCATCTTCGAGGCCAGACCCGAAAATCCAGGCCCGCAAGTCAGGGGGTCGCCCAAGGACACTTATAATACCTTGTGTTTTAATTTATAATCCAATTTGTACCTTATCATACGATACAAGGGTGTGATTTTAAATTAACCACAGCCTTCCATATATAAGTTTACAAAACGGCAAACTCCCTTTTATTTATGACGTTTCGTCATACACGGATGTAAAAGGACAGAAAAGAAAACAACGGTTGAAATATCAACAAGTACACTCATGGACAAAACTTAAGGAAGTTATATTTTTAACCATGTCTATTGGGATTCAGACAATAACTCTGAAAGATATTACAGTGACCTTTATTGAAGACACACGAGATAACCAAGTATGAACAAAATACACTCAGGGACAAAACTTAAGGAAATTTGTACCTTTCAGCATGTATATCGGGATTGAGACAATAACTCTGAAAGATATTACAGTGACCTTTATTGAAGACACACGAGATAACCAAGTGTGAACAAAATACACTCAGGGACAAAGCTTAAGGAAAATTGTACCTTTCAGCATGTATATCGGGATTAAGACAATAACTCTGAAGATATTACAGTGACCTTTATTGAAAACACACGAGATAACCAAGTGTGAACAAAATACACTCATGGACAAAACTTAAGGAAGTTGTATCTTTAACCATGTTTATTGGGATTCAGACAATAACTCTGAAAGATATTACAGTGACCGTTAATGAAGACACACGAGATGACTAAGTGTGAACAAAATACACTCATGAAAAAACCTTAAGGAAGTTGTACCTTTCAGCATGTATATCGGGATTCAGACAATAACTCTGAAAGATATTACAGTGACCTTTATTGAAGACACACGAGATAACCAAGTGTGATCAATGTTGCCTCTGTCTCCTTAAAAACAAATGACCGCTGACGTAAAAGACTTTCCATTTTCTTATGGTCTGTTCATGAGTTTAAATAGAGAATCACATTTATAAACAATCTTGTAGTACACAAAAAATGAAAGGATTTAAAATCACGAATGTTTCTTTAATACATAATACAAACTTCTACTGTCCTTACTGCGATGAAAAAATATATTGGGAGGGCTTGGCTCAACAGTGGTGAACTCTCCCAGCGGTTTCGCCAATTTAATCCACCAGACCGTTTCTCAGAGCTCTAATACTGTATTGGACGATTCTGCTTATATACGCAACACTGAAGGGTGGAATCTCAGAAATGGTTTTCAAGAAAACTATGGACATAAGCTTATAGGGCAGTAGAATTACATTTAAATATTTGCATCGAGCAATGCTCTTCCGCAAATAATAATTGGGTTCAACACCCAACTGTACCCATATATAAGTGTAAAAAAAGGTCAATTTGAGTGTATATTAAAGTGCAACAAAGTTCAACACACAGGTGTACCTATATACAGTTAAACCTGTCTATAGCGCTCCCTCTAAATAGCGCCTCCCTCTCTCTATAGCGCCCGATTTTAAATACGTAGTACGATGCGATTTACATTAAAAGTGATCTGTCTATAGTACCCTATTTTGGTGAGTCCCAAGAGGGGGCGCTATAGACAGGTTTAACTGTATATAAGTGTAAAAAGGGGCCATTTAAGTGTTTACTAAAGGTAACAAAGTTCAACACCCAAGTGTACCTATACATAAGTGTAACAAAGGTCAATTTGAGTGTTTACTAAAGTGTAACAAAGGTGTGTGTGTCAACAGATCAGAGTCCGGCTACTATGACGGACCCGCTGTCCACTTGTACATACTCCCTCTCCGCAGCCGCTGCCAATGCACAAACAACATGGACTTTGGTCACCAAACAAAATCCCTTAACAAGCGCCTACTAATTTCAATAATAATTTGTACAAAAATTACACGTTATTTTTTAAATAAAAGAAAACATGATAAAAAAAAAGCATTATATAAAAAAAAAAATACAATCTAAATATATTAAAACAATTTCAAATGTTTTTCTTCCCCCTCCCTCCCTTCCTCTTTTCTGTGTCGAAAATACCACCATTTAAGAAAATAATTCTTTATAAATCTTTGTGGTTTTTTTTTATGTCCCTTTAAAAAAAAGAGACCAAATTAAAGGTACCACAGAAGAAATGTTTTTGTTGTTTATAAAGAAGTCGAAAAAGAACTTCGCTGTGTACAGTTGTAAGATGTATAAAAAAAAATCTTTTTTTTTTCCAAAAAAAAAAAAAAACCCTCCTGCGACATTCGACAATTTCTAAAAAACAAAAAAAAAAGCAAATGATGTATATTCCCTTATCTTCATATACACAATTTCTGTATGCATGATATTTCAAAAAAAAAATAGCAAAAAAAAAAAAAGGCATATAAATATGCAAATATATACGAAGACATAAAAAAAAAGTGTATTTAAATTTGTTATATTCTAAAGTATATTAATAAAAATAAAGATGCTATATAGTTGGTGTCTTTCATTTTTTTTTATAAAGTGTCATGACATACTTCGTGCCAATAAAACCTTACATTTCAATAGAAAATATTTTGAACTTTTTGGTTGAAGTTGGATTAAACTGGCGAAACAGCTTGGAGGGTTCACTACTGATGAGCCAGGCCCTCCCAATATATTCTTTATTAAGGTGAAGACAGTAGGAAACCTTACATTTCAATAGAAAAATATCATATTTGTAGGTTGAAGTTGGATTAAACTGGCGAAACAGCTTGGAGAGTTCATTATTGATGAACCAGGCCCTCCCAATATATTCCTCATTGAGGTGAAGACAGTAGGAACCTTACATTTCAATTAAAAATATCATATTTGTAGGTTGAAGTTGGATTAAACTGGCGAAACAGCTTGGAGGGTTCACTACTGATGAGCCAGGCCCTCCCAATATATTCCTCATTGAACTGAAGACAGTAGGAACCTTACATTTCAATAGAAAAATATCATATTTGTAGGTTGAAGTTGGATTAAACTGGCGAAACAGCTTGGAGGGTTCACTACTGATGAGCCAGGCCCTCCCAATATATTCCTCATTGAACTGAAGACAGTAGGAACCTTACATTTCAATAGAAAAATATCATATTTGTAGGTTGAAGTTGGATTAAACTGGCGAAACAGCTTGGAGGGTTCATTATTGATGAACCAGGCCCTCCCAATATATTCCTCATTGAGGTGAAGACAGTAGGAACCTTACATTTCAATTAAAAATATCATATTTGTAGGTTGAAGTTGGATTAAACTGGCGAAACAGCTTGGAAGGTTCACTATTGATGAGCCAGGCCCTCCCAATATATTCCTCATTGAGGTGAAGACAGTAGGAACCTTACATTTCAATAGAAAAATATCATATTTGTAGGTTGAAGTTGGATTAAACTGGCGAAACAGCTTGGAGGGTTCACTACTGATGAGCCAGGCCCTCCCAATATATTCCTTATTAAGGTGAAGACAGTAGGAAACCTTATATTTCAATAGAAAATATTTTGAACTTTTAGGTTGAAGTTGGATTAAACTGGCGAAACAGCTTGGAGGGTTCACTACTGATGAGCCAGGCCCTCACAATATATTCCTCATTGAGATGAAGACAGTAGTAAATTGTTTTTAATTGTAAAAAATCCGCGCTAGATAGTACGGATGCTGGTGTATAGATGGCGTGCTATTTCCATATAATTAATTGAAGTAAATAGATTGATTGGGAATTGGAATATATATAAGGACATATCAAATTGGTTTTTATATTGTTTATTCATTTGTTTTGGTGAACTCTTTTGTCGCTATTTTTTAGGAAAGAAAAAGATCCCTGAACACTTTTATTTTCCGTTTATCATTTACTCTTCATAATTCATCCTTTCATACTTCATCCCTAAGGTTAGAAATGTCCCCCCTGGACCTCTGGAATAATTGACCAAATTCTGGTTCGTTTCCAAGGTGACTAACGTGGCAACGGCACCATTTTCCAATGAAGAGCAAGCTTTACACACCCAAGATAGTGGATATTGCTGCTGCTGTGATGGAGATGCATGGAGACATCTGAGACTCTTCTTTGGACACGACAACAAGGTTAGAAATAATCATTATTTCTCCTTAAAACAAATTTCGATTTTTAAGTTCAAAAGAAACAAATGCGGTATAATTTTCAAATTACGTTCTACAAAGAAAAAGATAATATACAACATAGAGTTGCTGGAGAATATGATATTCATGTATCAAAATAGACATATATTCCTTTAGAAGATTCTTCTTTGTAAAATATGTAGCGAATTTACCCCAAATGAAAGAAAGACAAATTTCTTTAATTATTCGACGACGTAAACTTTCGGGAAAAAACCCTTCAACAGGCAATAAAGTATAAATACGACACTCTGAACGATACTAGAGAGAGAGAAATAAGGGTTCCCCGGGCCCCTGGAGCGCAAAAAAGGCCAACTGCCCGGGCTGTCCAGCTAACCAGTAGAAACCAGCCACTCTAGACTATATCTATACCAAGCCAATTGCAGGGCCGAACCAGCTGGTCAAGAAGTTCCATGCCTGCAGGGAATCCGGGAGTCCAGCCAAAGAGACTGTGTCGAAGGAGGTCCTCCCAAGCAGCAGGGCTGTCTGCATTCTGTGACGCATGAAAGCAGGGCATCTGAACAGAAGGTGGTCCACAGTCTGTTGTTCCTCCATACAATGTGGGCAAGATGGGTCTTCCCCAGGCTGCCAGAGAACCAAGTCTGCCCGAACATGGCCATGTTCTGTAAGTAAGGTGGTGGTGACTTCTCCAGGACGGACCTTAGGGAGGAATTGGAGCAACCGGTCTGGAGTATGGGCTATTCTCCTCAAATGCCTGTTGGAGTGGTCCCGGCAATAAACCTCCGTCCATGCGTCTAGGGCTGCCGTCCGTGAGTGGTTACGGGCCAGGCTTCTAGGCAGGATGGAAAATGATGGCTCTAAGGTAGAAACGGCCGCGTTCTTAGCAGCTCTGTCTGCTCTTTCGTTCCCATCGATGCCGCAGTGACCCGGCACCCAACACAGCTTTACATTTTGGTTGGTGTTCAGTGCGAGAACAATCTCAGCAACTAAGGTCGATCGAACTGGACCTGACGTACATATGGCTGACAGAGCTGATTTGCAGTCCGACGCGATAGTGATTTCCTCTCTAGAATAACCTTCCTCCACCAGACGGACCGCCCAGCGGATTGCCAGAAGTTCAGCCTGGAAGGCTGAGCAGTCTGGATGGAGCCGTAAGAGAACGGTCTGCTGATCTTCTGATGAGGGAACAATTGCAGCGCCCACCCCAGCCTCATTTTTTGATCCGTCTGTATATATTATGGGTGTTGTTATCTCCTCGATGCTTTGACTGAAAGACAATTGACGTCTATCTGGAGGGTATGGCAAAGAAGCAGGGCCTGGTCTAGATTCAAAATCTCCTTCATTGATTTCCTTTAGGAACGCCGTACGAGACCTAACAATAATATCGAGAGGAGGGCTGCCAGTGATGGAGATAGCTGAGACTGTTGGTGTGCGAGGACCTCCTCTCAGTACGCGTTTCGCAAAATTGTAGTGAAGGCTCCTAAGCTGCCTAATGCCTTCGTTGGAGAGAGCACGACGTCCCCATGCTGACGCTCCGTAAAGGAGGGCAGGCACCACCACCGCGTCGAAAATCCTAGTTCCAGCTGAAAAGGAGATTCCAAATTTTCCCCGTATGGAGTTGGTGAGTCGTGGGATTATTGATCTGCATCTACGTGTGATCTTGCGTAGGTGGGCGACAAATCCGCGGGTCTGGTCCAATTCTACTCCCAAGATTGTGATTGTCTTCTTGATGTTTAAAGGTTGACCAAGGATTTTAAGCCCTGTCTCGGAGTTGGGGTGAACATTACGCCATTGGAACAGGCAAGCTTGAGTCTTACTGGGGTTTATATTAAGACCGCACATCGTGCACCAAGATGTCAACCTTTCCAAGAAGTTGTTGGTGGCAGAGACCGGCAGGCGACCACGAACCTGAATCATAAGGGTGAAGTCGTCCGCGTAAGCTATTAATCGGCTCTCTTTGATGGAGGGAAGGGTGAAGATGGTCCGAGCAACTATGTTCCACAGGAAAGGACTTAGCGCTGAACCCTGGGGAGTGCCGAGCTGGGAGGATGTACACTCTGTTGCTGTCCAAGCTGAATAAGAGACCCTCCGGTCTTCCAAAAAGCTTTTTACTAAGCCGGTGATATACTCTGGGCAATTTAGGCGTTCAAGATTTTGAATGATTGCCGGCCTCCAAACAGTGTCGAAGGCCTTACTGATATCCAAGCTGATGACAAGAGTTTTCCTCCAGTGAGCTTGTCTTTCTTCAATGAATTGGGTGATACTTGCCAGTGCATCTTCCGCAGAACGACCATTTACAAAACCGTATTGATCTTCAAAGAACCATCCGTGACGATCCGCGAGCCACTGAAGTCTGGCCAGGATACATCTCTCGAAGACTTTGGCCATAGTGTTCAATAAAGTAATAGGTCTGTATTTCTCCAGCTGACTGGTGGCTGAATTGGAGGGTTTAGGCAGAAGTATGAGGCGGCCTTCTTTCCATGGACGGGGGAAGTGGCCCATACGAAGGCATTTGGTGAACAATTCGGCCAGCAGGAATTGCAAGGAAGGGCCGCCCAGGTCTAGGCACTTCGAACCAAGACCGTCGGGGCCCGGGGCTTTCCTTTTTCCACAGCGATGAATGGCTCGCAAAACTTCCCAGGGTTTGAATTCAGGTTCGTCTGAGTGCGCAGAAATTACATTCCTTTGCGGGTGAGGTCTGGTGTCAGGTAGGAAAAAGTGATTTAACACGGCCTGGCAAGTCTCATGAGGATTGTAAGGAGAGCCGTCATCATGTTTGAGAAGTGGCGGACCTCTGGGGGAGCCGCGACCCCGGGCGATAAATCGATGTATGGCACTCCAGGATGCGGATGACACCTCCTCGCAGAGATTAAACCAGGATTTACTTTTAGCTTTCCGTATAGCCGCCTTCAGTCGATTATGGCACGCTCGGTATAAACCGCGGAAGAAGTTCCTAATAGGACTCCGGACACTCTGACTGCAACGGCGGAGGGAGATAACAAACCTTCTGATCCGACTCAGTTCGAGGGTCCACCACGGCTTTGACGGTCTTGTAGTATTGGAGCGTCTCCTCATGGAAGAGTCACAAGCTGATTGCAGGATGGAAGTCAAAAGGAGGACCACCCTGTCAATATCTTCTGGGGTAGAGGCCTCGTTCAATAGGGCAGTTACCTGGTGGAGAGAAGAGTTTAGGAAGGATTTAAAGGTCTGTTCTTTACATGAGGATTCAACCCAGGAGGAGTTCGTCTCGTTATTGACCATGTCTAGGAATGTAGTCCAGATAGGTATATGGTCAGTGAAGGCCATCTCACCTAATAAACCCCTAGTGGCATGGATAGCCATAGAGCTGGAGGCCAGAGTGACATCTATAGAAGAAGACAAGGACCCATTTGACCAGGTAGAGATCACAGGGGGTCCCAAGAAATGAAGATCATTGAAGCTGGCGAATTCTTCCAGATTAGCACCCCGGAAGTCCAACCTCGCACCCATACCCCAGGTAGGAGAGTGGGCGTTAGTGTCCATACCCAGGATTACTGGAAGAGAGGCCCGTCTTATTGTATCTTCCAGAAGAGGGATGAAATCCTCGGCAGCTCTAAGGCCGTGCCAGTAGGCCGAGTACACCGCGATGATACTCTGCTCTAGACATATGGCTATGGAGGTTATGGCGGTGTCTGGGGAGGTTAGAGGGATGGGATGAAGGTTGCTACGTGCCACTATTCCCGAGGGGATGTAGGCGCCAGGGACAAAAAATGCTTGAAACCCAGGTGTGGGCCAGAAGAAGTTAGTTGGGAGTTCTTGCAGGAGCACGATGTCGGCCTGTGTCGAATTTGCCAAATTTGCAATTTCAAGAATGGCAGTTGGTGATTTTCTAGCGTTCACCTGCAGGACACGCAATGGCCTAGACATTGTTTCTTGTTCTGGCTATTCTCTCTTTTACAAAGGGACAGGAAGGTGAGGTGGCAAAGTGGTTGATGGGAGCTCCAGACTTTTTGCTGCAGCGGCAGCAGCGGCTTTGGCTTGGCTCGACCGAGCATTGGAAGCCCTCATGCTCTGCAGAGCCGAAGCGATAACAGATTGGATGGGCAGCTGGACAGGCAGACGCGCGGTGGCCGAAGCCACAGCAACGGAAGCATTGTTTTAAAGTATGACTGCGCTCATACCTGTGCATTAGACCTGCCACAGGGATACGTCCATGTTGACCGAGGATTTCGGCGACTTGGTTGTCCACTTCGATGAACACTGTACTGGTGTTGTGTGCCGCATTCTTCGATCGATGGACTACCTTGATGTCACGTTTTCCCTGGAGTGACTGCACGGTGTGGTTGGAGCGGAGGCTCTCGCAAATCTCCTCGTCCCGCACCTCCCCGTCCACTCTGAAGAGGCAGTATCTCGGTAGGATAACCGGGCGCTCGTGGCAGCTTAGACCCGTTGGCAGGGAGGTCAGCCCTAAAGCCAGCGACTTTGCCATTTGGGTCGTTTTGGTGTGGAAAACAACCTTGCCGTTGGTGTTTATGGACGCCACCACGTCTTTTGATGACGCTAGTGAAGGATGAATCTTTTGAATTTCCCTTAATATTTCCCTAGGGTTGGATTTGGGGTCAGCCGACTTGACGACGACATGCGATTCAAAGGAAGGAGCCAGATTCACAAATGTGGCTTTCACTTTGGGCTTCGGAAGTGCAGGCCTTACCGGCTTCTCTTTCTCAGCCACTACCGAGGCGAATGAGGTGGAGGGGATCGGGATGTTGGCTGTGGGATTGGGTCTTCCTAGACTGGCTCCCTTGAAGGCGTCCTCAAGAAGAAGTTCTGCCTCTTGGACGAGAGTCAGCATCAGTCCTCTGGTGGCCATCTGCATTTTTTCGGGGGTGTCCAAGCTGGTGTCCGCAATGATCGCCTCGAAGGTCCGGCACCCAAAGTTGAACAAGCTTGCTGTGCTGTTGAACTTGAATTGATTGTGGGAAGACGGGAGGAGGTCTTCGTCCTCAGGACGCGGCCGCTTTTTGTTGGTCTGCTGACCTCCTCCACCACCACCACCATCATTCTGGTTCGGCTCCATAAAAAATAAACTATCAATAGCAAGTTTACTTCAAAAAGACTAACCAGACAAGGAACACTATTGTCACGACAAGAGATTGTCCTAAGACTCTTTGCTTTTTAAATATTTTTGCTATATGAACGATACTAATGTTTGAAGTGAATATATATACACAAATTATTTACATAACTATAGAAAAGAAGCATGCAAATGAGAGTAATTTAACTTTTTGTAAAATAATAATTATAGAGGATAATTTAAAGAGATGCAAATCCATAGCTGGAGGCAAGAAATATTAATGAAGTATATGATATGTCTGATATGGAGTTTAAGTATATAAATATTTTCTTATTTATATATAGTTATGTAAATAATTTGTGTATATATATTCACTTCAGCCATTAGCATCGTTCAGTCGTATTTATACTTTATTGCCTGTTGAAGGGTTTTTCCCGAAAGCTTACGTCTTCGAATAATTAAATAAACTTGTCTTTCTTTCATTTGGTAAAATCGCTACATATATTCCTTTAATTATACATCATAATGATGCACTGTGTATTACCCTAGTAAAAAAAACCTTTACTATTAATGATAAAGAATGAGCAGCGGCACCAATTTTGGCAAATTCAGACAACAAGCCAAATGGTATACTATGAAAGCCAAAGCCCGAATTTACCAAAACTTGTGTTATGGCTTATTATTTATCATTACTAGCATAGAAATTTCTAGAGTGATGTACAGTGAGTGTATTGTCCTGATGTATAATTAAAGAGAGAGATTCATCCTATGGTACATGAATATACACCAAAATATTTACAAAAGAACCTGCTGGTTGATAATATGCTTAGTATCCACTTCAGTGTTAAGTGAGCAACACTAAGTTGGTTTCTACTCTTTTTTAAAGTTTAATTTGAATGTTTGCAGTGATGTCTTATGGCTTCGTTAGGTTGTGTTAACCTAAAGTTAAATTAACATAGTCAAAACTAAAGCTTAAATTGTTGATTTACAACTTCCAACAATCAGTAACGTGGGGAGATATGTTTAATCACCAAAACTTTAGCCTTAGTGAAGACATTTTCAAATCATTTCAAATTTGATTTTAGAAAGGTGGGAGACACTTGTATGCTCAGTTTAAAAGCTTTCATAATTGCATTCAACAATTTTCCTTTACTATATTCACTTCAATATGAATACATGTATATATATGAAAGAATAGTACAAATGTGACATTGTACTGAGATAAGGTGCATAAATTAAGAAAAAGGCATCTCCTTATCGTGCAACTGAAAGTTGCTGATGGCTTGCGCCATCTATCGGAATAAATATCAACTATTCTCGTTGATTTTTAATTATTCCAGAATTGGCCAAATTTTTCTTGATTAATCAAGAATGGGTATTTGGCCAATTCTGGAATAATTCAAAATAAACGAGAATAGTTGATATTTATTCCGATAGATGGCGCAAGCCATCAGCAACTTTCAGTTGCACGATAAGGAGATGCCTTTTTCTTAATGTATATATATGTGAGTTTACCTAAAGAGGCACCTCTCCCTTCAATTAAGCATCAGAACAATGCAACATGTTAATCACCTTATTAAAAAAAACTTTACTAGTGATAATATAGAATGACTCAAAACACCAGTTTAGGTAAATACAGACAAAATTTCAACCTGTATATTTATCGCCCGAATTTGTCAAAACTGGTGTTTTGGCTTATTCTTGTTATATATATATTAATTAATTGTTCCACAGAGTGTGTGTAAGCTCACAGGTAAATAGGCGATAACCTAAAGAGAAAAAAGTTCCTTTGTTCAATATTAGTTTCCCTTTTATATTTTGTTCTCTCTCTTGTAAATCAATAAATATAATGTTTAATTAATAATTATTGGAATCAGTTTCATTAAAAATATTCTAAGCAAAGTCAACAATTCTTTATCAAATCACTAGTAACGTTTTTTAGTACACGCTTGTTCGGCGGTACATATACTAAAATTGGAACGATGCAGAGAAGATTAGTATGGCCCCTGCGCAAGGATGACACGCAAAATCGTGAAGCGTTCCATAGTAACGTTTTTTAATAAGATCATAAACATGTTGTATTGTTTTGAGGCATAATTAAAGGAAGAGGTGCTTCCTTTTAGATGCCCTCCTAATACATTTGCGAACCAACTGGAGATTGAAATTGAAACTGATTTATTACAATGTTCATATAAGATTATATATGGTTAATTACAAAATTGAATATATACGAATATAAATAAGATTATATAATGATAAATATAGGAATAAATAGATATATAATTATATATGGTTATATAAGATTATATATATGGTTAATTACAAAATTTAATATATACGAATATATAAATAAGATTATATAATGATAAATATAGGAATAAATAGATATAAATAGATAAATATAATTGATAACTATACATATATTTTTTTATTTAAGTAGCCCAGGTTCCTGGAGCGTACATATACATATATAGAGTGCGCGCATGTTCTAGTGAAAAACACAAACATCCTCGATAAAGAGAGGCGAGTTGCCCCTCGAAATATTGGAACAATAAAAATAATTTGAAATCCAATATATGCATCTTTTTTAAATATACATATATATAAATATATATGTTATGAATAATTTTGTTGTTGTTGTTAGATAAAGGGTTGATAAGATAAAGGGTTGAGGTGCAGCCGTGATAAAAATATAATTATTTACCGTCAAGTAGATTTTATTTTCAATTACTTGAGGAAAGATTACACATTAGTTATTTTCACATTATATAGAATTTATAAAGTTGATCCTATATTAGTGATTTAAAAGAATAGATATGTTAACTACGCATATTTACAACAAAACTATACAACAAAACTGAAAGTCTTTCTAAAAACGATGATAACAAAAGTAAAATTATCAATGAATAAAATAAAATATATATTTTTTAAAATATAGAAGTATTTGAGTTTTTAGATTATATAATATAAATACAACTGGAGAGAAAAAGAAAAAATATATTTTAAAGATGTTGACCAGTATTACCCTTAACTTATATCTAAAAGATAATTGTTTCATTTCAAAAAGAATCTTACGCCTTTAAAATAGTTTCGAATTTTGATAAATCCTTTCGCAATAAGTCTCTTGTTTACTTTAACCGCAAGCTTTCGAATTCTCGCTCTTCAACAGGCAAAGAATAACGTTGTGAATATGGTGCGAGGTGAAGTGATAGGAAGCAGATTGTTAGTGGGTTTATTGGTCCCTCTCACTTCACTCTTTTTTTCCGTTAGAGAGTGAGATCTCCAACGCTAACGGTTAAAGTCTTCTTCTTTCTTATCTCCATACTCTCTGGGTGAAGTAGAATGCGTCTGCCTCTGTCATTAAGACTGGGAGCACTACTCAGTGGCAGGCCGACTTAGCTCCAAAAGAAATGGCCGCCTCTGACATGAGGAACAGACACCATGTGCAGCCGCTCCTAACATGGAGTACAGACTTCCTCCTGTATCCCTGGAGCCCTTACAAGGTACTATCAGCCGGGCCAGCTGAGCCCAGGTTTTTTAGTGGGCTTGTTACTGCTCCCCCTTTTTCATCCGGGCTTGGGACCGGCAACAGTTAAAGTAAATAAAAGAACTAATTGCGAAAGGATTATTCTTTTAAATAGATAGTATTTTTCTGAATTCTCTCTTTATTTTTTAAAAATTATAATTGATAAAAAGCTAACTCCTACAACAATGAAATTGATAAGTCTCCATCACAAGTCGAGTTCAAACTTTGGTGACGGCGGTATGGACAACTTTTTCAAATTTGATCAATCCTCTGTCTAAATCTTGAACACGGCTCTGACAGCCGGTATGCAGTGTATGTAAATTAGATAGTTTGTCCATAGAGATTTCTCAGCAGTCCTTGACAACAAAGTATTTCTCCAAGATGAAAGATTGAGTTCCAGTGAGAGAGAGGCATAAGTACTTCTTTTATATCCTTTCTACGCTAAGTTTCACTTGTTAAATTTGGTAAAAAAAAAAGTTTAAAGATATTAAGAAAAACGTTCAAAATTTTGACACCTCAGTTCACAAATCAATTAAATATAGAATCTCAATATATATATATATATATATATATATGTTATAAATAAAAATGAATATTGAAAATAGCTTTAATTGAGCTTATGGAATATATAAAAGACATAATTTGGTAAAAGTACTGCCTGGCTTAAGGTGAGTAAAATGAAAAAAAAAATGAAAAGCTTATTTACATAATGTCCAAAAGTTTTGAGCCGGCCATCGGGGAAGAACAACAACGAGTTTTTATATGCAAAGCGTGACCTCTGGCGGTCGATTTAACAGAATATTTGATTCTATGAAATATATTTTATAAATAAAATAATATTTTAATATAACATATATACTATTCATGATAAAATTGTGAAAAAAAGTTTTAAAATTACAAAATATTTTCTCACAATGAGTTTCTTTTTTTATTACAAAACGCTAGCTTCCAAGTGATAATCGCTCTTCAACGGGCTTAATAAAACATCGACTATTTCTTACAAGAAATATTTACAAAAACATACGCGCGCAGTGTGTTGAAGAGCGATTATCGCTTGAAAGCTAGCGTTTTGTAATAAAAAGAAACTCACTGTGAGAAATTATTTTACAATTTGAATATATATATATTATATATCGTTGAGGTACAGCTTGCACCACGCTGATAGGGGCCAACAACCCGAAACGCGTCCGTGGTTAGCTTTTCTTGATTAATCAAGAATGTGTATTTGGCCAATTCTGGAATAATTAAAAATCAACGAGAATAGTTGATATTTATTCTAATAGATGGCGCAAGCCATCAGCAACTTTCAGTTGCACGATAAAGAGATGCCTTTTTTTCATAATATATTATATGGTTTTTAAAATAAATAATGAAACCTCAGCAAGAGATCAGCAAGTTTATTTCTAGTTCTTCTGTTGAGGGGTATGTTAACCTGAAAGCTAGAGAAATGAAAATGGTACAAGAAACTTAACCCTGGATTGTTTGTTGCCATTGTTGAATTATAAATCGTGGATGAACGTGTTGTATAGTAGAGATAAAAATTATAGCATTGATGAAGTTAATAAGTTTACATTTTCAATTTAAAAAATGGAGTGTGTGTGTGTGGTGTGTTTCACATAAAAATAAATTAGATAATAAAAAAGCATATATTGGATTTAATCAAAAAATTATTTGCTAATATTTCGGTTGGCTGAATGCCAAACCTTTATCGAGGCATTATTGGCAAATAAATATTTTATTAAATCCAATATATGCCTTTTTATTATCTAATGATTTAAATATGGTTTGCTCTATTTTCAAAACAAATAAATAATAAACAAAACAGCTTCAGAGCGATAGAGAGGAGTTTATTTTTTATATTCATCTCAACATTTGTATATTACAAACCCTTCAACAGGATTTATTTTTCTATTTCTATGAAAAATAGACACTTTGGCCAGTTAGAGTTTTTTTATTTTCTTAACGTTTCGACAAAAATCTATTATTAAATTAAATTTAATTGCCATCTATCGTTAAAATTTTACACAAATAAATTTACTGGCAATGCGCTTCTTTTAAATATCATAAAATATTATCTCTACAGACCTTACTGCAATGATATGAGTTATTGAATGAGAGGGCTTGTCTCATCAATAGTGAACCCTCTCAGCGGTTTCGCCAAATTAATCTCTATACCGCTCTACTATTGTATTGGATTGGTTTGGAGTATACCCTGTATTTTCTATGGAAGGCAGCTTAGGGGTGTTTAGTGAACTATGTACATAATCTTATAGGTCTGTAGAGGAACATACATATAATTTCAAGGTGTTGTATGTTGAAAAAATCTATTATCTTCGTAAGGAGAAGTAAATAAAAATAAAGCATTTGGCAAGGCGTTAAAATAATTGTTCTGAGGTTGCAAGGGCGTTCTTACGTGATTTATTTATAACTAGACGAATGGCCCGGGCAACGCCCGGGTTTTACCCGAGTGCGGATATGTTTTTAAAACGTTGTCTTGGGTGGTCGCTATAGACAGGGTGGTCTGTATAGACAGGTGAATGTAACACACAGCTGATAACAGGGTTGTCTAGAGTGGCCGCTATAGACAGGGTGGTCTGTATAGACAGGTGGATGTATCGCACAGCTGATAACAGGGTTGTCTGGAGTGGCCGCTATAGACAGGTGTATGTATCACACAGCTGATAACAGGGCTATCTGGAATGGCCGCAATATACAGGGTGGTCTGTATAGACAGGTGGATGTATCACACAGCTGATAACAGGGTTGTCTAGAGTGGCCGCTATAGACAGGTGGATGTATCACACAGCTGATAGCAGGGTTGTCTAGAGTGGCCGCTATAGACAGGTGAATGTAACACACAGCTGATAACAGGGTTGCCTAAAGTGACCGCTATAGACAGGGTGGTCTGTATAGACAGGTGGATGTATCACACAGCTGATAACAGGGTTGTCTAGAGTGGCCGCTATAGACAGGTGTATGTATCACACAGCTGATAACAGGGTTATCTGGAATGGCCGCTATATACAGGGTGGTCTGTATAGACAGGTGGATGTATCACACAGCTGATAACAGGGTTGTCTAGAGTGGTCGCTGTGGACAGGGTGGTCTGTATAGACAGGTGGATGTATCACACAGCTGATAACAGGGTTGTCTAGAATGGCCGCTGTGGACAGGGTGGTCTGTATAGACAGGTGGATGTATCACAGCTGATAACAGGGTTGTCTTGAGTGGTCGCTGTAGACAGGGTGGTCTGTATAGACAGGTGGATGTAACACACTGCTGATAACAGGGTTGTCTAGAATGACCGCTATAGACAGGTGTATGTATCACACAGCTGATAACAGGGTTGTCTAGAGGGGGGCAGGGAGGACACGTGTTCGCCGGCAGCCAATGGGCGCGCATTCTATCCGTGAGCTTCAGAATAAGGCAATTATATAAGTAGATATTTATTTTATCCTATACTTCTGTAGAAGGATTTGTTCGAAAGCTTGAGAGATGAATATGTAAATAAAGCAAGAAACTTATCCCCTCTGAAGCTGTCTTGTTTATTATGTATTGTAGAGGTTTTTACTGTTCTAAATAGAGTTCCACGTTGAGATACAAAATGTGTTGATATTTCATTAGTGTTATGTAGGGAGGGTCAGAGGAAGGATGGTTTAAGCCAGGCCTGGCCAACCCGCGGCCCGCCGTAAAAAAATTTGCGGCTCGCCATTTAACTTTATATTTCTTTTGTAACTTTCATTTCTCGTCTGTATATTCAAAAACAGAAAATATATTGAAATAATTATAATAATTTAAAATTTTGATATAGTTAAAGTTTTTAGACTTTGTTTACGATTCCGTGCGGCCCGTGGCGTCATTTAGGTTGGCCAGGGCTGGTCTAAACTATTGGTTTTTGACCGCTACGAACCGGGATCGACTCCCGCATTGGAAACTTTTTTTTTCCTATTTAAAAAAATGCTCCAATGGCCCCTGATTCTTACAAAAGTTCAACCTCCATCAGAGAGTGCGAGTAACCAAACGGGACTCTGGCACATTTGTAAATGCAAAATTCGAAATGCTTTTCACATGTGTAGACATGTGGTGCACTTACTTTACGAGTACTCGCTAACTAACCACCATGATTATCATGGCCTCTACCACGTGTACTAGGGATGATAAAAAAAGTGTTATGTAGCAATGTCGAGATGGTCTATCTAGAAATGCCACGTCATCACTAAGGCCAACTTCTGTTTCCCGGATGGAAGCGCTACCACTGCGCCCATAACTTTCTACCAAACCTATGGATACAAGCATGTCTTCCTATCTCTAGCTGATCATAAACCAACCTACAATCATATAATATTCTCCAAAAACTAGAGGATACCATTTAATATTGTAAACAATAAACCATAAGAACATGTAACAAAGTTTTAAACAATAAAACGCCTCTTTAACGACCATGTCGTATTAGCGATCACTTTCCTACAAAGTCATAAGCCTTGAAAGATATATTGATCACATTTTTCGACTAATTTACTTTCTCGATGAGTTTAATAATTATCTTACTCTTTAATCTCACCAATAATTTTGAAGAAAAATCCATTACTAATTGTGTAACTGATTGCTGGTGCCATCTATCGGAATGACAAATGTTACACCACCAGGTTGTAGTTTAGCAAGGTCATAGAACTTTATATTTTCCTTCTCTGTGTTATATATGTTTTTCTACCGAGAGTGGGTTTCCATAATTAAAGCAAATAAAAAAAGTAAATAAAAAGAAATTACCTTTTGGAGTTGTGACATTTATTCCGTTGATGTCTTCCTCGTAGTTGGTGATCCCAAAGTCCGTGGCTCTCTGCAGCAAATTGGTCCATCTTTGCGACAATCTTCAAATTGGGGCATGGTCACAGTGGTATGTGTGTGTTAAATATACATAATATTACTCTGTTTCAAATATTAATAAAATATCGAAGTAAATATTTTAGTATATTACATATTTTAGTATTTTATTTACATAGTACTATTATTCTCATTATCAATGCTATAGTACTGATTTCCACATGTGTAGACATGTGGTGCACTTACAGTAAAAGCAGTCAACTACTACCCAATCATGATTATCACCACGTGTAATAGGGATATTAGTAAAACAGTATTATGTATTAACACAAAGCAATAACGCGCCATCTATACATATAAAATAAAAGGATTTAAAAGCGCGAATGCCTCCCCTATACATAAAACAAACTTCTACTGTCCTTACTGCGATGAAAAAATATATTGGGAGGGCTTGGCTCATCAGTGGTGAACCCTCCCAGCGGTTTCGCCAATTTAATCCACCAGACCGCTTCTCAGAGCTCTAATACTGTGTTGGATCATTCTACTTTTATATGCTACACTGAAGGATGGAATCTTAGAAATGGTTTTCAAGTAAACTATGGACATAAGCTTATAGGACAGTAGCATTACATTCAAATATTTGCTTCGAGCAATGCTCTTCAGCAAACTATAAAGACAAGGCCAGTTAGGCATAAATTAACACAAAACAATAACGCGCCATCTATATATATAAAATAAAAGGATTTAAAAGCGCGAATGCCTCCCCTATACATAAAACAAACTTCTACTGTCCTTACTGCGATGAAAAAATATATTGGGAGGGCTTGGCTCATCAGTGGTGAACCCTCCCAGCGGTTTCGCCAATTTAATCCACCAGACCGCTTCTCAGAGCTCTAATACTGTGTTGGATCCTTCTACTTTTACTACTAGGTATACTAACATATTATTATACATTTTACATTTTTTGGTGGTATTATAAAGTAACCTATTACTTATATATTAGTATTACATAATAGTATACGTAGCATTACAATTTAATTGAAAACATAAATCATGATGCAGCAATACCAACTAACCGTTAAATATTCCATAACATTTCCTAAATAAACCAAACCAATATTGTAACTGAACAAATGGTTACGGTTGTTTCTAACCATATACACAAATGGACAAAAGGAAGTTGTACCTTTTAGCATGTATATCGGGATTCAGACAATAACTCTGAAAGATACACTTATGGGGACAAAACTTATGGAAGTTGTACCTTTTAGCATTTATATCGGGATTCAGACAACAACTCTGAAAGATACACTCATGGGGACAAAAGGAAGTTGTACCTTTTAGCATGTATATCGGGATTCAGACAATAACTCTGAAAGATACACTCATGGACTTAAGGAAGTTGTACCTTTTAGCATGTATATCGGGATTCAGACAATAATACTGAAAGATACACTCATGGACAAAAGGAAGTTGTACCTTTTAGCATGTATATCGGGATTCAGACAATAATACTGAAAGATACACTCATGGGGACAAAAGGAAGTTGTACCTTTTAGCATGTATATCGGGATTCAGACAATAACTCTGAAAGATACACTCATGGACAAAATGAAGTTGTACCTTTTAGCATGTATATCGGGATTCAGACAATAATTCTGAAAGATACACTCATGGGGACAAAACTTATGGAAGTTGTACCTTTTAGTATGTATATCGGGATTCAGACAATAATTCTGAAAGATACACAAATGGACAAAAGGAAGTTGTACCTTTTAGTATTTATATCGGGATTCAGACAATAATTCTGAACGATACACAAATGGACAAAATGAAGTTGTACCTTTTAGCATGTATATCGGGATTCAGACAATAATACTGAAAGATACACTCATGGGGACAAAACTTATGGAAGTTGTACCTTTTAGCATGTATATCGGGATTCAGACAATAATTCTGAAACATACACTCATGGGGACAAAACTTATGGAAGTTGTACCTTTTAGCATTTATATCGGGATTCAGACAATAACTCTGAAAGATACACTCATGGGGACAAAACTTATGGAAGTTGTACCTTTTAGCATGTATATCGGGATTCAGACAATAACTCTGAAAGATACACTCATGGACAAAACTTAAGGAAGTTGTACCTTTTAGCATTTATATCGGGATTGAGACAATAACTCTGAATAAGATAGATAATCTTGTGGTCCTAGAACACATATAGCCGACTACTGTACTGTCTATATGTAATATCAGTCGTGGATCAAGTGAAACCAGTAAACCTGGAAGTTCCAAGTTCAGTCTGGGATGAGACATGTAAGGACACAAGTCTTATACTCCAGGAACCAAAGGTCTTTGTAACCACTATTGAACAGAAAAGTGGTGGTGGTGTCTTGTCCATCCAATCTCCATGGAATGGGAGAGTTCCATTGCCCCGTTATTCAGACACATTTCAGAGTTTCCTGTTCACGGTTACCGTAGCGGCTTGGGACAACAGGAAAGTAGACTGGTTAATTATAATTAATATAATTAATAAAATTATTTCTTATAGGAATAATATATATATATATATAGTCGATGTTATATTGAGCCCGTTGAAGAGAGCGATTATCACTTGAAAGCTAGCGTTTTATAATAAAAAGAAACTCATTGTGAGAAAATATTTTGTATTTTAAAAACTTTTTTCACATTTTTATCATAAATAGAGACCGGTTAATGGAATAAGGTTCACCATCTTTTATTCTTTCAGATAGTGAGTATAGATTGTATCAATATTCCAGAATGACATATCTTACAGGAGACTTCACATGTGTGTCGTTTTTCTTCAATCATAGCACTATTCATATTTTAACACCACACTGACAAAGAGTCGAATTAGGGTCGAAACCTAAATAAAACCTTTTGGTTTACTCTCATTCCACAAAAAAAAAAATACTTTTAATTAATAAATATTCTAAGAAAGAGAACTTTGAACTATCATATAAAGAGGTTTTATTGACCTTGGAGAGGAAAAAGGATGTAAAAATAATTTGCATAATAAGAACTTAGAGAAAAACGCCTATGATGTCATGGTAGTGTTGACCAATGGCAGGGCGAACCGATTGACCAATAAGATGTTACCAATAATGATCGTCTGGTGGAAGCTAGCAATCGGTGACTCTATGCAAATTTAATGTGCCTCACGCCAATATCAAATCAGTAATTAGCTTCCGAGTTTTTTTTTTTTTTCAAGCTAGGCAACCCTGATAGACAGTGTCGCTAGATTGAAAACCAACTATTTAAAAATATTCTGTCACTGTATATATATTTGTTTTTATTTTTTATATATTATATTTTTGTTGAATAATTATCAATTTTTGGCCTTATAATTTAAAAAAAAAAAAGACATTTTAATTGTAAAAAAAAATAATTTGTTAAAAATTACACTCATGTACAAAACTTAAAGAAGCTGTATCTTTTAGCATGTATATAGGTATTCAGACAATAACTCTGAAAGATATTACAGTGACCTTTATTAAAGACACACGATATAATCAAGTGTGAACAAAATTGACTCTGAAGGTCACTGTAATATCTTTCAGAGTTATTGTCTGAATCCCGATATACATGATAAAAGGTACAACTTCCTTAAGTTTTGTCCGTGAGTATATATGAATTAAATATATTGGTATTGTGGTTTGAATACACAATTATACGTGCATCAAATCACTAAGTATGCAACGTGTATAACGACACAAAGTCTAAAAAAACTATATACACATCAATAGCTCTTGTGATTCTTTATTTCTCTGTCTCCTTTTTTCAATTCTTGTATTTTTATTCAATTCTATAAATTCGACCACCCTACATACATGTAATATCCTACCTATAAAACCAAAGTCATCTCTCCCGTCATAATAAACGTCAAAAACTAGACAACATCTATTATATGGCGTCTAGTTTTTGACGTTCGCCATATAATAGATAGCGTCTAGTTTTTGATGTTTATTTTGACGGGAGAGGAGACTTTGCTTTTGTAGATGAATTTCCTCCCTGAAAAATTTTATCTATCCCATGGGTTGGCAAACTTTTGAGTCGAAAGAGTCAAAAATTAAAATTTACAAAATTTTTAAGAGCCACAAAATTTTTATCTTGCCAACAATAAACAGTACTCGCATAAATAATATTGCCACGTGGAAAATTAGGGAAGATCAACTTCGGGATGAGACAACAATTTATTTCAGGCAAGAACAAACTATGAGTGATAAACAAAGAGGGAAATTTACAGAGTAGCAAAATATAAACATGAAAATGACCACTCTGTTAATAAAAATAATAAAATTAATAAATACTTTGAATTTAATTTCCATCTATCGTTAAAAATTCTACACAAATAAGTTTACTGGCAATGCGTTTCTTTTAAATATCATCAAATATTATCTCTACAGACTGTCTGTAAAAATAATATTTGATGATATTTAAAAGAAGCGCATTGCCAGTAAATTTATTTGTGTAAATTAATAAATACTCTCTTACAATATTTACATATGGAACTATGTAAATCAGCTTCACATCTAAAGAGCCGCATGTAGCTCACGAGCCGCAGTTTACCCACCCCTGGTCTAACCTATATGTAAATGAGAGATACCATCAAGATGTGCCGCTCAGTCAACTTCAATATAGAGGTTTGGTCATCAGAGAACGTTACTTCTTACCTTGTTCTGACAGCTTCGTATCCACTGATTCCTGTTGACCCATCGATTATATCGTATAGATAGAGGCTGCCTGGCCGGCATTCATATTTCTATGAAAAATAGACACTTCGACCAATTAGAGTTTTTTTATTTTTCTCAACGTTTCGACAAAAATCTCAAAAATCAAAAGTTTTTGTCGAAACGTTGAGAAAAATAAAAAAAAAACTCTAACTGGCCGAAGTGTTTATTTTTCCATCCATTATAGATATAATTATATATATATATGTGTAAAAAATAGTAGAATAATAAAAAGGTCAGGTGTTTGTTATTAAAACCAAAAAAAGCATATCCTGAACAAGTTCATGTAAACCTTTTAGATGGCAGAGCACCATCTAGTGGAACAGAAATCAACTAAACGTTGTTTAACCTGTTACCTGATATTTGGCCAACCCATTTTCTTTATAATTCAAGAAAAGCCTTTTGTGGTTGGCTTTTTTTGTATTTATCAAGAAAATGGGTTAGACAACTATCAGGGAAGAGGTTAAATCAACGTTTAGTTGATTTCTGTTCCACTAGATGGCGTTCTGCCATCTAAAAAGGTTTATGTGAACTTGGTCAAGATATGTTTTTTTTTTATTTCAATCATATATATATTAGTTAGTAAAAAGGCATATATTGGATTGAATAAAATATATGCCTTTTTACTAACTAATGATTTAAGTATGGATTGCTCTTTTTTTCAGAATATAGATACATACATAACGCTATGTACAATGTACATGGAGCCTCTGCTACCACTGCAGAGTTTGGTAGAGAATCGACAACGGGCCTCCAGAGACACCACACATTTCGCGATCTAAGAAGAAAACTCTTCGATTAGAATCTTACCTACACCAATCCTTCCTTCTTCTACCCATTCCTTTCATTCTTACTTCAAATTATCTCCCGATGATCCTCTGAGTACATGTCCTTCAAACTTTCATTTCCTTCTAATGATCGCATTTATCATATTATACTCAACATTAAAAACATAAGTTATATGTAAAACAACACTTGAAGTTACACCGCATGAGTTTCTTTTCAATGAAAAATAAAAATTTATTTCAAGGTGAAATATTGACTATTTCTAACCTTTTTGGATGAGGTATGAAAGGGTGAATTATGAAGAGTAATGATGAACGGAAAAATAAAAGTGTCCAGGGATGGATATATGTATACCTATATATTATAAGACAAAAACACGTCATCGATATAAAAAAATGAAGCATTAAAGATCGAATGTTTCCCTTACACATAAGACAAACCTCTACTGTCCTTACTGCGATGAAAGGACACATTAGGAGAGCTGGGCTCATCAGTGGTGAACCCTTCCAGCGGTTTCGCCAATTTAATCTATAGGTTTAGACATAATCTATATATTATGATACATTAGCGCACCATCTGTTATCAAAATTAGAAACAATTATAGACGCGTATGATTCTTTTTAAAAATAAACAATTTATACTGCAGTAATGCAATGGAAAAATTAATGGTAGGGCATGACTCATCAGTGGTGAACCCTCCCAGCGGTTTTGCCAGTTTAAATTGTTCATACTTAAAAATAATCATAAGCGTCTATAATAGTTCCTAATTTTAATAATCTATATAGACATGTCTAGACACGTCAGCTCCACTAACTGGTAAATAACTATCATACACAGAGATGTAGTTCTCCGCCAATTAATACGTGCCAGGATGCCGTCCGTTGAAATACTAATGGGACCCTCGTACTCAGGAAACGGTAATTATGCACTACAGAATTATGCAACTTTTCTGTTGCGAAAGTACGACCTTACTTTTATGGGATGTGGGGCTGAAGAGAAGTATTTTCGCCATGAAACTGGTGTTCATAGAGAGAGAATTTTTGTAATTGTGGTTTCAGTTATTCTAATGGTGTATAACAGTGTTTCATGAAAAAGGTGATTACGGTTCGATCAAATGTTGTAAATAAAGGTTGAAGATTTTTTCAGTTATAAATATCCACGCTGCGCGCGTTTGTTTTTGAAAATATTTCTGGTAGGATAAAGTCGATATTTTATTAAGCCCGTTGAAAAGCGATTATCGCTTGAAAGCTAGCGTTTTGTAATAAAAAGAAACTCATTGTGAGAAAATATTTTGTAATTTTAAAACTTTTTCACAATTTTATCATGAGTAAAGGTTGAAGAGAATCATTTATAAGTGGAAAGAAACTTCACAAAGACATCAGTAAAGTAGACACCGCCAGCTGACAAGAAACCATACACCACAGCTATTACGACAGAGTTCCAAGAAAGGGGGGGGGGGACAGTAGTATCATCAGCAGGTGGTGCAGGGGCACACTCCAGGGGACCCCCCATTCAGCGGTGGCTCACATTCCTGGAGCTGCCAACCGTGATTCACCTCTTCCCGTCTGACTTTTATTCCACGGCTCCAGACAGGTCCAGAAACTTTCCTTCAACATAAATCACATTCATAGAGCTGAACTTCTTAGTAACTGTCATATATACACTCATAGACAAAACTTAAGAAAGTGGAAAGTCTTTGATATTGCCAGTCGTCTAAATTTTTCTAAGGAGACAGATACAATTTTGTTCTCGTGTGTCTTCATTAAAGGTCACTGTAATATCTTTCAAAGTTATTGTCTGAAAATCCCGATATACATTTCCAAAAAGTACAACTTTATTAAGTTATTTTCCACGAGTGTATTTAATCTTCATTTGGGGTCACCTTCATAAGTAATCTTCATGTACCAGACATCCATAGGTCACCTTCATCTATCGACCTTCATAAGTGACCTTCAGATATCTGATCATCACCGCCGAACAAGCGTGTACATAAACCTGGAGAGAGCATTAATGTTTTTCGGGACCTCTCGTGGAGGGTTCTCTAGAGCAATCCATATTTCAGTCAGGATTGGCTAGATAGCGGAGCAGTCGTTCCTGGCCTCACATTCCAAGAGGTCATCACAGGAATACTCCACCAATAAACAAAATTCGACCAAATATTCAAAACTCTTTATAATTTTATTTGTGAAATGTTGAGTCTCGGTTATACAGGTATGATTAAGAGTATTCTTATAAAATAAAAGGATTTAAAAGCGCGAATGTTTCTTTTATACATAAAACGAACTTCTACTGTCAGTAGAAGTTCGATTTATGTATAAAAGAAACATTCGCGCTTTTAAATCCTTTTATTTCATATGTATAGATGGCGTGTTATTGCTTTGTGTTAAGAGTATTCTTGTATTAAGAGATAGTTATAAAATTTGGAAGATAAGGTATAAAGAGGAGAGTGTATTAGCTTTTCTTGCAACCTAAACCTTAGATTATTAAAACATTGGATCAGTAAACATGAGGGCAACCACTTCCTTAATTTACCTTACTTTTTTTTTTCATATAACATTTTTTTTTTTTTAAACAAAAAAGGTGATGATGATAAATTCAATGAATAGTTACACAATCATAGAAAAAATATATTAAAACTTTATATAAACATAAATATTCTAAATAAATTAAACAGAGAGAAAACACCAAATGGATACGCAGCAAAAAAAAAAATATTTTCCAGGATGCATACAACCTTCGGGACTGGCCTCTGATTCCAGTAGTGATCTTTCATTAAAAAGTAACACATAATTAGAGCTTGAAATGAATAGCTCTTCCTAAAGAAACTGGCGATAGGGCAGGGAAAAAAAGGGGGTAAGTAAGGATAAGGGTATATAATGACGATCGCGCGCAGGGGTATAAGCGAAACAAGATTATGCTGAACAAAACGATCAGCAGATGTGGGAAGCACATCACAACCTGGCGCCACCTAGATGACCTTGAGATATCGCAGACGATTCCCCCCTGAAGAAGAAGAAGGAACCATCTTCGTCACGTTCTCATTTTGCAACCAAAGGACACAACCATCGTAAATCTTCTCGAATCTTTATATGACATGCGTCAAGAAGAGATAACGTGATATTTAGCACTTTAAATACCTTTCCTCTTTTACATTATCACAAACAAAAGAATTATTTAATGGCTAAACGATAAAAGCATTTTTTGCCCCCCTAAATCTTTTCAGATTTTATTAATATCAATAAAAAGAAGTGTGTGTATGTTTTGGTAAACAGTTGATATGTTATTTCCCTAATAAGATAAAATAATTTAGTATCTTTGAATTTTAATTTAATAATCAATTCTATAAATTGATAATATTTTACCACCAAAAAATCGCCATTTATTAATATTCTAGAAGATTGTGAGCTGTTCAGATTATGCTCTTGGCATCCTATCAAAAGAAAATATTTTAGGACCAAACGATAATGAATCGTTTTGGCGCCAAATACAACTCTGTTGAATATATTATTAGAATTGAATTTAAGCATTCTCAATATATTCTTATTGGATTATATATCTTTAGATTCTTTTTTTTTATTTATGTAAAAAAAATGCCTTTGTACTTAAGAAACAAGGTTTAAGCAATTTCTAGGCCTAAATAAAAATGCTGCCATAAAATAATTTGATTAATAAATAAATAAAGAAAGAAAGGTAAACCTATATTATTAAATAGAAATTATTCAATAACCAAATGAGACCAAATAACACGCTATTCAAAATATTCTTCAATTGAAATAACGAGCCATCAAATATCTAAGCCAGAGTCAGAGCCAAAGTCAGATAAATTTTTATACATATACAACTATATATATTTCCCTACACATTTTATCTACCCTTTATTTACTCCTTTATTTGATCTTTTTTCTGTGACAATTGATTAGAAGAATCAATACAGTTGTTTAAATTGTAAATTGACTAAGTCAGAGTCGTCTGGTGCCGTACATACCTTAGATGCATATTGGCTGCTATGTGTTCAAGGTCATATTTCAGGGAATAGCTATTGGGGTAACGTTTTCTGCACGTCACGATCTTTATATGAGGTTGGTAGTGGAACAATATATACCGTCGATTTTCCAAAGCCAGGGATCGAATCCCGAACTAGGCACTTTTTACTAAAGAAAAACATTTCTTCAATAGATCCTGATTCTTGAAAAAATGTAACTCCACTACTGAGTGCAAATAACAAAACGGGGGCTCTCTGGCACACTTGAAAATGCAAAAAATCGAACTGCGCTTTCTACCTGTGTAGAAATGTAGTGCACCTGCAGTAAGAGAAGTTGCAAACTATCTATCATGATTATTGTTGCTGATACCAACGATACCTGAGTACACCAAGTGTATTTAAGACAAGGAAAAAGAAAACGACATCTATAAACGTGTCCAATGGCCATAGTCTTAAAAATCTAAACCAGAGCTTTCATATGGAGAGTATTGATTAGAAATACACTCACGGACGAAACTTAAGGAAGTGTGAAATCTTTGATGTCGCCAGTCGTCTGTTTTTATGAAGGAGACAGAGGCAATTTTGTTTACACTTGGTTATCTCGTATCTCTTCAATAAAGGTCACTGTGTATCTCTCAGAGTTATTGTCTGAATCTCGATATACATTCTAAAAGGTACAAATTCCTTAAATTTTGTCCATGAGTGTAATCTTTCAGAGTTATTGTCTAAATCCCAATATACATGGTAAAAGGTACAACTTCCTTATATTTTGTCAATGAGTGTATCTTTCAGAGTTATTGTCTGAATCCCAATATACATGCTGAAAGGTACAACTTTCTTAAATTTTGTGATTGAGTGTAATCTTTCAGAGTTATTGTCTGAATTCCAATATATATGGTAAAAGGTACAACTTCCTTAAGTTTTGTCCATGAGTATATGTCAAGCTGTAGGAAAAAATATATAGACATTCTCACGTCAATTCATAAAATATCTCTCCATCTGTGAACCATTCGAACCATTCTGTTTTTCAAACAGAAATAATGTAATATATTTTCTCTCTCAATAAATAATAAGTATTTATAATAATGTATATATAAAATTGTATTTATTATAAAGTTGTTAACGTGATAATCCTGTTGAAGGACTGATAAGTCCGAAAGCTTGAAAATAAAAAGTTGCACAAGAAACTTAACCCTGGAAGCTTTATTTATTTTATAATAAATACTGTTTATATAAACACTAATATTTCTATGACCTTTACAGTTTACAGAAGACCTTGTCTGGAGGAGGACTCTCTCAAAATGGGGAAGTCTTCCTTGCTGAAGAAATTTGTACACATATACAACTATATACCTTGTATATATACTCTATATACTTTGTAGAAATTGATTAGAAGAATCAATAAAATTGTTTAAATTGTCAATTTACAATAAAGATCGGGTAGATTAAACTAACGAAGTGCCGCTAGTGTTCACCACTGATGAGCATGCTGAATAACGAATGGTATGTTCACCACACTGTGTTTAAACCACCATATTGCGGACTACCGTATACGCCATGTGGACAAATGGGTGGCTGACATGTAAAAAACGGCCAATGATAGTGGCGCCAGTCAAGAGTCGCGGCGCGTTCAAGAAAAAAAAAAAAAAAGCTGCGGGGGAAAAAATAGGGGCAAAAGGTGATGGCCCCTTGTGATGAGCTGTAGGGTAATTTTCTTTTAGACATTATTAGGAACGTGTCTAGTATTTTCTTGTTTCTATAATATTTGGAATTTCCAAAATTCTCTAGTACTATATCTTGGTCTCTTATATACTTTTGTGATATTGTTATAATTTGTTAGGAATTATAATATTGTTATATTGTGACTATATCACCTTAAAAGAAGTTTCAATACAATAATACTTAATTTCAAAATAAAGTCGTTCTAACAATCATCCAACAATGAAATAACAATTAAATCGTCACAAATAAACCGTAAAGGAGAATTCTTAATATTGTAACTATATATCACCACAAAAGAGGTGTTAATTCAATAATACTTAATTTCAAATTAAATTTCTAACAATTACACATATCCAACAATGTAATAACAATAAGATACATACATAAAACGTAAAGAAATTTGTAATGTCGTTTCTTGATTACCAAAAGGTTTTATTATACACAATAATTTTTAATTTCAAATTAAAGTTCTAACAATCATCCAACAATGGAATAACAATTAAATCCCCACATCAAACGTGAAAGAATTTGTAAAAAATATAGTGACTATATCACCAAAAGGTTTTATTACAATATAATAGTTAATTTCAAATTAACGTTCTAACAATCATCCAACAATGGAATAACAATTAAATCCCCACATACAACGTGAAAGAATTTGTAATATAATGAATATTTCACTAAAAGGTTTTATTACAATAATAGCTAATTCCAAATTAGCGTTCTATAACAATCATCCAACAATGTAACAACAATTAAATCCTACAAAAAAAAAACGTAATGAAAAATTACAATATAGCACAACACACACAAAAAATGTCTAACAATAATACTCAAATTCAACCTAATATTTTCCCAATTCTTCAACACAATGATACAACAATAAAGAACATATGCAAATGCGTACAATATTCCAAGGAGTATTAGCATATCTACGTTACATATATAAACCCAAGTAGAGACAAAACAAGGTGAAAAATCGGGTGACGTAATCCATATTACATTCAGGAAGGACTCTACCCATCCAATTTCATTAAATAAATATAAAATTCCACTCGGTGGGATCTTACACCCAAATTCCTTTTTGACATCAAAGCTCCAGGTCGGGAGAATATGCTGGGCGAAATTAAAAAGAGCTTTTCTTCCATGGAAATAAAACGTCGGCGGATTGGGTCGAATTTGTTGCCAAAAGATGCCATTGTAATCTTTTGGGGAAATATTATTTTTTTTATTTATTCTTTTGGGGCGCGAAAAAAAATTTTTTTTTATCTCTAAAATAAATTTATAAGCCTTTCCGTTTTACACCCCACAGAGTTTTTTATTTAGAACACTATGAATTTTAAAATGGTTAATATTCATTCGATTAAAAATATCAGCGATTCGAGCATTTTTAAAAGTATTAAAAATAAACTTATATTTATATAAATATACATTGTTGAATATAGAGCAATCCATTTATGATAATTTATGGCTCCCGATTCTTGCAAAAGTCCAACCCCACCAGAGAGTGCAAGTAACCAAAAGGGGCTCTGGCACATTTGTAGATGCAAAAGTCGAACTGCTTTTCAATGTGTATACATGTGATGCACTTACAGTAAAAAGCAGTCGCTAACTACCCACCATGATTATCATGGCCTGTACCACGTGTACTAGGGAAATAAAAATTTCATTAAATCGATATAAAATGAAATTCATTATCACAGGATTTGCTGCTTTCGAAAAATTACAAAAAAAAAAAAAAGCATAAGACGCTACAACTATTTTTATTTGCTTGGTTAAAGGAAGCTTTCGGACAAGCTCTTCTTCATCTAACTAGTTATTTGTCAACAATTACTAGGCATATGTAAATATGGAATAGACCTAATGAATAAATCATATTGTCCTACAAGTTCGAGACATATAAAGGATATTAGACATTTTCTATCTGGTTTACTAAAACTAAAAGTTGCTGATTGCTTGCGCCATCTGTCGGAATAAATATCAACAAATCTTTGAATTATAATTATTCCAGAAGTGACTGGTCAAATACCCTCTCTTGATAAATCAAGAAAAGCTAACTACACGTACTCATAAACGTGGTGTAAGTTGAACCTTAACGACCACGCTGATGAAGGCCAACAGCCCGAAACGCCTACGTGGTTAGCTTGTCTTGATTAATTAAGAATGGGTATCTGGCCAATTCTGGAATGATCAAATATCAACGATAATTGATATTTATTCCGAAATTGTTGTGAATCAAAGATTAATTATGAAAAAAGACATCTCCTTATCGGGAACTGAAAGTTGCTGATGGCTTGCGCCATCTATCGGAATAAATATCAATATGCGCAAACCATCAGCAACTTTGAGTTTCACAATCAGGAGATGCCTTTTTCCAAAAATGTATCCACCTGATCCCAGTACAATATCAATTTTGTACTATTTTACATAAATAAATATGTAAATATGAAAGTAGTCAAATTCAAACAACAATAACAAGTATCGCAGGTTAATCACAAAAAATGAATCCTCCAATGTAGCCAGCCTTTCGTATAGACATCAAGTAATAGACACAAATCTCGTTATTTCCTCGAGTTTACCAATCTGGTTATAGAGAAACCCGAGACCTACAATTTATATGAAAAAAACCGAGAATCATCATAGAAAAAAGTTCTAAAAACTCGGAGAGCGACAAATCCCACTTCAATTCGAAATGCAGCAAGCAGGCAGGCAGCGATGCGTGGTTGAGTAAAAAGGACCAGAAATTCTATGGCGGACAATTATGTGACATTTCAGTCGGCTTCTAAATTGGCTGCTAGAATTTCCCCTCCTTTAATTGTCACTGGCTCATAATGGCCACCTGTCACATCTGTCCCTTTTGTCCCTTAGAATAAGAGAATATATTTCTCTCTCTCTGTCCCCATGCGGTCTCTCGGTAACTGTTAGATTCTTTTCTTGAAGGTTTCTCTTTTTGTTAGAGAATGTTCTATATCTCTTTATTAGGGGCTGTGTAGAAATTGGAGGTAAAATCTCTGTTTTTATAAAGTAATGTGCTGCTTTTTTTCCATAGTATTATTCACGGTGTTTACGATGCCTTAATCCCTAGCTCTATACTAATTATATACTCATGGACAAAACATAAGAAAGTGGTTGATCTTTGATGCCGTCGGTCGTCTATATATATATACTAGCGGATGTGTACCCGGCTTCGCCCGGGTTTTATCCGAGTGAAAGTTTGCCTAACGAATATTATATATTATGAAGTATAATAAACAATGTTAAAGATTAGTTTTAATTATTAATCAAGATTGTGTGTGAATATGTGAGAAAGATGTAATATCGTTGTTGTTTTCTTGGCCGACTGTTTTACATATGGTGTTATCTTAAAATCGCTTGTTTTGAATATTTTTTTAGATTGAGATTATTAGCTAGTATGTGAAAAAATTAACTCTGTTGAATTTTTTTTGTATTTATATATAAATAAAATTAACTCTGTTGATTTTTTTTGTATTTAATCGATAACACCGAAGTTACGCATGTTAATGTTAGGAAAAATATTTTGATGTTAAGCAAAACCTGCTCCATCTCGTTTTACATAAATGTTGAAAATTTGGTCGAAATTGATGCATTGTAACGAAAGTTTTTAGCGAACACCACTTATGAAATTTGCATTTTATTAATATAGATATATATATATATATTTTTTTTTTTTTGGGGAGACAAAGGCAATTTTGTTCATATTTGGTTATCGCGTATGTCTTCATTAAAGTTCATTGTGTATCAAATATATTTCAGAGTTATTGTCTGTATCCCGATATGCATGGTAAAAGGTACAACTTCCTTAAGTTTTGTCCATGAGTGTATATTGTTCACACTTGGTTATCTCGTATGTCTTCAATAAAAGTCACTGTAATATATTTCAGAGTTATTGTCTGTATCCCGATATACATGGTAAAAGGTACAACTTCCTTAAGTTTTGTCCATGAGTGTATATTGTTCACACTTGGTTATCTCGTATGTCTTCAATAAAAGTCACTGTAATATATTTCAGAGTTATTGTCTGTATCCCGATATACATGGTAAAAGGTACAACTTCCTTAAGTTTTGTCCATGAGTGTATATTGTTCACACTTGGTTATCTCGTATGTCTTCAATAAAAGTCACTGTAATATATTTCAGAGTTATTGTCTGTATCCCGATATACATGCTAAAAGGTACAATTTCCTTAAGTTTTGTCTATGATTTTTAATATAAAGGTGTGTGTGTTTGTATGGTATTTAGGTTTTACTTATCATATTTATCATCAAGAATAATACGATTTGTCAACCCGATTGGACAATATATGGTAAATGTTAACAATACGTTTATGTAAAGAAGTACAGTATTTAAAAAAAAGTACCTCTCCCTTAAAAAAAAATATGGATTGAAATAAACAATGGCTCATCTCCAACAGCTCAATTTGCTACAAAATCAAAACTACTCAGAGAAGACGCTATGAACATTTAATAAAGAAAAAAAGTAATATATATAAAATAGAAGAAAAAAAACATCTTTCCTGATCGTACAAGTTAAGGTCGCTGATGGCTTGCGCCATCTATCGGAATAAATGTCAACTAATTGTTGTGAATCAAAGATAAGTTGAGAAAAAAGGCATCTCCTTATCGGGAACTGAAAGTTGTTGATGGCTTGCGCCATCTATCGGAATAAATATCAATATGCGCAATATATGCGCAAGCCATCAGCAACTTTCAGTTCCCGATAAGGAGATGCCTTTTTTCCCATAATTTATGCACCTTATCCCAGTACAATATCACATTTGTACTATTTTTTCACAAATATAATTTGATATTAATTCCGATAGATGGCGCAAGCCATCAGCAAATATTAATTGAACGATCAGGAGATGCCTTTTTTTTAATATTCAAACCACTTGTTCCTAGAGTACAATTTTATATGTGTACACAATATATTTTTACATCTAAATTTTTTGTTTATTGATCACTTATCATCGCTATAAAAAGTTATAAACACTTTATAATACAATATAATGCGGTTTATGATTGTAGAACGATGTTATGCAAATTTTACCGCAAATGTTTCATTTTTAAACGAAAAATTATAATTTATTTAAAGGAGAAATAACGATTATTTCTAACCTTGGAGATGAAGTATGAAAGGATGAATTGTAAAGAGTAATGATAAACGGAAAAATAAAATACTTTAATAACCACAACTTTTTTAGGCTATAAAAGGGAAAGTTTTTTTGCTTATCCCTAGTACACGTGGTACAGGCCATGATAATCATGGTGGGTAGTTAGCGACTGCTTTTTTACTGTAAGCGCACCACATGTCTACACATGTGAAAAGCAGTTCGACTTTGCATTTATAAATGTGCCAAAGCCCCGTTTGGTTACTTGCACTCGCTGGTGGGGTTGGACTTTTGCAAGAATCGGAGGCCAATGGAGCATTTTTTTTTTTTAACAGAAAAAAAGTGTCCAATGCGGGAATCGGGTCGTAGTGGTCGAAAACCAAACGGTTTAACCAGCCTTCCACCGACCCCTATAAAAAGGAAAGTAAAACGTATAATTGACAAATAGAGATATTTTAGAGGTTTGATGTGTGAGAGTTGAAAATCTCTCTCGATCATAACAATATGAATAGATGTCAAAGTTTTTGTCACACTTCCTGTACATACATCGGATAAGAGAAGGAAGGACATCTTCTTTGAAATACAAGAAAGTCTGCAAGAAAGAAAAAAAAACTTACTGAAAAAAAAATTGATCTTTTTTTTTTCTCTCTCTCTCTCCTTCTAACTTCACCATCGTCGAAATTTCTTCAACCATTTCTACCCAGTACAATACTCTTTTAACATTTTTTTTGTCTGTCTGTACTTCCTAACGCCTCGTTTTTCTCTCGCCATTTTAACATTAGATTCTATGTAGTATCGAATAGTATTTCCTGATATGTAAATATGTTAATTTTATTTACTTCTAGTAAACAATGATATGTAAATATGTTAATTTTATTTATTGTTGAGATTAAAACCACTTTATTGACATCTAGCCAACAATGAAACAAAGAATACTTATCAACAATAGAATTTATACAAAAAATATATATTTACATCAACACTAAGCCTTCTCAGAAGGAGCGTCAATTTGAATCAATGTTAGTGTGTTAGTATTTTATAGTTTTACAGTGGAATTGAATTTTTTTTTTTTTTACAAATACTCTAGAATTAAGAGAGAGTTTGAATATTCGGGTGAAAAAAAAATACACTTATGGACAGAACTTAAGAAAGTTGTACCTTTTAGCATGTATATCGGGATTCAGATAATAAATCTGAAAGATATTACAGTGATCTTTATTGAAGACACACGAGATAACCAAGTATAAAAAAATTGCCTCTCCTTCAAAAAAAAAAAAAACGACCGGCGACATCAAAGACTTTCCACTTCCTTAAGTTTTGTCTATGAATGTATATTTTTTAAATCTAAAAGAAGGAAAAAAAACCGCTTCTTCTACCGCGGCGAGTTATGGCCTTATGTATAATTTATGCCTAACTAGTCTTTTTATGAATTGTTTGTTGAAGAGAATATCTCCATGACAAATATTTATAAGTAATTCTATTGTTCCCAAAGCCTCTATCATATTCATAAATACCACAACCAACATTCTCCCTACATCTGAATTGCGTCCAGTACAATACCAGGGCTCTAAAAAGCGATATGGTTGAATAAATTGGCCAAAACGCTGAAAGGGTTCTCTAATGATGAGCCAGGCCCTACCAATATTTTTCATCGCAGTCAAGAAAAGAGAAAGTTTGTTTTATTTAAGAAAAGGAGAGAGAAAAGTGTTCAGCTTCAGTATCGGTATAAAAGCAAAACAGTCCAATGCAATATTACAGCGGTATGGTGTAAGGCAAGCATGTCAAACTCGCGGCCCGCGGGCCTCATGCGGCCCACAACGAATAAATTTGCGGCCCACCAGACAATATATTTTAATTTAAAAAAATTATAAAATAAGTAGGAAAGATGGTAGCAGAAAAGAGATGCCAAATATCAGGGAGAAAATATTAACTTTACTTTCTTTTTTCTTATTAGTATTTTTTAAAATAAACCTACATAAATGTTACTATAAAAATTCAATTACTTGTTTTCTTTTTTTGCGGCCCACATAATCTTATTACTTTTTTATTTGGCCCGTGTTAGGATTTGAGTTTGACATGCTTGGTGTAAGGGTTCACCATTGATGAGCCACGCCCTCCCATTATTTTATCATTACGGTAAAGACAGTAGAAAATTGTTTTATTTTTTAAAAAATCATGCACGTCAAAAATATAGTTTGAATTTTTATAAAATGTGGTGGTGGGGCTTATCTCCATGGTTAAAACCAATTCCTGAAGTCCACTCCTCTCCTTTTCAACTGCTTTTCACATGTGTAGACATGTGTTGCACTTAGAATAAAGGCAGTCACCAACTTCTACCCACCTTGATTATTTCTTTATTTCGACTTAGATCGCTATGTCCCCCTAGGGACACTTGCACTTTAAACATAAACAAAAATTTGGAAAGAAAATAAAAGAAAGATATTTAAATATGTACAGAATTAGTATGCAAGTTAGTTAGATGAAAAGATAAATATATATATATATCAACACAATTTATATATGTACAAAGGGTTGGTATGCAAATTTAGTTAAATGAAATCCAATGAAATCCATGATTATCATCATGGACTGTACCACGTGTACTAGGGATAAGCAAACAAAAAAACTCCTCTCCAATTTTGCGATATAAAATTATAAAGGTGTGCTTAATATATAGTTTAATTCCGTATATTTGATATTAGAATATATTGAAAAGGTGCGTTGTCCACACACACACAAATGGAATTGTATTTTTTTTAAGTGTTCTGCACGGGGTATTATGCTAGGGAGTATTTATAGAGCTTGCATGATATAAAAATCAGAGGAAGGCGAGCTAACTTTGTAACCAGAGTAAAGCCCAGCTTCTTTAATTATTTAAGCTACACTAATGATTGATTCTCAATTATACCAAACTACTTAGCATACATTATATACACTCAGGGACAATACTTAAGAAAGTGGAAAGTCTTTAATGTCAACGGTCGTCTTTTTTTTTTTTCTGAAGGAGACAGAGGTTGTTCACACTTGATTATCTTGTGTCTTCAATAAAGGTCACTGTAATATCTTTCAGAGTTATTGTCTATAATCCCGATATACATGCTATAAGGTACAACTTCCTTAAGTTTTGTCTATGGGTGTTCAATGCCAATTCCGCAAAACAAGACTATATTTTTCATCTTCCTTTCTTTTTTATATGTTAAGCATATAGAAAAAGTATTATTTTTATATGAATTCTATTTCATGTCAAAATGTTGGTGAGAGAGTGCTAAAAAACAATAATAAATGGTTAAAAAATAATTTTAAAAGCGCTTAAAAACATTTTCCAACATTTTAAAATCAATATATTTTAATTTTTTAAAAAATAATCTCTTCTAAAAAAACGACTGAAAACTTTTTGATACACTTTTTTATTTTTGACTACGCGAACATATTCCGATGTCCTTACAAAAGTTACAGTTCATTCTATCTAAAGGACATCGGACAAAAGTAAAAAAGTTTAAAATGCGGATTTCACTGGACAATTTTTTATCCCCCAAGATGAAAAGACTGGAGTATTTTGCATTAGAATGTGCGTGGGATTATCCTTTCAATGCTTCTTTGAAAGATTCTTCCCTTAAAAAGATCTCCTAGAAGTTGCACAAATGATTCACATTTCTTTAAATTGCTTAAAGAAATCCTTCCCGTTTTTTCATTTCTATGTTCTTATAGGAGAGTAATATAGCCTGTTATAAAACTCTTATTTGCATATGATATATCAATATATAGAATATATCATATGCAAATTTTAAAAAAAGTGTGGAGAGAGAATATGAGAGATTATGACATTCGTAGAATCAGACGTAATCTACATTTTTTAAACTGTAAATAGTAAGGAACGACTGTATCATAGCCACTTAACCGACTTTTTGTTAACCCTAATTCTAAGAAATGCTCAATCAACAAAGTCTTTTGGCTCAATAGTCTGGAATTTTTTAAAAAAGCATAGGTGTATTTAAATTTGAAAAAAAAAAGTACCAAATTTGGGAATATTTTTTTTCTTAAATCAACGATTAGTGTATATTTATTCCGATAGATGGCACAAGCCATCAGAAACTTTTAGTTTCACAATCAGGAGATGTCGTTTTTTATTTATATTTATTTCGATAGATAGTTAAACAATCAGCAACGTTGAAATGCACGAACCGGATATGTCTATTTTCATTTTACCTTCTTATCTCGCACATTTTAACGTTTGTTTTATATATTTCATCATATTTACATATATCTCTTTAAAAGGATATAAATGCATAGAAGTGACGCCAAGGCGAGCTTGCTATCATTATGATGGAGGTGCCTATCACGCGAGCAGTCGCTAGATGGCAGCACTCCATCAAAATGAGGCAGGGGAACCATCAGTGTTCAGTGATAATGACTTAAATTTGCATAACCATACAATGGGGCTATACTTTCTTATTAAATTATCTCTTGAAAGATAATGTAGTCCGGTTGGGAGACTGATATCTGTGTAACCTACCGCGCCTCCTCTTAATTGCGCCATTCCTTTTAATTTCTCTTTATCATTATCATCATGTATCTTCATTTCGGTTCCCTTCTGTAAATATGTAAATATGTCTCCCCCTCGCACGCTCTATGCACCGTTGAAATGACATCGGATAAATGAGATGTTGAAAATGGTGTTGTTGTTTTTTGTTTGTGAGTATAGATATTTCAATTACACTGTTAATAGTATTTGTTGTTTATGATAATCATTGGCTCGTTGGGAAATTTCTTTCAGAAGTAAAATACGCATAATAATAACCAATTTTAACTATTTTTCTTTGTGTCCTTTGATAAAGATATCGGGGAACCTCAGGTAACACTAGACTAGTTGGAAATTTTGTATTCTCCCTCTATTATACTGTACACTTCTAAGTTTAAATAGGATTTCGTCTTATAGACTTTTTTATTTTATATCTTTTAAAATTGTTACTTTTAAGGTTATTTCTATGTACAAACACACCCTCTTTTGCTAGGAGAATCTGTATACGGCCAAATGGTCTTAATAAAGATTTTTTTTGTTGTATATTTTATACCTTTTAATTATTAAAAAAAGCAATGTATGCAGATGGATCCATTTAAATATTTACAAGCCCCATTACACACTAAGTTATTAAGATTATTTATTTTGTAAAAAATATACGCATTTTTCTAGCATGTATTTTGCTATTAAAATGCTATAAAATGTGTTAGAATAGTAATATATATAGTTAAACTATATCAACATGAATATTGTATATATTTTAAAACCATAAACGCATTACTTTATCTGTATATAATTTCTTCAGAAGAGTTATGAAGAATCTGATAAATTAGTCTTCCCATTATAATAATCATAATTGATCTTCAATACTTTTTTTCTTTTTTTCTTCTTTTGCTAGATAATTCTTTTTATTGCGTTTCATGTAATATTGTACATATAAAACTCTACTCATCCTGATAATTGTTGTCTACACTCTGGAGAATCTGTGTAAGACCAATGGGGTCTTAATAAAGGCTTTGTGTGTGTTTGTGTGTGTAAAATCATGAACATTATTATTTTTCCATTTCAATCATTCCCTTTTCTCTTGAATCACAATACGAAAAACTTCGTAATGTCTTTCGCATTCTGTTAAACAGAAATTATGTATATATATAGATAATGATTTTGCTATATATATAGAGAGAGAGATTAAGATTGAAATTGATTTATTACAATGTACATATAAGATTATATATGGTTAAATACAGAATTGAATAAAATTGAAAAATAGAGAGAGAGAAAGAGAGAATAAAGAATATTGTTTTTAATTTTAAATAATATCCATTAAACTGAAAAAATATTTGATAAATAAAACACATAAAAAGATATACACACATGGGGGAGGGGGGGGGTAATAGAAGATAAAATTGTATAAATAATATATTTATATATTTTTAAATAAATATCCATCTCTCCAAGTCAGTAAAAGCTAGGGAAAAAATCTGTTAGAAATGCAAATAAAATTATATTCATAGAGTTTTAATAAAATATTTTAAAGCTGGCAACGCGGTCTTCAGAAGAAGTGATTCCCTTTCAAAGAGGAAGGAAGCCAATCAAAAAATTACGAGGTAGACGAAGTTTTACGAAGCAGAAGATCGACCAGAAAATGAGGGAGGTTGTCTGTTTGTGTACAATTGACATGGCTTTTATATAAGAGGACAGCTGTATTATTAGGTTTTGTATGCAGGCTATACACATCAGCCATGCTTGTTTAAGTCAATATGGCAAGACACTTTATGAGAGACACATTATCTCTTTCTGGTATATGCAAAATTGATTTTTTTCAAACTCTTGCACACTATATATAAACCAATCTATATTAGAGAGAATTTACTATAAAAATCATCTTCTTGTACTATAGGCGTTGACCTTTTTTCGAGACAAAAAAATATACCACCAGAGCTACCGTACAGTTAGATCCACCGAGTGATGTCAGTTTCTATGGTAAGTCTACGGACGGTAACTTCAGTCGTCGCTAAGTAGAGTCAAGTGTTGTTAGAACCATTCCATCTACTCCCCATTACCAGAGCTACCGTACAGTTAGATCCACCGAGTGATGTCAGTTTCTATGGTAAGTCTACGGACGGTAACTTCAGTCGTCGCTAAGTAGAGTCAAGTGTTGTTAGAACCATTCCATCTACTCCCCACCACCAGAGCTACCGTACAGTTAGATCCACCGAGTGATGTCAGTTTCTATGGTAAGTCTACGGACGGTAACTTCAGTCATCGCTAAGTAGAGTCAAGTGTTGTTAGAACCATTCCATCTACTCCCCACCACCAGAGCTACCGTACAGTTGATCCACCGAGTGATGTCAGTTTCTATGGTAAGTCTACGGACGGTAACTTCAGCCGTCGCTAAGTAGAGTCAAGTGTTGTTAGAACCATTCCATCTACTCCCCACCACCAGAGCTACCGTACAGTTGATCCACCGAGTGATGTCAGTTTCTATGGTAAGTCTACGGACGGTAACTTCAGTCGTCGCTAAGTAGAGTCAAGTGTTGTTAGAACCATTCCATCTACTCCCCACCACCAGAGCTACCGTACAGTTGATCCACCGAGTGATGTCAGTTTCTATGGTAAGTCTACGGACGGTAACTTCAGTCGTCGCTAAGTAGAGTCAAGTGTTGTTAGAACCATTCCATCTACTCCCCACCACCAGAGCTACCGTACAGTTAGATCCACCGAGTGATGTCAGTTTCTATGGTAAGTCTACGGTCGGTAACTTCAGTCGTCGCTAAGTAGAGTCAAGTGTTGTTAGAACCATTCCATCTACTCCCCACCACCAGAGCTACCGTACAGTTAGATCCACCGAGTGATGTCAGTTTCTATGGTAAGTCTACGGACGGTAACTTCAGTCGTCGCTAAGTAGAGTCAAGTGTTGTTAGAACCATTCCATCTACTCCCCACCACCAGAGCTACCGTACAGTTAGATCCACCGAGTGATGTCAGTTTCTATGGTAAGTCTACGGACGGTAACTTCAGTCGTCGCTAAGTAGAGTCAAGTGTTGTTAGAACCATTCCATCTACTCCCCACCACCAGAGCTACCGTACAGTTAGATCCACCGAGTGATGTCAGTTTCTATGGTAAGTCTACGGACGGTAACTTCAGCCGTCGCTAAGTAGAGTCAAGTGTTGTTAGAACCATTCCATCTACTCCCCACCACCAGAGCTACCGTACAGTTAGATCCACCGAGTGATGTCAGTTTCTATGGTAAGTCTACGGTCGGTAACTTCAGTCGTCGCTAAGTAGAGTCAAGTGTTGTTAGAACCATTCCATCTACTCCCCACCACCAGAGCTACCGTACAGTTGATCCACCGAGTGATGTCAGTTTCTATGGTAAGTCTACGGACGGTAACTTCAGTCGTCGCTAAGTAGAGTCAAGTGTTGTTAGAACCATTCCATCTACTCCCCACCACCAGAGCTACCGTACAGTTAGATCCACCGAGTGATGTCAGTTTCTATGGTAAGTCTACGGACGGTAACAGAGAGTTTCAGGAATGGATAAGACTTGAGAAAATGGGAAAGAAACAAGTCTGTTGAAGATCATCAGAAAACATCAGAATAATGGAATGAAAAATACACTCATGGACAAAACTTAAGAAAGTTGTACCTTTTTCCATGTATATCGGGATTGAGACAACAACTCTGAAAGTTATTTTATACACAGTGATCTTTATTGAAGAGGCACTAGATAACTAAGTGTTAACAAAATTGCCTCAGTCTCAAAAAAAAAAAAAAAAAAAAACGACCAACCACGTCAAAGACTTTGCACTTCTTTGAGTAGTGTCTAATAGTGTAAACGTTTTCTTTTTTAGGGACTTGTTGCGCGCGCATACAAAACATGCTGATATAACGCCCTATATTTCAATTTTGCACTTCTGTAAGAGAAACTAGATTTTCTATAAAAACGCAAAGGTATACACATACGAGGTGTGTTCAAAAAGTATCGCGACTTTTGAATTTTCGCGTATTACGTATATTCGAATTTCGATCTTTTTGTGGCTTTATGTTGGTACTCATGTCTCTCACTTATGCCGACAAGCTCGGCCATTTTGAATGTTCACTTAAATATTGACAGCTGCTTTGCTCGCAGGTGTTTTGGATCGTCTTCGATTTTTACCTATTAAAAAAAATGGATCAAAGAACCTGTATCAAATTTTGTGTGAAAAACGAAATTAAGTGCGCGGAAGCATTCCGAATGTTGACTGTGGCATACGGAGAAGCTATCTTGGACCGAAGCAACGTTTATCGGTGGTACAAAATGTTCTCAGAAGGCCGAGAAGATGTGAACGACGAAGAGCGTGCCGGACGCCCGAGCACTTCAACAACAGACGAAAAAATTAATGAAGTGGAGAAAATGATATTGGCCGATCGTCGAATCACCGTTAGAGAAGTTGCTGAGGACCTAAACATATCGATTGGCTCGTGCCATTCGATTTTTATCAATGATTTGGGCATGAGACGGGTCGCCGCGAAATTCGTACCAAAATTGCTCAATTGCGACCAAAAACAGCATCGCATGAACATTGCTAATGAGATGTTGGACTCTGTCCGCGACGACCCAAATTTGCTCCAGAGGGTCATAACTGGTGACGAAGCGTGGGTTTATGATTATGACGTGGAAACCAAAGCTCAATCATCTCAATGGAAGCTGCCGCACGAACCAAGACCGAAAAAAGCGCGCCAAGTTCGGTCGAATGTGAAAGTTTTGCTGACAGTTTTCTTCGATTTCAGGGGCGTGGTGCATCATGAGTTCTTGCCACAGGGTAGAACGGTCAATAAGGAATATTACCTGCAAGTTATGCGCAATTTGCGCGAAGCAATCCGACAGAAACGCCCGGATTTGTGGAAGAACAAAAATTGGCTTTTGCACCACGATAACGCCCCTGCTCATACATCGTTGCTTGTGCGCGACTTTTCGGCCAAAAACAACACACTAATGATGCCGCAGCCACCGTATTCCCCAGATCTGGCCCCCTGTGACTTTTTCTTGTTCCCTAAACTGAAGAGGCCCATGAAAGGACGACGTTACGCTACGCTTGACGAGATAAAGACGGCATCGAAGGAGGAGCTGAAAAGATTTAAAAAAAAAAAAAAGATTTTTCGAAGTGCTTCGAAGATTGGAAAATCCGTTGGCACAAGTGTATAATATCTCATGGGGATTACTTTGAAGGGGACAAAATAGGTATTCATGAATAAATAAATAATATTTGAAAAAACACAAAAGTCGCGATACTTTTTGAACACACCTCGTATAATCCACACTTGTATAATCTTTAATATATTTTAACCTAAAATATTCATCAAATAAAAATATTCAGTGAAAGTATTTAGATATAATAAAATAATATTTCGAATTGAAAGCAATTATTTCTGATTATAGTGTTGGGAAAGAAAAATTCAAAAATCATTTTAAGATTAAAATTCGGCAACACATTATTAATAAGTCAGACGACGGACAAGTCACATACATTAAGCCTCGTCAACATACTTAATAGATGCACAAGTATTAAAATTTACATATTAAACCTATTAATTTATTTGTCCCAAAAGACGAGGCCTCTAATGATGATGGCATAGATTAGTTGAGGACGAGATTATGACCGGTTGGGGAGTTCGTCTGCCGCACTGTCCGCCATTTTGTTTTGGCGCCAATTTGAATAAATCTCTAATTAGGAGTTTTTTTATATTATTTTTGTTTCCGTCTTGAGAACGGAAGGTGTTGAGGTGTTGTAATTGAAAAAGATTTACATATAAGTTGTTTTAAAAAAAGATTTTGTTTTTAAAGGGGATATATATATAATTTTATATTATTTTTTAGTGTCAAAAACACTATTAAAATATCCTAATATTAGGAATATATATACTATTAACTATAAATACTACTACTCTAACTATTAAAATCAGTTTTTGTTAAATATCCGAGAGAGAGAGAGAGAGAGATTACACTTGAATTAAAATCCTTGAGATTAAAAAAAAAAAAATCATATTTGAATAATATATTTTAAAATACTAAGTTCTATGTATATAAGTTATACATACATACCTACATGTTATACATTTTCTTTGCATATTCACAAGTTATCAAAAAATATATAATATTATAATATATATTTAGAGTAAATAATTTTTTATATATGTGAAAATTCTATTCAGATTGAAATACTTGAGCTGTTAGTGTTTTTAAATTCATTAATTTTATTTCATTTTTCCACTTCGCAAACGAAAATTGTATTTAATATGTAAAAAGGTTAAGTCATCCTCCAGAGATATGAGTTTCTTTTGAGATTTGAGATCTGTATATATAGCTTTCGAGCTTAAAGGCTCATTCTTCTACAGGTGTTGAACAATATGAACTTAAAATCTTAATAAAATCTACCATTTTTACTCTGTTTGAAGTGAGATTTCTGGAGGCAACGTTATACTGTTAACATGCCCCCTCTCTTACAAGGTTTGCTATTACAATGTATCTCATTTCAAACATAGTAAAAAAATGGTCTTTTTTATTATAAAGTTAATATTATACTCTCTCTGAGAGAGAAAGAGTAATAAAGATACTGAAAAAAAATCAAAAGGAAGGGAAATCCCACAGGAAATCTTAATTTTTCATTATTTTACTAGATAAAAGGGTTTAATTTATTGGAATTTTTCGTTTTTGAAAAAAAAGATATTCTTTCATTTTAAATAAATCTTATTATAAATTATATATATTTCTCGCAGAGAATTTTGAATATTTAGATGTGTTTCAGAATACACTTTCTATAGTTAAATGAACAAAGAGAGATTTTTTTAGAGAAAATTATTAAAATATATTTCATATGAAGTGTTATTATTTAAAATTCTAATATGACGTGCTTTGTGTGAAAATATATAACACGTGCCTTTAATATACTCCGCATACAATATAATATATATTAAATTCTATAGGGGGGGGGGGGGTGCCCTTAAGGGAATAATGTTGAAAAATATATGAATTTATGAAAGTTTGAATCCAATTATGTTCTCTCTTCAAAATTTAAACATAATAAAGAACGTTCTATCTTATATAGTTATATAACGTTATAATTATAGACAGTTCGCGCATTCACAATATAAAATATGTGAATTCTGTTAGCATATTATCTATATAGATTATCAAATTATATTCTCCAAAAGTGTCTAACAAGAGTTGAAAATATAATGTGATTAAATAATGTATTTTTTTATGATTCTTTAAAAATGGATATTTTATATATTATTTCATATAAAATGTAAATTATATTAGACTTAAGGTTATTTTAATATGTAAAATGGTAATTTAAAATGGAAATTTCGACCGATTTTTATAACTCCCGTTTTATAGGATGTTATGAAATGGAAGCCGTCCCTGTACTGATGAAGGCCATAGTCTGAAACCATGGTATACTGGTTGTTGGTTTTTGTCTGTATTTGTTAAAACTGGTGTTGTGGAACATTCGACTTCACCACCATAATTCAGGCCTCTCGTCCGGGAGGAATTTAACATCATAGGAAGGCCCCCTGACCTCCAGTCCTGGATCTTCGGGACAGATCTGATAGAAGACGAGCTGGCCATCCTTGCATCGGCGAAATCAAGAATCAACCGATACTTCATCCAGGTCGGACTGGGCCAGACTATCGAGGACCGCCCGGAGGAGGACACTATCGCAGTGAACACCTGGCTGATTGTATATAGTTCTCTTGATCTTTTGTATATATTGACTAAGAAGTCAATAAAAGGGTTCTAATTGTCTAATTGTCATAACGTTATGTTATTTTTAAAATGCATTTTAAAGGGAGAGGTGCCTATTTGGATATATGAATACGATCCTTCCGCAACTTTATGTTATACTAGACGTATGACCCGGCTTCGCCCGAGAATTTCCCCGATTGCAATTTCCTTCATACTGAAAGTACATCAATAATAAATATTTGAAGTGCCATAGAATAGCAATACAGAAGTAACACATAAACTACAGGAAAAAAGTGTGTGTGATGGCAAAAATTGTATTATATTAGTGTTTAGGTATTTGATTTAATTAATATAGTAGATATAATAATATATATTTATATTATATTTTTTATAAATGAGTTTTAAAAATTGTAAAAAAAAAAAAAATGCATCGGCCGGGAATCGAACCCGGGCCGCCCGCGTGGCAGGCGAGCATTCTACCACTGAACCACCGATGCTTATAAAAAATGGCCATATTTGGGTATTCATTCCATTCCGGATTACTCCGCGTAAAAAAAGTTCTTCAAATAAAAAAAATAAATAGCCAAAAATACTAATCAAAATGTAGCCGAAAATTTTCCTCAGGTTTATAAAAGTGACATGCAAAATTTGGTACCAATTGGTTCAGTAGTTTTTGAGTTTATCGCGAAACAGACAGACAGACATTGACTTTTATATATATAGAGATATATATTTTTTTATAAAGCAATAAAACACATACACATGCGCGCGCCATCTATATATAGAAATTGAAAACATTAAAGGACGAATTTGCTTATTTTATGTTTCTCTCTCTCTCTTTCCTGACCTGTCACTGGCCCACCGCTACTGGTCCTGTAGGCGGATCAGGCCAGTCATCGTGGATGCCTTCACCATCATCCCCCCTGACCTGCAGAGATGGATCTTCGGGCATGACCTGGAGGACAACGCCTTGGCCATCATGGCATCTGCCAAGACCCGAATCTACAAATACTTCCTGGCTCTGGAGTTGCGGGGGGTCCAAGAAGACCCTCTCCTGGTCTGGAGGAGGACCCTTTCAAGATGGTGGAGCCTTCCTCTCTCTCTCTTTCATTTACTATATACAATTGTTTTGAAAATAGAGCAATCCATAAATAAATCTTTAATTAAAAAGGCATATATTGGATCGAAAAAAAAATCTTTTTTTAAACTAATATTTCAGTTGGCTGAACGCCAACCTTTATCAAGGTGTTATAACATTTTAAAATGTGTAAAGGTTGGCGTTCAGCCAACTGAAATATTGGTAAAATAAATGATTTTTTTCGATCCAATATATGCCTTTTTAATAAAAAAATATATATATGTGATAAGGTTCTGTCGACTTATCTGTGATGAGGTATCCTGTCGACTCTCGCTATAGCTGTGGTAACCGAGGGTCAAACCAGTAGTAACCGAGAGGGACAGTCAGGGCGTGGAGAGTTTTCCAGTACCTCTCTGCACCTTGGAGGACCTTTAACAGTTCTCACAGAGTACAGCCAGTCGTGGTCGAGGCAGAGTGGAAAGCTTGGGAATGTCCACACACAAAAAACGAAGAGACACAGTTGTAGTAGGAAAGTTCCGTGAACAGATAGGAGTCGAGCTAAGAGCAAGATGGAGATAGAAGATTTCTTACTGTTCTACATGGTCGATGAGGTGGACCTGGGAACAACCGACGAGGGCTCACGATGGTGGTGAAACTCTAAGTAACATTTCGGCTAAGGGAGATGTTTTATATCTTTGCCGAGGGGGGACAGGCGAGAATTTGGACTTTGAACGGGTGCAAAGTGCGTGGGGTGGCTGCGGCATCCTCCACACCCTTTAAACCTGATGGCAACGGGCTGCCAAATTCCTTTTTAGGGTTGTTGGATTTCTATCTCGATCTCTTTCTTAGCTCAGCTCTTAATCTATTACATAGTTTTATTTATTCATCCTCAGTTTGTACAAAGTACATTACATATGGTGATGCAATGACACATGTCAATCATGCGTATAATTATTTATAGATGTGTTTCTATATACAACATGGCAATCTTATTATAAGTACAGTCGAACTTGGATAATTCGAACCCCAAGGGACCATAAAAAAATTCGAATTATCCAAAAATTCGAATTAAAAAAGGAAATTCTATTTATAGGAAATTCTAGGGACCAAGATAAATATTCGAATTAAAGAGGTTTTCGAATTAAAGAAGTTCGAATTATCCAAGTTCTACTGTATTATACAATATAGGGTTGTTGGTTTAAATTACCATATATATATAATTGTGTACGATTGTTCTATAAATGATGTATATTTTATTAAATTATTTTTAATTTACTGAAATGTTTTTGACTGTGTGAGAAAATGGGGACTATATTTTATACCTTGTTTTTTTTTTATGGGTATTTGGCGTTTAGGAACCCCAAATTGTCCTCATTTTCTTTTAAACCTATATAAATGATATTATATTTATATTTTACAATCCCCATATCTTAAAAATTGGATAATAATAAGTCCGCGTATATATAATTTGCATTTATAATACACTGCGGCTTGTGATTGTAAAACAACACTTGAAGTTACACCGCATGAGTTTCTTTTCAATGAAAAATCAAAATTTATTTCAAGGTGAAATATTGACTATTTCTAACCTTTTTGGATGAGGTATGAAAGGGTGAATTATGAAGAGTAATGATGAACGGAAACTCGTTTTACAATCACATGCCGCAGTGCATTATATTGTAGTATAAGTAACTTTATGTATTATTTACGAACGGAAAAATACGTCCAGGGTAGCCTAGTGGACATGGCATCTGCCCGGTAAGCGGATCATTGTTGGGTTCGATTCCCATCCCTGGACACTTTTATTTTTCCGTTCATCATTACTCTTCATAATTCACCCTTTCATACCTCATCCAAAAAGGTTAGAAAGAGTCAATATTTCAACTTGAAATAAATTTTAATTTTTCATTGAAAAGAAACTCATGCGGTGTAACTTCAAGTGTTGTTTTATAATTTGCATTTGTTTTAAAAATTTTTATAAAAATTCAGAGACCATTTTTCCTTTCCCTTCCTGTCAAAAAAACAACGCAAAAACTAAGCGCTATCTAGTGAAGGTCTCTGCATATTAGAGGACTCGGGTCAGTGTCAAAGTCACAACACCATAATAACGTTTAGTTTTTGCATCTATTTTGACTCTAGAGTTTTTTTTTTATAGATCAATTTCCTTCCGGCAAGATTTGAATTTAGAAAATGTTTTTAATACGAATGCAATGTTTAGAGTTTTAAATAAATTATATTTTCAGATATTAATAAAAATTAACAATAGATATATATTTTTATTATGTTAATATTTTAAAATTAATTTCTCTCTCTAAATAATTAGTAAACACTTCACCTAATATAAACTATTTTCATTCATGGACAAAAATTAAGAAAGTGGAAAGTCTTTGGTGTCGCCGGTCGTCTATATATATTTATTTTAAGGAGACAGAGTCAATTTTGTTTACACATGGTTATCTCGTGTGTCTTCAATAAAGGTCACTGTAATATCTTTCAGAGTTATTGTCTCAATCCCGATATACATGCTGAAAGGTACAACTTCCTTAAGTTTTGTCCATGAGTGTATATCAAATCTTAAAATAAGCCTTATTATTAATTTTATTTACATATGTGTGTGAGACAAAATTACTTTATATTTATATAGTCATTTTATTTTAATACTATTTATTGGCATTTATATTTCTTATCAAATACATCATCTGCAGAGGTAAATTTGATTATGTTTAAATATTATAAGAAACATAAATTCTCTCTAAAAAAGTAAAATCTATTAATAGATGGCACACTCTAAATATATTATCAATATAATTAACAAAGTTTTTTGATACCCCTAATTTAAAAAAAAAAAACATAATATGAATAAATTTTTTTATATATTTGAAGAAAATTTTAAATTGAGAGTTTATTTTATATATTATATATAGATTAATATATTTTCACTAAGTTTTAAACACACATATAAAAGTGTAAAGTAAATTTATTTGAAAACTTGATATGTTACATATATATAAAATAAACTATAGCTACCTAAAATTGAAATTATTTTCAAAAAGAAAAAATTAGATTTGATATTTAAAGATTTTTTCATAGGTGATATATTAAGAGAGAGGTCACTAGAAATATTTTGAATTCTTATATATTTGTGATTTTTATATTTTTCTATGTATTATTAGTTCTAATTATTTTTAACATACTAGACAAAATATACCCTATTGTATTTTTCGTATATAAATACTAAAAGCATCCTTATTATAATTTTAACCATTAAATTTTGCACACACACAAAATGAGATTTTTAATATATGTATTTATATAAAATATTTTATCTTAATAAAAATATAATATATTTTGACATATGTTGAATTAAATTGATATTAAATTTCTTCTTTTTAATTGAGATTTAAAAAATAAGAGTATTTTTCTGTCTGTGTGCGTCAAATTATCTTTTTTTAATTAGAGAGAATAAAACATAAAGTTACATTTTTTAATTAGAGGTAAAATATTTCGATTATGTGTATTATATAAATTTTTGCATATATTAATTTTTATAGTAAATAGTTTAATAATCTTACTTTTTAATATTTCTTCAGAAGTACTTTGATAAGTGAATATTATATATAATATTTTAAAATCAAAAAATATTTATTTATTAAATAAACAATTAATGAATATCAGCCGATAGTAACAACAATGTTATTGGTCATATTTGATTAAAACACAAATTATAATATCATATTCCAAAATAAAAGTATTTTATTTAAAATTGCGTTATTATAGAGTTTGAAAATTTATATACATTTAATTTTAAATTAAAATATTTAATAATAAATTTATATTTTTTAATATTAAAAAATTTATAAATCCATTTTTACTTTTTAAGTTAGCTTTTATATTTATAAAGCCAGATTTAAACATTTCAAATAAAATTATTTAAACATTAAAAAATCACTCTATATATTATATATATACATTAGTATTTAAAAATGAAAGATATTTTAAAAGCTGTTTAAAAAAAATCAGAAAAACATTTATGTTTATATTATAAGATATTTATATTCCGTTTTTATTTATATTTTTTTCATTTTATAAAAATTATTACAAAAAGAAAAAGCACATAGCTTTTCTATTTTATGCAGTTTGTGAATTAAATGTTACTAAGTTTGAAAATATTGAATAGTCAATTCAAAAACGCTAATGGTATACTCTGAAAACAATTAATCTTTTAAACAAAAAAAAAAACATTATTTTATTCGAAATAACTTTTTGTCTAATATTTCATCTGAAATTATTTTGCATTCAAATGATTGTTCTTTCAAATGACAAAAAAAGAAATCGATATTGTATCAAACAATAAAATGGATAGATTTTGAATATTTTTTGGGGATTTTTTCTGTTAAAATGAGGTTTGCGTGGTTGAAAGAGTTACAAAATACGATTAGTAATATTTTATGAAGAACAAATTGGCCCTAGCTTTTAATCAACATGATGGATATTATTTATTTATTATTGATTTATTAATTTTATTTATTGCAGTCGATACCACTTTTTTTTTACAGAATGCATAATGGAAATTGGCTTTCCAAAATTAGTTTGAAGCTTTTTGACTTTTTTTCACAGCTATTTAATATAATCGCCTTTCACTTTCAACAGAAATCAATATATCCTTTAAACAATAGTTGATAAATAATACAATAGAAACAAAATAGATATTTAAATATGTATATATATATTAAAGTCATATATATATATTAATGAATAATATTGATATATTATTTGAGCACTTTTGAAACATTGATAAATATATATATATTTCAAAAGGAAAAATATGTTTAAAATAAAATAGATAAATCGATCTTCACTTATCCAAATAGAATATGGATTTTATTTTTCTAATTTTGAAAATTAAAGATGAAAATAAATATTTTTTATTTATGTTTATTCAAATTTTCGATTCAAATTATAGCAATTTTTTCAACATTTATTTCATTTATCGAATGCAAATATAATGCTATATCCTTTGTAGTTATTTGGGTGCACATATGTAAAAGAGTATTATAATTTGATAGAGTTGAAAATTTATTAATATAAAAATATGAAATTTCAACGGCATGCAAATTTAGAATTTAAAATGTGATCATTGTATTATGTGTAGCACACACATTTAATAGATAATCAGATTGATAGAATTACAACAATGGAAATCAACGATATTTAGCAGAGAAATGGCTATGGATAAGCACTTTATATAAGTATAGACGGAATTTTTGCTGGTAAGATATTGATCAATAAAATATAACGGTTATCTTACCCGTCATAATAGACGCAGATACTATATACTAAGTGACTTACTAGCATAATTGGAGAGATGTTCCAATACAATTCAAGTGACTTTTAAACAATTCATGTGAATTTTCAACCATTCGAGTGATGTTGCAATACAATTCAGGTGACTTTCCGAGTATTTCGAGTGACTTTCACACAATTCGAGTGATGTTGAAATACAATTCAGGTGACTTTCCGAGCAGTTCGAGTGATGTTGCAATACAATTCAGGTGACTTTCCGAGCAGTTCGAGTGATGTTGCAATACAATTCAGGTAATTTTCCGAGCAGTTCGAGTCATGTTGCAACACAATTCAGGTGACTTTCCGAGCAGTTCGAGTGATGTTGCAATACAATTCAGGTGATTTTTCGAGCAGTTCGAGGGATGTTGCAATACAATTCAGGTGACTTTCCGAGCAGTTCGAGTGATGTTGCAATACAATTCAGGTGAATTTCCGAGCAGTTCGAGTGATGTTGCAACACAATTCAGGTGACTTTCTGAGCAGTTCGAGTGATGTTGCAATACAATTCAGGTGACTTTCCGAGCCGTTCGAGTGATGTTGCAATACAATTCAGGTGACTTTCCGAGCAGTTCGAGTGATGTTGCAATACAATTCAGGTGACTTTCCGAGCAGTTCGAGTGATATTGCAATACACTTCAGGTGACTTTCCGAGCAGTTCGAGTGATGTTGCAATACAATTCGAGCGAATTCTAAGGACAACACAAACGAATGATTTAAAGCTCAATTCGTGTGGCTTATACGCAAGGCAAACGTCTTGGTGAAGGAAATAATTTAACAATGGGATTCTAAGGTAATTCGAGAAAATGTATAACACAACATTTTAGCGAATATTCCCTTCAATTTAGAACGGCTTTCAAACATAATTCGAATAAACTTTGTCGTAATACGAGTGACCTTTGATGTATTACGAGACACTTTATAAGTAATGCGAGTAAACCTTTGACATAATACGAATGTCTTAAAGTAATACGAGTGACCTTTGACGTATTACGAGTTACTTTAGAAGTAATGCGAGTGAATCTTTGACATAATACGAATGTCTTAACGTAATACGAGTGACCTTTGACGTATTACCAGTGACTTTAGAGTTAATGCGAGTGAACCTTTGACATAATACGAATGTCTCAACGAAACACGAGCGACTTTAAAAGTAATGCAAGTGACCTTTTGACATAATACGAATGTCTCAACGAAATACGAGTGACTTTAAAAGTAATGCAAGTGGCCTTTTGATATAATGCGAATGTCTGGACATAATACGAGTGACTTTAAAGGTAATATGAATAACATTTTGACATAATACGAGTGCCTTGACGTAATACGAGTGACTTTGAAGTTAATACGAATAACCTTTTGACATAATACGCGTGCATTTGCATAATACGAGTGACTTGAAGTCATACGTGATACGAGTGACCCTTTAACATAATACGAATGTTTTGACCTAATATACGAGTGACATGACGTGATACGAGTGACATTTAAACATAATACGAATGTTTTGACCTAATATACGAGTGACATGACGTGATACGAGTGATATTTAAACGTAATACGAATGTTTTGACCTAATATACGAGTGACATGACGTGATACGAGTGATATTTAAACGTAATACGAATGTTTTGACCTAATATACGAGTGACATGACGTGATACGAGTGATATTTAAACGTAATACGAGTGACTTCCTCTACAATTCGAGCGGCGCCATCCGTCTAGCGGAACACCCTCCACAAAACACCCAACAGCCCTTGGCCTCACGAAGCCCCTACAAAGAAAGCCCACCCACCCGTGTAGTGCTATCGAGGAAGGAAACACATTGTTGCAGTGCTGGCTGTAATATTGCGAAATCTTCTGCAATATGCTGGTGGTGACTCATCAACCCCCCTCTCTTTCTTTCTCTCTGACTCAATTATCTCTTTGCTATCTCTCTCTTCACAGAAATCCAATCATCTTCTCTTCCAATGTTCTTCATGTCTCGTATTCTCTCCAGTTATTGGTTAGCTGTTCTATATGGAAATATGGACGACTATTCACAATCTTCTCGATGTTTTTCTATTCTTTTCCTTCCTTTTCTTTATTCTTCAAGACACAATACCTTCTATAAAATGATGTAGCGAATGGTTCTGTGTCCCTGGTGATAGCAAATTCGGAACCGCTGCTTTTTTTTAGACCAACTGACTGCTACCGAAAATTTGCATAAACAAAACTTATTTGCATATATTCATTGTTATTATTCTTGGTGAATCAGTGGTACCTCTCAGTGTGGTTCTTCAATCAAGCTCCTTTTAATTTTTTAAAGATAATTGATCCATAGCGCTATAGTTTTTAAATGGTGGCAAGACTTGGTTGTCTTGGTTTCATTCTTTTTTTGTCATATTCTATATTTTTTCCTATGCGTTTCTATTCATCTTTTGAGTAGGTTATCTTGTCTGAATACACGACCTGCCCACCATTTCAGCTTTTGATTTCTTAACATTGTATTGATGCAATGGATCTCTCCTGATAGTGCTAAATCCTTGTCACTTTATCTTTGCTGATTGGAATTATTCAGCATTATTCCATTAGGAATCTGCATGACGAATTTCGGCGATTAGTTAGCCAAATATGAGAATGATTTGGGAAGGCTTGTCTCATCAGTGATAAACCTTTCCAGCAATTTCTCCAATTTTTAGCCACCACACACAGATTGCTACGACTACATTGTTCATTCTGCGTCTATAATTTGCAATTGTGTGACGGTTTATTGTTAGTGATTTGGTCTTAACAAAACTATGCAAATAAGTTTCTCTAATCAGTCCTATATAATTACATAGTTTATTAAATTATTATCCTTCTTGTGTTGTGTGTGTAATTACATAATGTCATGAAGACTATTTACATATATCTTGTTTAAGATTAGTTGTGGTACAAGTCGTGATTGGTGACTTCTCTCATGGCATGATGGTCTGGGGTACAACAATTATTTGCATAGTAAAATGTAGAAGTGTTGAGTAAGTCCTTCATTTTAAACTAACATATAGTGCGCTATATGCATTGTTTACTAACTTTGTCAATGTATATTTGAGAGAATAGATATATTTAATATTATAAAATAAATAAATCTTCTAGGGTTAAGTTTCTTGTGCAACTTTTTATTTTCAAGCTTTCAGACTTCTCAGTTCTTCAACAGGATTATCACGTTAACAACTTAATTTTTATATGCACATTGTTATATACATATTTTAAATACTTATTATATATTGAGAGAAAAATATATTACATTATTTCTGTTTGAATTTAATCAAAGAAGAGCATTAAGAAAGATAAATCAAAAATTCTTCATTTTCTTTATTCTACGACGTTTCGGTCACTCGATGCCTTCTTTCTCAGTGACAAGGACTTTCGGAAACTAGAATTTAGGAACTTATTTCCACTAAGGAAGATGACAATGTCACCGAAACTTTGAGAAATAAAAAAAATCCATAACAATAGCTCTCTCTATCTTTAATCTTGCTGAAGATGAATCAGAGGCCCACATTACACCACAATAGAATACATCAAACTGAAGAAAAACAAATTATTTTTACATATCTACTTGTACTGTTACCACTGGTATATTGACCATATAAATTTGTTTCTTTTTCCTATCTTTACCCTCTTCAAAACCAAGACCCAAACTAGCCCTAATATATATTGTCACTATATTTGCATATATATATTCAATTCATCATGTAAATTATCCTATAATAACTATTATGTAAATAGTAACCAAAATTGTCGATATAAAAGAAGCTTGTTTTGGTATGCAGGTAGAATAAACTTTCAATAGAAAACTACCGTTCGCGTGATTCCTAATACTTATTTACATCCGTGACAATATATATAAAGCCTTAATATATAGACCTAATGAATTTGTTTCCCCCTTTTTTTTCTATCTTTACTTTCTTCAAAACCAAGACCCAAACTAACAAATAATGTTTATAAAGAAATTTATTTGTTTTGAAAATAGAGCAATCCATATTTAATTCATTAGATAATAAAAAGACATATATTGAATTTAATATTAAATCTATTACTATTTGCTATTAAATCCAATATATGCCTTTTTATTATCTAAATAAGCTTAAATGACAGAAAATAATTCTGTGTTTGGTAAAAAAGAAGAAGAATTTAGACGACATATAGTCAGTAGCATCCAGCAGGTTGTAAGATGTTGGAACAAAGGAAGGAAGGAAGATGGTACGGGGGGGTGGAAGAGATTAGAGGGGGGGTTCTGTCAGATCAGGTTCTCTGGGGGTGAGGCTAAATCTGGCGTATGCTTCCTTCCGCGGCGGTCTTCTTCTTTCTTCAGGCTTCTGGAGATCCAGTAACCTTACACTTTCTTCTCAAGATACTGTTTCCCTTATCATAGATCATGGACAGAATTACATGTTCTAATGCACATGACATTCTAACGAACATTTGTTGTGATTAAGGCATGCACTTTGGATTATAGATTATAAACATAAGACTAAGAAGTGGCCATATAAACCATAAAATTTCAAAATAGACAAAAAAAAAAAACCTTCAATAACTGTTTGAAATGCAATAGTGCGGAAGCTTCTCCGGAACATATCATGCTCAGAACTGACAATAGAGGACCCCAGGCCTATAACTACCATCGCAAAATTGGAGAGGACTTCAGGAATTGGTTTAACCATGGAGATATGCACCAACATCACCACACAAGGTAATAAGAACAATATCCAAATAAACAGATATTCAGTACTTTTGTCTTATGATGGTGGTGTCTTGTCAAATTTGGATTATAGATAATAAACACAAGGTAATTAGACTAAATCCAAATAAAAAGGTATTCAGTACTTTTTGTCTGATGTTGGTGGTGTCTTGTCGAATTTGGATTATATATTATAAACACAAGGTAATTAGACTAAATCCAAAGATATTCAGTACTTTTGTCTAATGATGGTAACAACGCTGTTACAACTTCTGGTTCTAAGCTACCTCCCTATCAATTTTAATCCAAATCGGTTCAGCCGTTCTTGAGTTATAAATAGTGTAACGATTTTCACGACTTTCTTTTATATATATAGATGTACACAAAAGTAGCACCTCTCCCTTTATATATGTATTAGAACAATGCAAACATTTTGTTCAACTTCCCAGTACAAAATGTAAATGGGTTAAACAAGAGACCTGGGTCAATATAAAACATTTATTTGAATTGGAATCTACAGTATGGTAATTCAACTTGGCAATGCACAAGTTACGTGAGAATGCTAAAAGATTCGAGAAACATTCAATAAAAAAATATAGAACAAAAAAACAACAGATACCTTCAAAACCGATAAAATCAATAGAAATCAATGCCAAATTTTTTCAATATATGTTTCTATAATAATTCCTATAATTTTCTGAGTTTCACAAAGAACATTCAGAGAAAATAAAATCAATGATTAAAAAAAAAATCTGGACTGTTGACCACCTTTGTTATCGATAAGAGAGAGTTCTCAAAATGAGATTTTATATAATTATTTTCTTATCAGAGAGTTTTTTATTCTTTCTTCTTCTCGAAAATTAATTTAAAATATTTGAAAATTAATATTTGTTCTCGTTTTACATTTCCTTAAAATTGTATTATTACTTTTTTTTTTTTGAAAATAAAATGTAATTCTTTTATATAGAAAAAGATATCTTATTAACCATTAGATAACCATTATGTAACTTTTCTCTATTGTTCTAAAAAAAAAATGTTCACTGATTAAATTTCAACACAAAAATCAATAAAAATCTACTGACCAAATTGAATAGAAATGTTTACAAACTACAGTTAAATTAATTTTTGTTATTCGAAGAAAACTTTTCCATAACATTTTATAAATATAATTAAAACAGGAATATATAGAGTACTACCTCAACGAAAAAAAAAAAACGAAAATCAATAAAAATCATTTTATTATTATAAACCTTTTTAAGTATTTAAGTATATTGTGGTCAAAAATAAAATGATTAAAAAAGTTTCTTGATTGATTTATTTATTGTTACAAAAAGCACGAAGTCCAAAGGACTATTGTGCTGTGCTAGTATTATTTACATATATATGATTAATTATTTACACGATGGATTAGTAGTGTTTTGTAAATTATTGTACAAATAGTTCTAAACTTAACAAAGTTCTCATAAGATAGAGTATATAAATGAGTTAAACAAAGCATCAAGGGCTGCGTATCTTTTATTAGCACGAATTTTAATCTTCACAATGTTTTAATATTTTTTATTACACTATTTCATGTGGATAGGGTTCATGGAAGAACAGTTTGGCTCAAAAATCTGCCATCTTCTTGATTTAATGAAAGAAACTCATTATACTAACTTTTCTAATTATCTTTTTTTATCCGTAAATTATCTGTAAAATCATAAATATTTCGTTTCAGTCATGACACTTTTAATCATATTATGATTTATCATTATGAAGTTAAATTGGTATCTCTGATATGAAGGTCTCGGAAATCATGGGACTCTGTTTTATCCTGTTCTCTTCATATATTCTAATTACATGCCATTCTACACTCATAGACAAAACTTAAGGAAGTTGCACCTTTTATCATGTATATCAGGATTCAGACAATAACTCTGAAAGATATTACAATGACCTTTATTGAGGACATACTAGATAACCAAGTAAACAAACAAATAAACAAAATTGCCTCTGTCTAAAAAAAAATAAAATAAATAAACGACCGACGACATCAAAGATTTTCTTAAGTTTTTTTTCTACGAGTGCAATATTTTATCAAATCAATCCTTCATTATGCTATCTCTTCATTTTTATGGTCTATCCCTACACTTTGGACAATAAATAATCCTTGGAGAAGATGTCTTTCAAAATTTCATTTCTGGGGGGTCGGTGGAAGGATGATCTAAACCGTTGGTTTTCGACCGCTACGATTCGGGTTCGAATACTTCATTGAGCACTTTTTTTTTTTATTATTTAAAAAATTCTCAGATGGCCCCCGATTCTTGCAAAAGTCCAACCCCACCAGCGAATACAAGTAACCAAACGGGGCTCTGGTACATTTTTAAGTGCAAAGTCGAATTACAGTAAAGGCAGTCGCCTACTTCTACTCACCATGATTATCATGGCCTATACCGCGTGTACTAGGAAGAAGAGAAAAAAGACTTTCATTTCTTTTTGATTAATTTGATTGATTCGAACTATATTCTGAATGAAATCTCTCCCAAACCTTTTCGTTGATCATCCATTCTGTCCATTTGATCGTGTGAGTTCATGTTGACGCTTGTTTCTGATGAATAGAAAGCCGTAGCTACGAGATAACAAAGAGAGAAAGAAGTGAGTAAAAGGGATGAATGTGATGGAAGAATAAACTAAAGTGCAGCCAAGTTCAGAAGTTGAGAAAAAGGCGAATGGTCATCAGAACTTAGTTGAAAGGAACCTGGTTGAAATGTAGCTAATGATTCCAATCATTTGAATGGAACTTTACTTACGGCTTCGAACCCCGCCGCGGCGTCTTTCAGCTGAAAGCCTTTATCTGATCCACTAATTGCTTTCTTCTAATCAATACGTAGTTCTTCTGGGCGTCTCTCGCTGGTACGGACATCTTCGTGGTACTGCTGCTGTTATCTAACCTGCAGACACATGTCATGGTTGGGTGTTGTAGCTGTTGTACTGTAGGTACACTATATATATATACTTGTGGTACCAGGCCATGGTGGGTAGTGACAGCTTGTACTGTAAGTACACCACATGTCTACACATGTAGTACCAGGCCATGGTGGGTAGTGACAGCTTGTACTGTAAGTACACCACATGTCTACACATGTAGTACCAGACCATGGTGGGTAGTGACAGCTTGTACTGTAAGTACACCACATGTCTACACATGTAGTACCAGACCATGGTAGGTAGTGACAGCTTGTACTGTAAGTACACCACATATCTACACATGTAGTACCAGGCCATGGTGGGTAGTGACAGCTTGTACTGTAAGTACACCACATGTCTACACATGTAGTACCAGGCCATGGTGGGTAGTGACAGCTTGTACTGTAAGTACACCACATGTCTACATATGTAGTACCAGGCCATGGTGGGTAGTGACAGCTTGTACTGTATGTACACCACATGTCTACACTCGGCCGTGCGGCCGCGCGTCGCGCGAGCTCCTGAGTGTTTCGCCTCTGGCGGGCGAAAAGTGTCGCGGATGGCGACAAATTTTATACGGGCTGGAAGCCCGTCAAAAGCCGAGCAAAAGCCTGTAAGGCACGGCTCACTAGCACAACCATGTGCAGAATTATCTGCAAATCAAGATTTGCAGAACGAAATTCCAATAGTTTTGAGAAAAAATCAAAACTATGTAAATCCGCCCGCCGGCGGCCAGGATGCAAATTCTGCCGCGCCGGTCGACCCCTTGCGGCTATTCCAACTTCTAACGCCGCTGCTCAAGTCCGGAGAAACTGGGCTGACATCACAGAACAGGTGAATCCTGGAGCTGTGGAAGGATTTACCCTCGTCCAGGGTAGGAAGAGGCGCCGTGGCTCGGGGAATTCACCTACGACGGCTGCACCCTCCTCCAATGCCGGAGCTTCCAGGACCATTCGCCGACCTCAATCATCGGCGGGATCAGTGCCCCGAGCCCAAGAAATCAGGGCCACCAGGGCTCACATCGCGGATGCCAGGGCGCGGCAGGCGTCCTCTTCCGAGGAACACTGTGTGTACATCGAACACAGCCCCGAACTTGAGCCCTTCCACTACCTTAGGGCTTTGGATAGGAAACTCGGAGGAACCGCCGGAGTCATCCAGATCACCAAGGTGAACGGCCACCAGCTACTGGGACTAACCAACAGAGGCCTGGCCGAGCGCCTCATAAGTGAGGGCCTCGAGGTTGAGGGAACACTCCTCAGGGCATTCCCTTTCCGCAAAAGAGCGGAAAGGATTACAGTGGGTAACCTCCCCTTCTTTGTGGCGGACTCTGCTGTCATCACCGCCCTCTCTCCATTTGGGCGGGTTACGTCCATCGCCCCTAAGCAGATGAAGGCGGGCCCCTACGTCTACGTCGATGGCCGGCGTGACGTCTTCATCACCCTACATGAGGGGATCACCATAGAGAGGCTTCCAACCCGCCTCGACATCAACATCAAAGGCCAAGCCTGGCCTGCATACCTATCCTCGGGCATCAGGTGTTCCAGGTGCCACGGACAAGGGCATCGGAGGGCCATCTGCCCCCTGCTTGCAGGGCTGGCCAACAACACCAGAATGGCCCCACCAACCACTCCTGCTGGCGTCCCACCACCGACCACCTCTGCACCGCCTCAGCGGTCAGCAGCCCAGCCTCCTGCGCCAGCTCCCTCCAATCTAGCCATGGAGGTTTGCAGCGCTCCTCCCATGGCCCGAGCTGTGCTCCATCCATCCGCACCTCGGTCATCTCCACCAGCGGCCCCAGCCTTACCTATGGAGGAGACGCCTTCTGCCCCTCCACCTGTGATCCCTGCTCCGTCCCTGCAGGTACCCAAGAATCCCGTGGACCCTCGCTCGGCGACGCCGCGTCATCCAGAGCCGACGCCTCCCGCTCGACCTGACTTCGCTGCCCCGCGTGGCCCTCCGCCCATCCAGGAGACCCTCGGGCCTGCAGCCCCAACACAGGACGTGGAGATGTCCATCGTGGAGGAGACCACTGCGTCCTCCGCGTCATCAACAAGAAACGCAACGAGAGTCGACCTCGATGCGTTCATCGAGGTGCACCCCAGCGTGTCCTTCGCTGAGACGGACGCCCTTGGTCTTGGGCGGGAGGAGGTCCTGGACCTCCTCTCCTCGAGGACCAAGGCGCAGAGGAAAGGACCCCTCCTGTCGCCTCCGCAGTGCGACGCCCTCGCCGGCCTAATCGGTCAAATTCTGGACCTGAAGCCCGGACACACCTCTAATTTATACAAGGTCCTTGGTCAGGTTAGAGCTGAGCTAACGAAAACACCAGCCGCAGCACCAACACCCCCACTGCCTGCTCCTCGTCCTGCTGAGACGGCGCCGCCCGCTCCTCAAGGGGAGGAGTCAGCACCAGCTGAAGTGGCATATCCGCCTCCACTGCCAGTCAAGATGACAGACGAGGCCCGTGAGAGGTGGCTCCTCGACCTGTTCAAGGAATTGAACTATAGGACCTTCCTGATACCCTTACTTAGTTGGACCAGACCGGAACAAATCATTCGTGCGGCTCTGCATTCCGGAGAAGAACGGAATGATATTCTCGGCGCACATCCAAACCAAAGGAGCATCCTTGCGAACTTCTTGGGCTCTGTCATCGAGCGTGCTCGAGGCGATGATCAATCTGCTCTCGACCAATTGTCGGACTTTAGGTCAATGTTGTGCCGCTGATGAAACTATTGTAAATAATTGTAATTTTTTTTTCCCCCCCACTGACTTGAGTGTAACAATTGACTGAGTTGTCAATAAATGTGTTTTTAATTGTCAATTGTCACATGTCTACACACGGCCGTGCGGCCACGCGTCGCGCGAGCTCCGTAATTCTCGCCTCTGGCGAGCGGAATAACGTCGCGGATGGCGACGAATTTGGCACAGGCTGAAAGCCCTTCAAACGCCGAGCAAAAGCCTGTAAGGCACGGCGAAAAAGCACAACCAGGTGCTGAATTATCAAAGAAAGAAGATTTGCAAAAGAAATCTTCAAATCTTTTCGGCAAAAGTCAGGGCTATGCAAATCCGCCCGCCGGCGGACATCATGCAAATCCGGCCACGCCGACCGACATCGTTACTGCCTCGTTTTCCGAGGCCGCTGCCCAAGCCAATAGAAGCTGGGCAGACTTAGCGGAGGACAACAATCACGAATCTGAGAACCCTTTCATCACTGTCCAAAGAAACAAAAGACGCCGTGGCTCGGCGGAATCACCTGCGGCGGCTGCACCTTCATCTAACATCAGAGGCGCAGGAGCCATTCGCCGGCCGCGATCATCCACGGGATGGGCACCGCGGGCGGAGGAGGTCAGGACCACAAGAGCGCATATCGCGGAGGCCAGGGCGCGGCAGGCGTCCTCAACAGAAGACCACTGCGTCTATATAGAGCGCAGCCCTGAACTGGAGCCCTACCACTACATGAGGGCCCTTGATAGAATGCTCGGAGGGACCAGGGAGGTCTTCCAGATGACCAAGATGAACGGTCACTTCCTGGTGGGACTGGCCAACAGAGGCCTGGCCGAGCGCCTCGTCAACGAGGGCCTCGAGGTGGAGGGAACTCTCCACAGGGCCTTCCCGTTCCGCAAGAGGGCGGAGAGAATCACGGTGGGCAACCTCCCCTTCTTCGTGGGGGATGCAGCCGTCATCAGCGCCCTTTCATCTTTTGGGCGAGTAACATCCATCGCCCCCAAGCTGATGAAGGCAGGCCCATATGTCTACAATGACGGCCGCCGAGAGGCGTTCATCATCCTCCGCGAGGGAATGACCATCGAGAGGCTGCCCACCCGCCTCGACATCTCAATAAAGGGCGAGGCCTGGCCCGCATACCTGTCCTCCGGGATTAGGTGTTCCAGGTGCCGTGGCCAAGGACATCGTAGGGCCAACTGCCCCATGCTTGCAGGGCGAACCACCGCTCCTGGACCGGCCACACCAACCTCTCCCACCAGCGACTGCGCCCAGGCTGCCTCAGCAGCCATCTGCCCGGCCTCCACCTCCGGCGTCCCCCAGTTCAACCATGGAGGTCTCCGATGTACCTCCCGCGAGCCGAGCTGCGCCCCTTCCACCTGCTGCACTCCAGCCATCACCACCAGCGCCTTCGGCCTTACCTTTGGAGGACACGCCTCCGGCCCCTCCACCAGTGACCCCTGCGAACACCTGGGAGTCGCGAGCCTGCGGCCCCAACACCGGACGTGGAGATGTCCATCGTGGAGGAGACCTTTGCGTCCTCCACGTCATCGGCAAAAAACGCAACGAGAGTCGACCTCGATGCGTTCATCGAGGAGCTCCCCAGCGTGTCATTCGCTAAGACGGACGCCCTTGGTCTTAGGCGGGAGGAGGTCCTGGACCTCCTCTCCTCGAGGACCAAGGCGCAGAGGAAGGGACCCCTCCTGTCGCCTCCGCAGTGCGACGCCCTCGTCAGCCTGATCGGTCAAATTCTGGACCTGAAGCCCGGACACACCTCTAATTTATATAAGGTCCTCGGACAAGTCAAGGCCGAGCTCAGGACAACACCAGCAGTGCCTCCAACACCCCCACTGCCTGCGCCTTGGCCCGCTAAGCCTATGCTGCCCACTACCCACAGGGAGGAACTGACACCTCCTTTGATGACACCTCCGCCGCCCGCCCCGACGGACATGGAGGAGGACGATCCAATGACGGAGAGAGAGCGAGACACACCCCCACCGCCTACGCCTCGGCTCGCTGAGACAACACCACCCATTCCCCACGGGGATAAGACGTCGCCGAACATCGCGACACCTCCACCTCCACTGTCCTGCCAATTCATTGATGACCGCTGGACGGAGGCAGACGACATACTACATGAATTAAACCAAGAACGCGACTGGGGAGTGGGGATCAGTGAGAGCGACATCACAGAAGCCGTCATATACCCCGAGGATAGGGAGCCTCTCATCAGGCACCTGTCCACTCGGAGGAGGAGCCTCCTCGCTGGTTTCATCAGCGCCGCCATCGAGCGCGCTCGGGACGCCGATCCCTTTGTGCGTGAGGGCATGTCCGCGCTCAGGGGGATGTTGCCCTCCTGATTGGGCCCAGACGAGCCTCGGTGGGGACACCGCCTGATTTATTTTAATTTGTAAATTTGGTTCCTCCTGCTTAACTCTTAGGAGTAATGATTGACTATGTAGTCAATAAAATATTTTTAATTGTCAAATTGTCACATGTCTACACTCGGCCGTGCGGCCCACGCGTCGCGCGAGCTCCTGAGTTTTTCGCCTCTGGCGGGCGGAAAGTGTCGCGGATGGCGACAAATATGGTATGGGCTGAAAGCCCGTCAAAAGCCGAAGACAAGTTGTAAGGCTCGGCTCTAAAGCACAGCCCAGTGCGGTAATAACAGCAAAATACGTTTTGCAGATCAATTCCTCGATGAATTCAAAAGAAAATGAAAACTATGTAAATCCGCCCGCCGGCAGCCAGGATGCAAATTCTGCCGCGCCGGTCGACCTTGCGGCTATTCCAACTGCTAACGCCGCTGCTCAAGTCCGGAGAAACTGGGCTGACATCACAGAAGAGGTGAATCCTGGAGCTGAGGAAGGATTTACCCTCGTCCAGGGTAGGAAGAGGCGCCGTGGCTCGGCAAATTCGCCTACGGCAGCTGCACCATCCTCCAATGCTGGAGGTTCCAGGACCATTCGCCGACCTCAACCATCGGCGGGTTCGGTGCCGCGGGCCCAGGAAATCAGGGTCACCAGAGCACACATCGCGGAAGCCAGGGCGCGGCAGGCGTCCTCCTCCGAGGAACACTGTGTGTACATCGAACACAGCCCCGAACTGGAGCCCTTCCACTACCTTAGGGCACTGGATAGGATGCTCGGAGGAACTGCCGGAGTCATCCAGATCACCAAGGTGAACGGCCACCAGCTCCTGGGACTGACCAACAGAGGCCTAGCCGAGCGCCTCATAAGTGAGGGCCTCGAGGTTGAGGGAACACTCCTCAGGGCATTCCCTTTCCGCAAAAGAGCGGAAAGGATTACAGTGGGTAACCTCCCCTTCTTTATAGGAGACTCCGCTGTCATCAACGCCCTCTCTCCATATGGGCGGGTCACGTCCATCGCCCCTAAGCAGATGAAGGCGGGCCCCTACGTCTACGTCGATGGCCGGCGAGACGTCTTCATCACCCTACATGAGGGGATCACCATCGAGAGGCTTCCAACCCGCCTCGACATCAACATCAAAGGCGAGGCCTGGCCTGCGTACCTGTCCTCGGGCATCAGGTGTTCCAGGTGCCACGGACAAGGGCATCGGAGAGCCATCTGCCCCCTGCTTGCAGGGCTGGCCAACAACACCAGAATGGCCCCACCGACCACTCCTGCTGGCGTCCCACCACCGACCACCCCTGCACCGCCTCAGCGGTCAGCAGCCCAGCCTCCTGCGCCGACACCCTCCAATCCAGGCATGGAGGTTTGCGGCGCTACTCCCGTGGTCCGAGCTGCGCTCCACTCATCCGCACCTCGGCCATCTCCAACAGCGGCCCCAGCCTTTCCTATGAAGGAGACGCCTCCTGCCCCTCCACCAGTGACCCCTGCTCCGTCCCTGCGAACACCTGGGAGTCGCGAACCTGCGGCCCCAACACCGGACGTGGAGATGTCCATCGTGGAGGAGACCTTTGCGTCCTCCACGTCATCGGCAAAAAAACGCAACGAGAGTCGACCTCGATGCGTTCATCGAGGGGCACCCCAGCGTGTCCTTCGCTAAGACGGACGCCCTTGGTCTTGGGCGGGAGGAGGTCCTGGACCTCCTCTCCTCGAGGACCAAGGCGCAGAGGAAGGGACCCCTCCTGTCGCCTCCGCAGTGCGACGCCCTCGTCGGCCTGATCGGGCAAATCCTGGACCTGAGACCCGGAGCAGCCAGCAACCTGTACAAAGTCCTCGGACAAGTCAAAGCTGAGCTCAGGACAACACCAGCAGTGCCCCCTACACCCACACTGCCTGCGCCTCGGCCCGCTCGGCCGACAGCACCCGCTCCCTAAGTGAAGGAGTCAACACCGGCCATGGCCACACCTCCGCCTCCACCATCTGTCTGCATGGAGGATGATTCGGAGCCAGACTATTGGACGGACATGGTGGATTCAGTAGATGAATTGATGCGAAGTCCCGGCTCGGAGCCCATTCTCCAAACGTTCGGCGCGTGCGAATTCGTGGACGCGGCCCGTTACCCTGAGGTGAGGGAGTGCGTGCTCGCGGAACTCACGCCGCGGCAAGGGAGGATTCTCGCCCAATTCCTGGATAAGCTCATCGAGCGCACTCGGGACTCGGTTCCCTTGATCCGTTGGGGCTTATCTGAGTTCAGGGCCGCCTTGCTATTCTATGATCCAGACCCTCCCTGAGGACACCCTCTGTCGAAAAAATTTCCAAAGGGAATTGTTCGAGCTCGGGCTACCTCTGGGCTCCTGACAGAGTCAGGATAACTGTAAATAGTTGTAAATATTTTCCATTGACTCTTTGAGTGTTACCATTGACTGTACAGTCAATAAAGTCTGTTTTCATTCATTCACATGTCTACACATGTAGTACCAGGCCATGGTGGGTAGTGACAGCTTGTACTGTAAGTATACCACATGTCTACACATGTAGTACCAGACCATGGTGGGTAGTGACAGCTTGTACTGTAAGTATACCACATGTCTACACATGTAGTACCAGGCCATGGTGGGTAGTGACAGCTTGTACTGTAAGTATACCACATGTCTACACATGTAGTACCAGACCATGGTGGGTAGTGACAGCTTGTACTGTAAGTACACCACATGTCTGCACTCGGCCGTGCGGCCGCGCGTCGCGCGGGCTCCTGAGTGTTTCGCCTCTGGCGGGCGGGGGGTGTCGCGGATGGCGACAGGTTTTATACGGGCTGGGGCCCCGTCGGGGGCCGAGCAGGGGCCTGTAAGGCACGGCTCACTAGCACAGCCATGTGCGGAATTATCCGCAAATCAAGATTTGCAGAACGAAATTCCAATAGTTTTGAGAAAAAATCAAAACTATGTAAATCCGCCCGCCGGCGGCCTGGATGCAAATTCTGCCGCGCCGGTCGACCCCCCCCTTGCGGCTATTCCAACTTCTAACGCCGCTGCTCAAGTCCGGAGAAACTGGGCTGAAATCACAGAAGAGGTGAATCCTGGAGCTGAGGAAGAATTTACCCTCGTCCAGGGTAGGAAGAGGCGCCGTGGCTCGGGGAATTCACCTACGGCGGCTACACCCTCCTCCAATGCCGGAGCTTCCAGGACCATTCGCCGACCTCAATCATCGGCGGGATCAGTGCCCCGAGCCCAAGAAATCAGGGCCACCAGGGCTCACATCGCGGATGCCAGGGCGCGGCAGGCGTCCTCTTCCGAGGAACACTGTGTGTATATCGAACACAGCCCCGAACTTGAGCCCTTCCACTACCTTAGGGCTTTGGATAGGAAACTCGGAGGAACCGCCGGAGTCATCCAGATCACCAAGGTGAACGGCCACCAGCTACTGGGACTAACCAACAGAGGCCTGGCCGAGCGCCTCATAAGTGAGGGCCTCGAGGTTGAGGGAACACTCCTCAGGGCATTCCCTTTCCGCAAAAGAGCGGAAAGGATTACAGTGGGTAACCTCCCCTTCTTTGTAGCGGACTCTACTGTCATCACCGCCCTCTCTCCATTTGGGCGGGTTACGTCCATCGCCCCTAAGCAGATGAAGGCGGGCCCCTACGTCTACGTCGATGGCCGGCGTGACGTCTTCATCACCCTACATGAGGGGATCACCATAGAGAGGCTTCCAACCCGCCTCGACATCAACATCAAAGGCCAAGCCTGGCCTGCGTACCTATCCTCGGGCATCAGGTGTTCCAGGTGCCACGGACAAGGGCATCGGAGAGCCATCTGCCCCCTGCTTGCAGGGCTGGCCAACAACACCAGAATGGCCCCACCAACCACTCCTGCTGGCGTCCCACCACCGACCACCTCTGCACCGCCTCAGCGGTCAGCAGCCCAGCCTCCTGCGCCAGCTCCCTCCAATCTAGCCATGGAGGTTTGCAGCGCTCCTCCCATGGCCCGAGCTGTGCTCCATCCATCCGCACCTCGGCCATCTCCACCAGCGGCCCCAGCCTTACCTATGGAGGAGACGCCTTCTGCCCCTCCACCTGTGATCCCTGCTCCGTCCCTGCAGGTACCCAAGAATCCCGTGGACCCTCGCTCGGCGACGCCGCGTCATCCAGAGCCGACGCCTCCCGCTCGACCTGACTTCGCTGCCCCGCGTGGCCCTCCGCCCATCCAGGAGACCCTCGGGCCTGCAGCCCCAACACAGGACGTGGAGATGTCCATCGTGGAGGAGACCATTGCGTCCTCCACGTCATCGGCAAAAAACGCTACGAGAGTCGACCTCGATGCTTTCATCGAGGGGCTCCCCAGCGTGTCATTCGCTAAGACGGACGCCCTTGGTCTTGGGCGGGAGGAGGTCCTGGACCTCCTCTCCTCGAGGACCAAGGCGCAGAGGAAGGGACCCCTCCTTTCGCCTCCGCAGTGCGACGCCCTCGTCGGCCTGATCGGTCAAATTCTGGACCTGAAGCCCGGACACACCTCTAATTTATATAAGGTCCTCGGACAAGTCAAGGCCGAGCTCAGGACAACACCAGCAGTGCCTCCAACACCCACACTGCCTGCGCCTTGGCCTGCTAAGCCAACACCACCCGCTCTCCACGGGGAAAAGACGTCGCCGGACATCGCGACACCTCCACCTCCACTGTCAACCGAATTCATTGATGCCTGCTACGACCAGGCAAATGACATAATTTATGAATTAAGCGATGAGCGCTACTTGGAGACTTTATCCGATATCGGAGTCACTGAGGGTGACATCGTAGAGGCAATTATTTTCCCCGACGATAGGGAACCTCTCCTCAGGCGCCTCTCCACTCAGAAGAGAACCATTCTTGCCGGGATCGTCAGCGCTGCATCTGAGCGCGCTCGGAGCTCGGATCCCTTTGTGCGTGAAGGCCTGCGCATACTCAGCGAAATGCTCCCCCCCCCCTAATCTGTAAATCCCATTAATTCTTGATTGAATGTAACTATTGACGAGTGTCAATAAAGTATGTTTTAATTGTCAATTGTCACATGTAGTACCAGG
>CP092877.1:81687093-81704372 GCA_030710605.1 Cordylochernes scorpioides
TACATATAAAATGAAAGGATATAAAAGCACGAATGTTTCTTTTATACAAATATATGTAACAACGGCGAGTAATATATGCAACAATATCAGCAGGTATATGCAACATTTCCTCAATACAAATTATATCCTTATTTAATCAACTATACATATGTTTACCTCTCTCCAGTATTTATTCTAACAGAGTATAATTTTGTAACGAAGTATTTTATCTTCCAAACGACATTTCCCAATATTACGCAACATTTCGTATATGGAATTGCTTATTTCTAAGATTTATTATTTGGATCCATCATTCGTTTCTCTTTCGTGAGAATGGATAACACTTTCCTAAAATACAAAGCTGCAATATTTATACAAAGCTATTAGTCAGGGTGAAACATGGTATCGCTCGAAGTATTTCTACCCAATATGTAATGTTTATTCTGTTAATGCTTCTCTCCTTCCGAAAGGGTAATTTCATATTCCAGAGTAGTGTTCGATATTTGGTCACATTTTGACTAGGAATCAATGAACAACTTGTACTTTAGGGTAAACAGTTTCTTTCAATACAACATATTTGCATATAAGCTTTCAATTTTTATCGCTCTTCTACCAATACTCCGAGGTACTAAAAGAACCTATAGTAGAACGATAATATTTAAAAAGCTTGTATGCAAATATATTGTATTAAAAGAAATTCGTTATCCTATAGTGATAGCGATCGCTTATTGGTCCTTTGTAACGATATTTCTGGATTATCATACTTTAAAATATAGATTATTTCTTCATGAAAATGCAGAATAGTCGTTAAAATATGCATTATATCGTTTGAAGGCACAATATTCAATCTCGTGAATGCACTTAATATGCAAAATATGCACTTCATCTTCACTCTCATCACTTCACATATGTATATATGCACTTCATATGCAATTCATAAAAGGCAATCTATCGGTCCATAAATGCGATATTTTATCTAAAGATGCAACGATACTTCCTAAAAATGCAGTATTTTTTATCAAAAGATAAATTATATTCCTTCCTAAAATTGCAGTATTTATCTTCTCCTATAGCCAAATTTAATACTGTAAATAAAAGCAAGAACATTCATTTTATGAAATATCAATATTTATTTTCGTAGTTGCAGTATTTTTTATTCTATCAATGCAGTTTATTCCATCTCGAAATTGCAGTTTTTCAGACAGAAATAACCCGAATGTGCAATATTCCATAAAATGCAGTAACATATATAAACACTGATAAGATAATAAATTCCATACAGAAGGAGTTTTTCCCATCAATATATAATTCTTTATGTTTTAAAATTCTTTTTCTACTGCGAAGCATAAAAAATGTATTTTATTCTAACAAAAATATACTCTAAAATATTTTACAATATATTTTTCTATAACAGTATATTACAACTACTATTCTATAAACTTTCCAAATAAAATGAACCACTAAAATATTCATCGAAAACTGAAAAGAAAATTCAAACCATTTGCATATAAACAATACAAATAGAGCCAAACGACGCTTCTAAGAAAAAACAGAAGAGAGTCTAAAAATATCAGTAAATAAATAAATGCGAGAACAGACACCCCAAAAGAAAACAATAAAAGTTTGGGTGTGTTATGAGACATTCCAAACAATTAATTTACAAGAAAAAAAAGTTGCATAAATTGATGTAGATAAAAAAAACGCTTGTATACACGACCCAGTTTATTGTTACCTAAAACGCCTCATCTGTAAATAACCCCCCATTTTAGAGCCAGCCGTCGCCATCTTGAAAAATATTGGCGGGAAAAGTGGAACCTCGTCTGCCGAGAAATTCTACTTTGTTTTTTGTATTTTTTCCATTCCTTCTTTTGTAAAGCTTAGAATTTTCTCTAAATGGGTTGGGAAAGTTTCTTGAAATGCGATTTCTTTTGAGGGGAGCACGGAAATTCTTTCTCAGTTTGGGCTAATAGTTTTAAATCATTAACAGATAAAATCCTCATTAATACATCCCTTTTTAAATTTGCACTTAATATTTTATAAAATTGATGAGTGTTTAAATGTTGACATATTTAAAAGTTGTTTCAAAGATATTTAAGGCGCATTAATTATATATAGTTTTCTCTTTTACTTTGAATAAACATTTTAATTTAGACTTTTAGAAGAATAAGATTTGATGGAAATAGATATTTTATTCAATATAAAATATTTTAGTTCAGGTACATTTTACTCAAAACTATACATATATTTTCTTTGACAAAACTTACCATGTATATCGTGATTAAGACAATACTTCTGAAAGATATTTGATACACATTGACCTTTATAGAAAACACACAATATAACCAAGTGTAAACAATTTGCTTGTCTCCTTCAAAAAAAAAAAAAAAAAACAGACGATCGGCGACATCAAAAACTTTCCACTTTTTCAAGTTTTGTCCATATATGTAATAGAAGCTTTCTACGCGAATATGAGTATATAATATGCAAAATAGAAACTTATATTTCCCAGAATTCCTTTGATAAAAACAGTAAATCGCTGTGATATTTATGAATCGGTTAAAAATTTGGGTTGTTGTTATATAAAGTCTCATTTATTCTTTCTACCTTTTATTTATTACACTAGTAAAAGATAATTTCTTGAAAATAAAGATACTTCGGCCAGTAAATCTTTTTATTACCTCGACGTTTCGACTAAAAGCTTTTGTCCTGTTCAGGAGCAAACAAAAATTAAAACATTTAGCAAGGCGTTAAAAATTATTCTAAGGCTCCAAGGGCGTTCTCACGCGATATTTAAAATTTGTACAACATCTAAAGCACAAGTCAAAAATAAATAATGCCGGCCAAGCAACCTCTATCTTTACTAGTAAAATATAAGTTAAAATTTACATGTTTATATTTTAAAAACACTTTTTCAAAGACTTTTTTGAGATACAAATTTACTTGACGATGTTGTACCCAATTTATTTTATTTATGCTTATGAGGTTATACAGCAGCGTATTTACAATTAGAGAGGAGACAAAATGAATTAAATCTAGAAAAAAGAAGTGAGGACATATCGGTCATTAAAGTCTGAGAGGCAAGGCTTTCAGCCAGTTCAGGGCTTCCGGGGTGACCAATATATACAAGAGATATAGTAAAAAAATATTCCCCCTTTTTTAAAAATTAAAAAATAACCTTATAAATGTAATAAATATTTAAATACAAAGGTATTATTGAATAATTTCTACATGAGACATTATTTATTGATAAATATATATAAACGACATTACATAATGAAGATATAAAGGACTTGTATATATAATTCAACATATAACAATATAGCTTCCATTATGCCCATTTTTCCCGCCCTTTGTGTAAGCTAGCCAATAGGATGGCGAGAAGGAATCACGTGACTTTTTCTTTTGTGTTGCACTCAATGAAAAAAAAATAAATTGGCAGAAGAACGTCACGAGTAATGGTGATGAATAATTTACTCATTTACATAACCCGTATCGCTTGGCGCGTGCATCGCCTGCTTTTTTTTTACCCCCTTCTTCTGAACGGTGAACAATGTGGCCGTTTGGTGGAATATGTAAAATTGAAAAGTCAAATCGAAAACTAATATTGTTTTCATGAAAGAAAGGTATAATTAAAAATCGAATAATACATTTTTGAATATTAATAATTGTGAATGAATTATGGAGGGGAAGGGAGGGTTGCATTTAGATTGATTTATATCCATTAATTTTGGAGATATATGCAACTTTGAAGAAGGACGTGTTTTTTTAACGAAGAATTTGAAGAGGGGGAGGGAGTATAAATAAAATATTAAAATGGTATTAGCAAGTTTGTTTGCAAGATACTAATTGAAATAAATTGAGAATGAGATTTTGGTAAAAGGAAATTCTACAGCTAAATGACTCAAATAAAAAAATATATATTTGCATATTTCTCTCGCTACAACCGCTTATGTAGATGTGGCTCTCTGGACAACTTTACGGATAATTAGCCTTCAAATCAGAGTGCATGGGGAGGCAATTTGTGATTTAACTATATTACGTCTACAGAGGTAGTACAGATTATGATAATCATTATGGGTAGAAGGTCGTAATTGACTATATGTTAACTATGGCGAGTAGAGGATGGAATTGTAAGAACACCACATGTAGTTCCAGACCATGGTGGGTAGAGGGCTATGACAACTTGTACTGTGAGTACACCACATGTCTACACATGTAGTACCAGGCCATGGTGGGTAAAGGGTTATGACAGCTTATACTGTGAGTACATCACATGTCTACACATGTAGTACCAGGCCATGGTGGGTAAAGGGTTATGACAGCTTATACTGTAGGTACATCACATGTCTACATATGTAGTAACAGGCCATGGTGGGTAGTGGCAGCTTGTACTGTAGGTACATCACATGTCTACACATGTAGTACCAGGCCATGGTGGGTAGTGGCAGCTTGTACTGTAAGTACACCACATGTCTACACATGTAGTACCAGGCCATGGTGGGTAAAGGGTTATGACAGCTTCTACTGTAGGTACATCACATGTCTACATATGTAGTAACAGGCCATGGTGGGTAGTGGCAGCTTGTACTGTAAGTACATCACATGTCTACACATGTAGTACCAGGCCATGGTGGGTAGTGGCAGCTTGTACTGTAAGTACACCACATGTCTACACATGGGACACTAAACTATGCTAACTATTGCAGTCAAAGATATATAACTGTATATACACATCAAGTCTACACATGAAGCACCAGGTATAATCAGACAACTTGGACCAACCCAACAAAAAGCGAGCAGACGAGAGGTATCAGAAGAGACTCCTCACCACAGAGTACTAACCTAATTATGAACTAATTGAGAGCCCTCCCCCATCTCATCCTTATTTAGGAAGACATTTCCCGCTACTTCTGTATCCCTCTCACCTCGCAACAAATTTGTATACTGCATCTCTATTTACATACTCGCTGTTATTTTTAAACCTCTCGTTGCTGTCAAACATTTTCAGCACACTTTCACGTCTCTCTCTCTCATTTATAAAAATAATCAATTTAGTCAAATAACTATGAAATACTTCCAATACTTGGTCACGTTTTCTGTCCTTGTGTGCTTATAGTCATTAACCTAATTTGTAAAAACTTCTACCAACATTAGCCCGTCATACATACAACGGATAATTCAGGAATAATTAAACCTGAAAATGAGACTTTTCATATCGAAATATATACATACATGACATATACACTCATGAACAAAACTTAAGTTTAATATATTTTAAGCATAAACCACTCCTTATTTGCTTATATAACGACATGTAAATTTGAACGATCTCCTTTAAAAAATAATTTAAAATATAATAAAAATATATTCATGCGACAAAATGGCATTTCGTTGATACATTTTTAAGTAAAAGGGATCTTTTTCGTAGATATGTAAATATATAGAAAACTATATAATTATACTATTCCTTATAACAATCTATAGAGAATACCATCTTCTTCTTCTTCTTTCTTATCTCCACTCAATCACAATAAGGTATCAAGCTTGTAAAGCTTGAGATTTTTTATGGTGTCTGCCGGGGAAGAGTAGAGCTCATCAATGGATGAGTCAATACAGTCAATAATATGTCTTGGGGTTGCAGGCTGAGAATTGCATTTAGTACATAGTGGGAAAACCCTGCAACCATTCTGGAAAGTCATTGTCCGTAGATGACCAGACTTAAGTCTGCAAATCAAAGACTGTTGTTCTCTTAAGAGGACAGAACCGGTGCTTGTCCCTCCTGCTCTGTACCAATCATGTACAGCATCAGATTTCCATTCCTGCAGGCATAGAGAATACCATAATTCTATGAGAATCCCATAAACTTCCATACCATAGACTTCATCAACCTTTTTTTATTAATATATTTTGTGTTTCTGGCATTTCGGCGACCCACTGTCGCCCATAGCTCCTATTTAAGAAGAGCAGAGATGTCCGAAAGCTTGAGATAGATTTAATAAATATAAATAGAAACTCATCCCCAGAATTATGTAATTTATATTCAAAGGATTTAAATCAATTGATATGTATTAATTAATTCATATTTGCGGAAAGGTTTTTAAAAATATAATTTTTAGCTCTAAATTTAATATAATTTTTTAAAAGCAATTATAGAATCCTTAGAAAAATTATATTACTACATATATATGCTCACTTATATACATATGGTGATTCATATATATATATATATAACAAATTTGAAATATATTCTACTTCTCTATTCAGGCTATTAATATAGAAATATATAAAGACCTATTGAAATATATTTAATTTGAGAAATTTAAAAACAGGTTAATAAAAAGATAAACCAGCAGCAAAAATGCAAATTTAAATTAATCGTCTGCTAAGATATATATTTTTCGTCTGCCATTTAATTATTCCATATTAATGTGGCCCCCCATATTTACATATTATTTAATCAAGGAATTTCTTACAACTTTCTCCCAATTGAAAGATAGATTAGTTGGGATTATTTGTACTTTATAATGTTTTGTGTTTTTTTTTATAGGATTCGCAAATTAATTTGGCGCTGATAAATTATAGGGATTTATATTTTCCCTTTGTTTATTTTATAGCTGGCTAAATGTGCCTTTTTTGTGAGTAGAAATAACACAAATTACAATCACTAAATCCGATATTTCAAATAGGTATCAATAAATTAGGAAATTATATATATGCAACTTTTTTAGAGAAAGGGAGAGATATATGATGCTGAGGTTTTCATTTTTTTTAGATAAAATCTATTAGCAATCATTTTAATTATTAAAACATTATATAAAATTACTTAAACATTCATTTAACAATCATATCATATCCGAGATTATTAAAACTATCAATAAATAACAATGAAGATGTTTAGGAAACTTATTTCAAAATCAACAAAAGAAAATCAAAAATACCCAGTATTTAAAAGTTTGTAGCTTCTAATAGATTTTATTTTCATTTTTTTATTTGGTTTTATAGTAGTAACTAAGTATAGAAATCACGAGAAAAATTTTAGATCATTTTAGACAAGTGTTATATATAACTTGTCTAAAATATATAACGATATATTTATAGGAAAAAAATATTACTTGCTAAATAGTCCTTAATATTTTATTTATATTAAAATCATTCACTTAAAATATAGAACAATATTAAAAAATGCGTTACTATTCACATTTAAAATTTTATATATATATAAAAAAAAAATACTTTTAAAAATATTCTTGGAAAATATTCGAAATTTCAAAATGGCGATTTTTCTATTCCGGGCAGACGATTCCCTTCAGACGAACGGATTATTGTCGGTTGGGGCGTTATCTTATCCAACCATCGTTCTCCTTTTTTTTTTTTTTTCATTTGTCGTCTCTTTCCAGATTTCAACAGTATCTTGCTGTAAGAACGTCGCACCATGGACAGTTTGACGGGTCGTGATGTACGTAATTTTTACACGGCTGACATTACATACACAGTTTACTTTTACCAAGATCTCATATTACAAGTTCAATAACCTCTCTTTAACCACCAATTCTATCAGGCTTCTCTTTGTTAATGTATTCAATCTTTTATATGAATCTCTCTCTTTCATTACAATTTTATTATTTGTTATAAAATAAATAAAGCTTCCAGGGTTAAGTTTGTTGTGCAACTTTTTATTTTCAAGCTTTCGGACTTGTCAGTCCTTCAACAGGATTATCACGTTAACAACTTAATAATAAATACAATTTTTATATATTTACACATTATTATATACATATTTTAAATACCTATTATATATTGAGAGAAAATATATTATTTCTGTTTGAAAATCAAAATTTTGAAAATATACGTGCGTGGTGGATGATACATGCTTATTATTTGTCTCAATTATATATGATATAAATGATATCATTGTGGGTTTAGGGTTGTGACTACAGTGTTATATAGGTAGTACCTTGTCTCTAAAGTGGCTATGTGACTTTTTAAACTGTAAGTACACTACATGTATATACATCTAGTACCAGGCCATGGTGGGTAGTGACAGCTTGTACTGTAAGTTCCCCACATGTCTACACAAGTAGTACCAGGCCATGGTGGGTAGTGACAGCTTGTACTGTAAGTACACCACATGTTTATACATCTAGTACCAGGCCATGGTGGGTAGTGACAGCTTGTACTGTAAGTACATCACATGTCTACACATGTAGTACCAGACCATGATGGGTAGTGACAGCTTGTACTGTAAGTACATCACATGTCTACACATGTATTACCAGGCCATGGTGGGTAGTGACAGCTTGTACTGTAAGTACACCACATGTCTACACATGTAGTACCAGGCCATGGTGGGTAGTGACAGCTTGTACTGTAAGTACATCACATGTCTACACATGTATTATCAGGCCATGGTGGGCCGAGGTTTATGATTGCTTATACTGTAAATACACCATATATCTACATATGTAAAGTAGTACGACATCGCGCGGGTACTTACAAGATGCAAATTCCCTGAATGGCTAGACGAAACTCAGCCAGTCCGTATAAACAACCCGCTGTTAGTGGACGGTATCATTTTGCACTTGAAGGGTCGCGAGGCTAAGTCACCGATAAGTTGTGGTAATTAAACAAAAAGTGGCGGATAAGTAAACTTATCTAGAGATAAATTATCTTCCACACCTAAGTGCATTATCTGTCGCCCAGCCTTGGCCGTGTCTTTTCACTTATCCCGAATCATTCTGTGTCTTCTTACTTATCCCGAGGTAGCCGTGCTTTTTTACCTATCCCGAGGTAACCTGGCCATGTCTTCTTACTTATCCCGAGGTAACCTGGCCGTGTCTTCTTACTTATCCCGAGGTAACCTGGCCATGTCTTCTTACTTATCCCGAGGTAACCTGGCCGTGTCTTCTTACTTATCCCGAGGTAACCTGGCCGTGTCTTCTTTTTTTTTAATGAATAATATTTAATATAATGTGAAAATTTTTGAAGATAGATATAGATTTATAAGATATAAACGTTTAAATTATATACAATATAAATACACAAAAATATATCTGAAATCACAAGCATATATTCAGAGGGAAAATAAAAAATATTTCAAGAAATATAGTCTAATATCTGACGAAAAGGATAAAAAAAAAAACCTTCGAAAATCTTAATTTCAACTCTGTACAAAATATATATTTTTTGTATGAAATTTCATAATAAAAACTTGATATATTGAAGTAGAATATCATATATAAAATATACATATTTGCATATTTCATTATAATAATAAAATACTTAAGACTTACAAAATATATAGTTTTTTGTTATAAGAAAAAGGAGATAGAGAGTTAGAAAAATAATATATTTTCAATATTTTTAATGTAAGTAAAATAGATTTTGCTAAGTAGTTTTTAAAATAAGTTTTGTTCTTTTACAATCGATAAAAAGAAAAATGAAAATTTCGCACTATCTTCTGCCACAAAATTTGCATATTTACTTGGAAGGACTAATTTCTTCTGCTTTCATTCTTATATGCGTTGTGGAGCTAACATAATGCAATTCTTTCTTTTATACATTTTTCTTTTTATAAATATTAACTATAACACAAAATTCCTACATAAAACTCTTTCAAACTTTGTTACTTTAATGCAGTAGCTTTTTTTTTTCTTTCTCCATTATTTTGAAACTTTTGAACATCTTTTTTATATGTCCATTAAATTTTTATGGTTTTATTGGTTGAGAGTTAATGAATGTGATACAAGAATAATTTCCATGTGACATTCTCATTATAAATATTTCTTATTTTACCCCCCCATTATCCTTTACATCATTACTTATGCATACATATTTACATATTGTACCGATTTCTTTTTAAGACAATATGAAGAGGTGACTATATAAGAAAAAAAAAGAATGTAACGAATTTGAGTGATGAAAATTAAGAAAAAGGCTTCTTAATAAGATACTAGACGTTCTTGAATGCATTAATCATCTTTCGGAATAAATATCAACTGATTTGTTTATGTATTAATAATTATAATAATTAACAAATGGTTAACGAGAGATAGTGTAAGCATCCTCCAAAAGCAACACTCGAGTTGCACGATTGGATGTTGTTTTTTTTTTGTCTCAAATGAATAGATTTTAATAATTAAAGAATGAATTTTCATACGAATAAACAAAAAATATATATAAATAAAATTGAAAAGAATGAACTATCAGAGGGAAACTTTTACAAGTAAAAAAAAAGGACGATTTCAAGTTTAAAAATTCATAGTTTTTAAACCCCAGATAACAAGTTCTTAATAACATCAAGGTAACAAGACAGTTCAATGTTTAAAAATTACTTTAAAAAAATCAAAGAAGCGGTTTATAATTAGCATAAATACTAGTAAAAGAATTGTTTATTCATTGAAGAGACAAACTTTTTTTTGTTACTTATAATTAGGCTTAAAAAACGTAAAAGAGATTAATAATTAATAGAAATGTAGATAAGGGTTAGAAAGTGTAGTTAGGAAAGGTTTAAAAAATATATACGAACTATTTTTTTTAAATTTTCATATGTTCCTTATTGATTTGAGAAGAAGTGGTGCGAGTTTTGTTAAGAGAGACTAAGACTTAAGCACAAATATGGCGTGTATCTCTATATATTTCGCCATTTTTTCATAATTTTCAAAATTTACTACGAAATATTATAATAAATTGAAAATCGAATATAATTCGTTAATAATTATTCCTGTTGAAGATGTTGTGCCTTAAAAAACACATTCATAAAGATATAAATTTACCTCTAAAATATTTCTATATTAAAATGTTCGTTTGGTTTTTAATTTTTCGTCTGCTTGTCTAAAAATGATGTATTTATGCAGGTAATTTTCTTATAAAATATAATTAGAGAAATTAAACATTTAAAAATGAAAATATAAAATTATTTACTTGTTTTAATTTCTCTATATAAAGAAATTCATTATTAACAAACTTTACCTTTTTTTTTTATTTCTATTGTCAGCTTTTACCTAAAATGATATACCTTTGGAAATTATTCTAGAGGTATGTTAAAATATACAAAATAAATACATATTTACATATATAGCACCACCATTATCCTAATTCAATATAACGAATATAAAAGCAGTGAAACCTATACGAGAAAAAAAAACAGAAAAAAAAGGAAAGATTGTTAAATTACATTTTGGAGACTTAATTACAATAATCCATCATTAGAGTTAATTACGATTTTCAAATTGTATTTTTAGTTGTGTAGTTAAGTTTTCCATTATGTATGTCTACTAGTTTATTACTAGTTAGCGTAAACGTTTTCTTTAGATAATAAAGATGAACAAATTATATCTAAATAGGAATATATCTCAAATCTCTTTACAGATTCTAAAGAAACACTTTTAACCCCAAGCCAAACCAAATCATATAAAAACAATTAATTAGATTATGTAGATTCGAATAGATATGTAAATAGGGTAAATGTACGTCTGCCAGCCTTATATATATATATATATATGTCATCTCCGCATATTTGTAATGAAAATTGATCATTTTAAAGTACAGATTCAGTACTTTTTTTTTCGTCTGATGACTGTAACAACGCTGTTACTAAAACCTCACTATTTATTTGGATTTGGTCTTTTACCTTGTGTTTATAATATAGAATCCAAATTGTACATAATCATTTGGTCGTAGAAATTTGCCTTTTTTAAAATACAATAATATATATAATAAACATTAATAATAGATTTTATTTAACTTTTTCACCGATAGATGAAGCTACTTATTGCATTCATAAGAAATTTGTAAAAAAAAATAATAATAATAACAATGATATAATAGAAAAATATGAATTAAATAGCCATTTGAAATATTGGTCAAAGATTTCATAAATTCAATATCAGCGCTTTATATTTATAATGATAGAATTATATTTTGCTTTCTTATTAAATAGAAATATACATATATCTATAACATTTCTCACTTTTTAATAAAATCATATATATATATGACCACAATACATTTGTAATATATAGTTTAGCGTGTTTTCAAGTTTACTTTAAGATAAAACGAGCTTTCGAGCTTTATAGAACTCTCTCCTTCAAACAATGAAACCTAAAAATAAACGTAGGGGCTGAAAGGTTATGCAATAAAGTATTTAACATCTTATATAACTCTTGACACCTCAACACACCACTTGACTTTAAATATGCCGATCTGTGAAATTTTTATGTAAATACAGAGATTTATTTATAAGGGAAATATGTACATAGATTATAGTTTACAATACAATATGCAATATATATAACTCTTTATACATATATGTATATACCTATAAAGAGGAATCTCTCCCTTTGATTATACATCAGACGATGTTTTTATACTTTAATAAAAAACTATACTAGTGATAACCATAATATTATACCCTAGTTCATAGACACTATTTGCTCCTAATATACCTATGTTAAATACCAAATTTGCTACAGTATGTAAATATATAAATTCTAAATAGGTTAAAAAACACAGCTGATATTATGTAAATTTTATAATGTACATATAACTTGCCATAGCATAGTTAAGTTTCATTTTGTATCAATTATTCTGTAGAAGGGCATTATCCCGAAAGCTCGAAAAACGTTTAATAAAATATACTCATCCTTACAGGTTTACTTTATTATCTAAAATAGCGATGTGTTATATATGTATATCAAGATTTTAAATTTCATTATAGCAAGCTATTACCGAATCAATTTTTATATCTATATTTAATTGTAAAGTGTTAGACTAACGCTATATATATTCTAAAGTTGCATATGCATCTAGAAAAAGTTGCATGTTTTAATGTGTTATATATGTATGTATATGTACTAGTGATGTTTTATATATGTATAGAAAGATTTTAAACTTATTAAACTAACTTTTGGGGTAAATTGATTTGATATGTTGTCAGTATAGCAAGCTATTACCGATTTAATGTTTATACCCATACCAATATGTATATTTAATTGTAGAGTGTTAGACTGAAGCTATATATTCTAAAGTTGCATATGCATCTAGAAAAAAGTTGCATAATATGTCTTAATGTAGAAGAGCTCCTATGTTTTTTGAAAGCTGACTATAAAACATTTTCATATATTCCTTCAATAAAAGAAACCATTTATATTTCTTAAAATGAAATTTACTTAATTTTTATATAATCAAATATCGACAATTTTTAATAAACCACGAATTTTTATATAATTTATTTATTTATTTTAGTGATATTTCAGAAATATTTCTCAAGTCCTAATTGAAAGGTTGAAAATACGTGTGCGTGTAAAAAAAAAATCAAAAATTTCCATACCTTGGGAGAATAACACTCAGTGAATTAAGTTCAATTTTAATAAATGGTTCGGTCACACTGAAGTGACTACAATCACGTTTCTAAAAATACTCGTCAATTCAGCTTGGCAATCCTGGATCACGATTTGGTTACCAAATTCTTTTTTTTTTTTCTAGAAAATTCATTGTACCGAAACTTGAATTCGGGTTTTTTTCTAAATATTATTATTGCGTTTTGTCTCGCCGAATATTTATATGGAATTCATTCATGGGATTTAATAGCGTCACTAGGAACAAAATTGCACCTACAATTTACCTCGTATTAAAAAAAAATACCTAAAAAATTCACACACAAAAAAAGTTCTTTGTGTTTTTTTTTTCCTCTAGTGGTAGTTTTACCAATTATCTTATTTCGATAATAATTTTATGTGTATTTTTGTATAGAGGTTAAAATATGGTATTTGTGCCTTAAAATAGGGTTGTAAGTTTTTTTTTATTTTTATGGTTGAATTTGGCAATAGAGTCGAATGCCTCTTTAATTAGCTTTACCTGTCACTCAGACTGTTTAACCAACCTGTATTGTCTTACTAATTATTATAATTATTACTATCTAGCATCATTATTTATTATTACTATTATAATCCCTTCCCCCGTCACGCTTCATTGAAATTTTCGAGATAAGACATTATAACACAACAGAGGGAAAACTAAATGGTATATTTTGTATATATTGAAGAATGATCAATACATAATTATAGTTAGAAAATATGCATATATTGTGGATTTATAAATATTTTTATTCTTCCAATATTACGAACGAGAAGTGCTCCTCAGTGAAATAGGCCTTGAGGGACTCTCTTTGGAGCTCCTGTTGAATGAGGTGGTGAGAAACAGAGCTGGAGCGTTTGCGTTGTTCAAATTTTGGAAGACGGCTGAAGAGAAAAGGAAGCTATATACATAATCTAATTGATGTAAATAATTATATGTAAATAATCTTTGTCAGGACTAGAATGACGAATCATGTATGGGACTTTGATTCCAGTAAAAGGCTTGTTGCTGCTGTTGTATATAGTTACAGTGTAGAAAATACTACACTATACCTACTACATATAGGTTTCTCTCTGTATTCTTAGTTCTCTTCTCTTCAATTACTCTGTAAACTGGGGAATCCTTTATAGGACGAGAGGTCCTCAATAAAGGCTTTTGTTGTTGTTGTATTCTTCCAATATTTCGAGGAGCTATTCGTATCTCTTTATCGAGGATGTTTGTGTTTTATATATCCAATATATGCATCTTTTTTATACATATTGAGAAAAGGGGGCATAATTCCTGATCGTGCAACTGAAAGTTGCTGATGGCTTGTGCCATCTATCGGAATAAATATCACCTATTTGTTGATTTTTTAATTATTCCAGAATTGGTCAAATACCCTTTCTTGATTAATCATGAATATATATTTCTCTACACACAATAATTGAACTAAATATGTAAAAGAGAATTGTGGGAAAGCTTGGATGGTATATTTGTAAATGCAAAAGTCGAACAGCTTTCTGCATGTGCAGACATCTGGTGCACTTACAGTAAAGGTAATCACCAACTATTATCCACAATGATTATCATGGCCTGTACAACACGTGGAGTAAGATTAATAAACAAAAATGTATATAAATATTGAAATTTTTATCTTTTTGCAAGAAATCGATCGGTTTGGATAACCTCATATAGTTTTTTTTTTTTGCTTATCCCTAGTACACGTGGTACAGGCCATGATAATCATGGTGGGTAGTTAGCGACTGCTTTTACTGTAAGCGCACCACATGTCTACACATGTGAAAAGCAGTTCGACGCCTCATATAGTTAAACAGATGGTTAAAATATACCATTTCTCTATTAACTATTCTAACGCTCTCTCTCTCTCTAAAGGTAACTATTCTTTTAATTTTATAATCATAAATATTCGAAACTATTATAGACGCGTATAATTCTTTTTAAAAATAAACAATTTCTACTGTCCTTACTGCAATGGAAAAATTGTGTTCATTACAGTAAGGGCAGTATAGAAATTGTTTATTTTTTAAAAAGAATCATACACGTCTATAATAGTTTCGAATTTTGATAACAGATGACGCGCTAATTCATCATATAATCATAAATATATAATATATTCCTAGAAATGTAACAAAGTCACGATACACATAGTTATGAAGTTGAAAGGTCTAAAATATATATGACGGAAAAATTTCCAAAATAACCATTTGAGTCGCAGTTAATTTATAATTTACATTAAAAAAAGAGGAAGTCAGTGGCGTGGAGAGTATATAAATTATCATAATAATACCGAGTAAATGGGAAAATTATAATCTATTTATAATATTTCTTTATCTCTCATATGGTGGGTAGCCGTTAATTGGTTAAAGCACGCCACAGCCCTCTTCATAAAGAAGTAACAATTAGTGATTGCCTTTCTTATATTTCTTTTGGGAATCTATGTATTTGCATATAGTGTATATTTTATGGTAGTAATAGTTGGTGGCTTTGTTAAGTGACCATGATCATCTTTGTGGGTAGGGATTTGAGCAGCTTGTACTGTAAGTACACAGTATGCACTTGTAGTAAGCAACAGGCCATAGAGGGTATGAGGTTCTGACAGCTTGTACTGTAAGTATACCATATGTCTACACATGTACTACCAGGCCATGGTGGGTAGTGACAACTTGTACTGTAAGTACACCACATGTCTACACATGTAGTACCAGGCCATGGTGGGTAGTGACAGCTTGTACTGTAAGTACACCACATGTCTACACATGTAGTACCAGGCCATGGTGGGTAGTGACAGCTTGTACTGTAAGTACACCACATGTCTACACATGTAGTACCAGGCCATGGTGGGTAGTGACAGCTTGTACTGTAAGTACACCACATGTCTACACATGTAGTACCAGGCCATGGTGGGTAGTGACAGCTTGTACTGTAAGTACACCACATGTCTACACATGTAGTACCAGGCCATGGTGGGTAGTGACAGCTTGTACTGTAAGTACACCACATGTCTACACATGTAGTACCAGGCTATGGTGGGTAGTGACAGCTTGTAATATAAGTACACCACAAGTCAAACAGATTTAGCGCCAAAACTCTTTATTCGGGTGTTATTATTATTTATAGATAACACTAGACCACATTTACAGATATAAAAGGAGGGAATTGTGTTATTCGTGCTAAATCCAAGCTTTGAGCAATGGAATATCTGCGCCAAGTTATTCAACACCATCAAGTCAACATAAGGTACATTATTTACTAAATATAGTTTTTAAGAATAAAAAAACCGCTATGAGATACATATAAATAGTATGTTTTATAGATACTAAAGATTTAACTATTAATATTATTAAATGAAATACTTTAATTCACACCATTTTAAGGTAATTTATTAACGCCATAATATATATATGATTGAAATTTGAAAAATAAAACTCATAAAAATCCGCTTTTATTTACATATGTGCTACGTGGAAACTATGCAAATCTATAGAAAAGCACAAAATTTAATTTGGAAGAGAACATCCTCCTAACTTGATAAGAGAGGTTAAACGAAAGTTTGCTAAACCACAAGTTGCATAACTAAAAATAGCTGATGGAGGGATATGTAAGTGTGCAAGATCAAATTGCCAGAAGGAAACCCGAGACCACATGATCAAGTTTCAAGGAATATTTGCGCTAACGTCTAAAAGCATTTTTTTTTCAAATTCTGTTAAAAATTGATAAATAGTTTGGTCACCCTGTGTTTAAATTCTCGCTCATAGTTTAACTCGGTGTCCCGGTAGCAGTTAGGGATAACTACAGTTATAAGCCCAAAATTTATGCAAATTTCCTCCAGATACAACGTTAAACATTGTTATTATTATAAAGTTTTAATTTTATCTATGATGATACTAATTTAATTTGATATTATTGTCTATGAGACAAAATGATAAAACCATTTGTAATGAGTT
>CP092877.1:81704472-81735555 GCA_030710605.1 Cordylochernes scorpioides
TAGATGGCGCGTTATTGCTTTGTGTTAATATATGCCTAACTGGCCTTGTCTTTATTGTTTGCGGAAGATCATTGCTCGATGCAAATATTTGAATGTAATTCTACTGTCCTATAAGCTTATGTCCATAGTTTTCTTGAAAACCATTTCTGAGATTCCATCCTTCAGTGCTGCGTATATAAGCAGAATCGTCCAATACAGTATTAGAGCTCTGAGAAGCGGTCTGGTGGATTAAATTGGCGAAACCGCTGGGAGGGTTCACTACTAATGAGCCAAGCCCTCCCAATATATTTTTTCATCGCAGTAAGGGCAGTAGAAGTTTGTATTATGTATAAAAGAAACATTCGTGCTTTTATATCCTTTCATTTTATATGTATAGATGGCGCGTTATTGCTTTGTGTTAATATATTTGTTGCATATACCTACCTTTATTGTTGCATATACATGCCTTCATTGTTGCAAATAATAGCCGTAATTTGGCATATATTTTTCCCTATTGCTGCATATAATATCCGCTATTTGTACATATACATGCCTAAATTGTTGCATATATCTGCCGATATTGTTGAATATACATGCCCGAATTGTTGAGTATACCTGCCGATATTGTTGCACATACATGACCGTATTGTTACTTATAATATCCGTATTGTTACATATACCTACCGATATTGTTGCATACACCACTGAGTATAGAAATAACCACCTTGTAAAGGCTTACAGTACTTGTGGACAACCTATAAATTAGGAGACATGACATCTGTAATATATATAGATTAAACACTTGTTAACAACACTAAACTCTTTCGCATTTTTTATTTAGCTTTCGGAATCACCTTCATCAAAACATTCAATAATTCTAACTACGTTACATGTTTGCTCTACGATATTACACAACTTATTTTATTTTTATATACACTTGTATATATCGGGTAGTAATATTTACTATCGAGCTAAACTGTATTTCAAAACTAAAAAAGCAGTTTCATCATTTTTCTCGATAAGATAGCACGTGATGCAATTAATATTTAGAGTAATTGAATATTTTGATGAAGGAGAGATATTTCGAAAGTTGAAATATGAAAAAGGTTTTATCACTGTTTACACGTTTTTATGACAATCATCTTCTTATTTTGGTGTTATTATGAAGCGTGTAGAACAAATTTTTTAGGTTTAATAACAGTTACAAGTATCTATTGAAAAACCCTGTACGATTTATAAATGAATAAAACAAAATATGCAAAACAATAGTTACGTGTATATAAATCCTATTTCAAACTAGTCGGATTATTGTTTCATTAATTCCTGTAGAAGGGCGTATGTGCCCGAAAGCTAGTATTATATTCGTTCTAATAAAAGATACGCAGCCCTTGAAGCTTTGTTTTATTCATTTATATTAGTTACAAGTATATGCAAAATATATGCTTGTATATGCAAAAACGTTTCAACGTACTTACATTATGAACATTTACAAAACCTTAAGGCATATACACTCATGGACAAAACTTAGGAAGTGGAAAGTCTTTAATTTCGCTAGTCGTCTGTTTTTTGAAGGAGAAAGAGTCAATTTTGTACACATTTGGTTATTTCGTATGTCTTCAATAAAGGTCACTGTAATTCCTTTCAGAGTTATTGTCTGAATCCCGATATACATGGTAAAAGGTACAACTTCCTTAAGTTTTGTCCGTGAGTGTATTTAAATGACGCAATCTGGGGTGCTCTATTCCTTCTTTGAAGAAGTGGAACTTTGACTGATGCCTTCTTCAGAACATTGGTGAAATCAAGGTTTAAAAAAACATTTTTTGATCGAGTTGCTAAAAAATACTAAAGACTTGCGCCATATCTATCAGAAAAATAGCGGTCAATAGTCGATTTTTGGTTTATTTTCTTTTATATATAAAGAAAGGATGTTTGTGCAAATATGATTAAAATGAAAAATTATTAATAATAATAATGCGATAGATGGCGCAAGTCATCATCAAATTTCAGTTGCATGTTCAGTAAATTAATTAATTTGACCACCACCAGGTTTACATGTCCCTTTGTTGTAGCTCCAGGAGAGAAGGTTATGTAGCAAACATATTTACACAGTAGCAGCGGCAGAACACGATAGCCCGGGAGTTTAACCCTCTGCTTGCGCAAGTCGCGGGTGTCATATGGCTCGCAAGCTGTGTCGTCTCTTGTCACCTCTCCCGAATCTTGGACACCGAGTGCTGCATGATAGAGTCTTCTTGGCGACCTTCAGTTTGTCTCCCCATTCTAACCAGCATCTCCGCTAAAATGTATTGTGGTAAAAAAAAAGGAAAAAAAAATAACAACGCCGAAATTACAAGGAGAGTTTTAAGTTTGTAATTTGTAGATCATTCTATAAAGAGAGAGAACCTTGTATTCTGTTAAAGAGTACATCGAAAAGTATGCAAATTTACACTTTTCTCTTTACGATGGGTTTATAAAAATATATCTCATTCATTATCTTTCAACTTATCCGTAGATAAGTCTCAGCATAAATGTTGCTAAATGCAGAGATAAAAAGTCAACTTTTTAAACTGCACTTTCGATCTTTGACCATCATCAATAGAGAGGTAACAATTTGGTGAGATTCTACGGGGGAGAAGTTATGAAATCGGCTTAATCAGATCAATACCTATTTAATGTCATTGAACGTTTAAAACATGAGAAAAAGTAATCATTCCTAACTATAACTTTTGATTGTCAAAACGTTTTTTTTGCATAAACACAAACAATAACAGCAACAATGCTAACAAGTAAATTCAGTGAGTACACAAACAAACATGGAATATAGATTAAAACTTTAATAATTAAAAAAATATAAAATAAAAACTAACACACTAAAACAAACATAGAAGATGTTTTTCAGGATCGATTGTAGGTTAAAAAAAACTGTGCAGGGGTCAATTTTTGTTAATATACTAAAAGAAATGTATTATTTTTTATTATTAATCTACTATATTTGAATTTATTTTTTAATGGGAGAGTATTGATGAGGGAGTTACTCTTCCACAGAATTACAATAAATCGTAAAAAATATAAATTCGAAAGTGATGTAAGTGTAGGAGATATATGTAAAAATGATACTTGGAATTATATTTGCATATAAATGCATCCAAAATTTTTTTTCTAGTGTGTTCCAATATTTACATACCTGGGGCGGTAATTGTACGATCCATAAATACAGGGAGATGTGCAAACCGAACATCATTTTAATAATAATTTAAAAAATGGCAACTTCATATGTTTAATGGATTAAATACAATCACCTAGTTATATAGCACTTTACACTGAAAAATATTGGCATTCAGCCTTTCGAAATAGTGGTCAAAAATTAACATATATTTCTTTAAATGATTCAATATATATTACTTCATTTTTAAAGTAAATAATTTGATTTAAAAAAATTTCATATTCTTCTAAACAACTCAAAATTCGAAAAATATACTTATATATTTTAAAAATACAATGCTATATTAGTATTCTTCAATATATTCATTTTTATCAATATGTGTATATATATATTTCTAGTTTATAAATTATTTGATAGCTTTTTCTTGATTTAAAAAATAATAATTCCACAGGAGAACGAATTTTCTCTCGAACACTTATTTACATTATTTTTATTTAAAAAAGGCACGCGTTGTTAATTTATTGTAAGTTTTTATAAAGAATATTTTAACACCAATACTCAATATTGTAATTAAATGGACGAATAAAATGTCAGACGATCACGGCCAAAAGAAAAAGTGAAAAAAAGACCAAACGATTCAGTAGTCAGAGGATGGGCTGGCCTGGTAAGGCTTAGCAATGGTGGTTGGCTTGTTTACATCTGCAATGGAAATGGAGTGACTGTCATTAAAATGTTTTAATTGCAACTAGACGACTTCCTGCTTGACAGTCTCGTCTGCTTCGTAAAAAAGTTCGTTTGGTTACTTTATTTTCTTTTGGCAGCATAGAATTGTACACGTTTGAATTCTTTAAACGTTTTAAAGTATTTTTATCTCCCCTCTATCTCTCATCTTTCGAATTTTCATCAATTTATTAGTAAATATATGTTTACATAAATTACATATATCCTCTCTATTTCTATACTAGCCGAATGGCCCGGGTAACGCCCGGGTTTTACCCGATTAAATGCTTTTATTCAAATACTATTCGTTACAATTATAAATTGGCGCCGTGGATGTCATTCATGTATAATATATAAATGAGTTTTAAAAATTGTAAAAAAAAATGCATCGGCCGGGAATCGAAATCGGGCCGCCCGCGTGGCAGGCGAGCATTCTACCACTGAACCACCGATGGTTATGAGAAATGGCCATATTTGGGTATTTATTCCATTCACAAAGCAAACGGTGACAGAATTGATTAAGAATTGTTGCTTTGATAATGACGCTGATAACTGTATATATTAATTTACAAATTTGTAGAGAAAACAAATATATTTGAGCTATGTGTTGATGTATATATATATGATTTTAAATGTTGTTTCTCTCTTGTATTTTGTGATTAAATGCTTCAGCAGTATCTAATACTGCATACACATAATAGTTGTATGTGTGTGTCATAGCAATTATAAATTTTAAAGGTTAGCACAAGCCCCGTCCAATGCTAATCAATTAAGAATCTTAAGCCTAAACTGACAATTAAATATATCTCACCCCCACGGAATTATGGAACCGTTTTTAAACAACTTGACAGCGCTGAGAATTATGCCGTAATTTAAATTCTATTCAAGTAGATTCAATCTGGAAACTTCGCCTAGAATATAATGTGTGTCGCCATATTTGAGTTGCATAAACACGCCATTATCTAAATAGGGAATAAATATAGCAGTAGGAGAGAGACCGGTAAAAATTGTGGGGAAAAAAATTGACAGACCATGGTATATTCTTTTTTTTTTTTAAACAAAAACTTGATTTAGTATTAGAATAAGTGTTATATAAGTTTAATTTTTTTTTTTATTTTGGTAATTTATATCCTAAAATTAAAAGAAATTAGTGTAAGAAAATCACAAAATTTCAGAGAAGCGATCAAATATTTGAAGCTGAACCAAACGTCTGGAAGTTTGGATACATCAACGTAACGCGTAGGCAATGAGGAAATTCCTTGAACCTTCATTTTTAAACGTATTTGTGAAGTCTCCATTTAACTTTTTACAAAATCAGCATTATCATTTGAGTTTGAAAACATGTATTAAAATATAAAAACTGGAAACATTATATTTATACAAAGATTTTAAAGAGCTAGTGTTGTATCGCGTTGCACATATGTGCCACGTGTAATTGTAACGTTCAACTTCCTCTAAATCCTTATCACAAATGGGCGAAGGATTTTTAAAATGAACTATTCGATATACACTCTCATGGATTAAAACTTAAGGGAAGTGGAAAGTCTTTGATGCCGCAGGTCGTCTATTATTATATATATATATATATATATATATATATATATATATATGTCATAATATATACTCTTCCAGGAATAATAAAGCAAGCCTACAGTAAACCCAGAGAGAGACGGGCGGGTAAGGACCGGTCACTTTAGACATCAGCGACATTCCAAGGGGCGGCAAACGGGGCCCGTCCGTCGACACCTTGGGACTTTTTAGACAGTTGGGGAATTGTGGGCGACAAGAACGAACGGCCGGCCGCTCAGCGGTGGCAGGCCCGGCTGTCCCCCCCTCCCCTCTCTCTCTGGTTGCCTGGGTTCCTTCCCTTCCAACTTGTGGTGTGATTATTTCTCTTTCCCCACCTTATTATTATATTGCCACATATATATATATATATGTATATATTTTTTTTGAAGGAGACAGAGACAATTTTGTTCACACTTGGTTATCTCGTGTGTCTTCAATAAAGGTCACTGTAATATCTTTCAGAGTTATTGTCTGAATCCCGATATACATGCTGAAATGTACAACTTCCTTTTGTCCATGAGTGTACGATTTAATATGCTATGTTTCTTCAGTAATTTATATTCGAAACTATTATAGACGCGTATGATTCTTTTGAAAATTAAACAATTTCTACTGTCCTTACTGTAATGGAAAAAATTAATGGGAGGGCCTGGCTCATCAGTGGTGAACCCTCCCAGCGGTTTCGCCAGTTTAATCTACCATACCGCTGTTATATTGCATTTTTGGAACTTTCTTTTATAGTGATACTGTGGCTAGACTCTTGGAATAGGTATTTTAGATTAACAATGGACATAAGTTTTGAGGACATTATACCTGGTTACCTCTCTCTCTCATTCAGCCTAAACAGGCCTTCAACATTTTTATAGAATATTGTGTCTAAATTTGTATGTTGCTCTGAGGTAACTGATGAAGGGTCCTAGGCCTGAAAGTTGTCTGGGTAAAATTAAGAAAGCAATATATACTTTTAAAAAAATCGTTCACACATTTAAAAAATCTTTGCCCACTTGATAAATTAATATTGCGATTGAAATTATATTTTAAAATTTTATATGCTTTCGAAATATCTTTATCATCAAATACGCGAACATTAAATATAGAATGGGCTAAAACTTCTCTAATTTATCCGATTTTAAAATTCTATTTTGATCATTTCAGCTTTCTTTTCATCTCTTGTTTACACAGACGTCATAGCAATTTGAAACTTAAAAAGATAATTGGAGAAAATACTAAAAACGTTAAATTGTTGGTTAAAAAGCATAGGGCTTGAGTGACCTTTTTAAAAAGGATTGTCCAATCAGGTGAAAGGAAGTGGGTCATGACGTCATGTATGACCCCGCCTACTTGAAATGAATTTCCAAATAGTCAGCGGGGCTGTTGAATGAGGTGTTACATAAGGCGTACACTACCGGTCCGTGAATGAAGGTGTGTTCCCTCACCATTTATACCAGCTACACTGTGATGATGTTATCTATGTAAATGTGATATTTACATACTTCTTACAAAAGTGTGCGCTGAATACTTAATGTACAGGGTGGTACTATACAACAACAACAACAACAAAAAGCTTTATTAAGACACTTTAGTCTTATACGGATTCTCCAAGCACAGAAATGTAGGGTACATACAAGAATAACAGTAGTAACAACAACAAAAGTCCCTGTTATGACCTTTTGGTCTTATACAACTTCTCCACGTAGAAGAGGGTATATACAGGAACAATAGTTACAATAATTAGCAATGCTATTTACAATGTGTCAAGGGAGATAGTAGCAGGAAAGGGGTTGCTGGGGAACTAGAGGGTGGTACTATACATACATATCTATGTAGGCATACGGTGTACTTACAGTCCAAAAGTATAACGCACTAGACACCATGTCCCTGGTAATTCATGTGTAAACTGACCAAATCGCTGGTAGAGTTCACTAATGATGAGTTATGCCCTTCAATCTCAAGTTTTATCATTACAGTATTAGTTAATACACGTGTTGTATTTACAGTACAACCCTCTATCTAGTATGTTTTGGTACTGCATTGGTAGACATGTGGTGTACTTACAGTACAAGCTGTCACTACCCACCATGGCCTGGTACTACATGTGTAGACATGTGGTGTACTTACAGTACAAGCTGTCACTACCCACCATGCCCTGGTACTACATGTGTAGACATGTGACAATTAAAACATACTTTATTGACACTCGTCAATAGTTACATTCAATCAAGAATTAATGGGATTTACAGATTAGGGGGGGGGGGAGCATTTCGCTGAGTATGCGCAGGCCCTCACGCACAAAGGGATCCGAGCTCCGAGCGCGCTCAGATGCAGCGCTGACGATCCCGGCAAGAATGGTTCTCTTCTGAGTGGAGAGGCGCCTGAGGAGAGGTTCCCTATCGTCGGGGAAAATAATTGCCTCTACGATGTCACCCTCAGTGACTCCGATATCGGATAAAGTCTCCAAGTAGCGCTCATCGCTTAATTCATAAATTATGTCATTTGCCTGGTCGTAGCAGGCATCAATGAATTCGGTAGACAGTGGAGGTGGAGGTGTCGCGATGTCCGGCGACGTCTTTTCCCCGTGTAGAGCGGGTGGTGTTGGCTTAGCAGGCCAAGGCGCAGGCAGTGTGGGTGTTGGAGGCACTGCTGGTGTTGTCCTGAGCTCGGCCTTGACTTGTCCGAGGACCTTATATAAATTAGAGGTGTGTCCGGGCTTCAGGTCCAGAATTTGACCGATCAGGCCGACGAGGGCGTCGCACTGCGGAGGCGACAGGAGGGGTCCCTTCCTCTGCGCCTTGGTCCTCGAGGAGAGGAGGTCCAGGACCTCCTCCCGCCCAAGACCAAGGGCGTCCGTCTTAGCGAATGACACGCTGGGGAGCCCCTCGATGAAAGCATCGAGGTCGACTCTCGTAGCGTTTTTTGCCGATGACGTGGAGGACGCAAAGGTCTCCTCCACGATGGACATCTCCACGTCCGGTGTTGGGGCCGCAGGCTCGCGACTCCCAGGTGTTTGCAGGGACGGAGCAGGGGTCACTGGTGGAGGGGCAGGAGGCGTCTCCTCCATAGGAAAGGCTGGGGCCGCTGGTGGAGATGGCCGAGGTGCGGATGAGTGGAGCGCAGCTCGGGCCACGGGAGGAGCGCTGCAAACCTCCATGGCTGGATTGGAGGGTGTCGGCGCAGGAGGCTGGGCTGCTGACCGCTGAGGCGGTGCAGGGGTGGTCGGTGGTGGGACGCCAGCAGGAGTGGTCGGTGGGGCCGTTCTGGTGTTGTTGGCCAGCCCTGCAAACAGGGGGCAGATGGCCCTCCGATGCCCTTGTCCGTGGCACCTGGAACACCTGATGCCCGAGGATAGGTACGCAGGCCAGGCTTGGCCTTTGATGTTGATGTCAAGGCGGGTTGGAAGCCTCTCGATGGTGATCCCCTCATGTAGGGTGATGAAGACGTCACGCCGGCCATCGACGTAGACGTAGGGGCCCGCCTTCATCTGCTTAGGGGCGATGGACGTAACCCGCCCATATGGAGAGAGGGCGGTGATGACAGCAGAGTCCGCCACAAAGAAGGGGAGGTTACCCACTGTAATCCTTTCCGCTCTTTTGCGGAAAGGGAATGCTCTGAGGAGTGTTCCCTCAACCTCGAGGCCCTCACTTATGAGGCGCTCGGCCAGGCCTCTGTTGGTCAGTCCCAGGAGCTGGTGGCCGTTCACCTTGGTGATCTGGATGACTCCGGCAGTTCCTCCGAGCATCCTGTCCAGTGCCCTAAGGTAGTGGAAGGGCTCCAGTTCGGGGCTGTGTTCGATGTACACACAGTGTTCCTCGGAGGAGGACGCCTGCCGCGCCCTGGCTTCCGCGATGTGAGCCCTGGTGGCCCTGATTTCTTGGGCTCGGGGCACTGATCCCGCCGATGATTGAGGTCGGCGAATGGTCCTGGAAGCTCCGGCATTGGAGGAGGGTGCAGCCGTCGTAGGTGAATTCCCCGAGCCACGGCGCCTCTTCCTACCCTGGACGAGGGTAAATCCTTCCTCAGCTCCAGGATTCACCTCTTCTGTGATGTCAGCCCAGTTTCTCCGGACTTGAGCAGCGGCGTTAGAAGTTGGAATAGCCGCAAGAGAGGTCGACCGGCGCGGCAGAATTTGCATCCTGGCCGCCGGCGGGGCGGATTTACATAGTTTTGATTTTTTCTCAAAACTATTGGAATTTCGTTCTGCAAATCTTGATTTGCGGATAATTCTGCACATGGTTTTGCTAGTGAGCCGTGCCTTACAGGCTTTTGCTCGGCTTTTGACGGGCTTTCAGCCCGTATAAAATTTGTCGCCATCCGCGACACTTTTCGCCCGCCAGAGGCGAAACACTCAGGAGCTCGCGCGACGCGTGGCCGCACGGCCGAGTGTAGACATGTGGTGTACTTACAGTACAAGCTGTCACTACCCACCATGGCCTGGTACTACATGTGTAGACATGTGGTGTACTTACAGTATAAATCTCTATCCACCATGGTCTGGTACTACATGTGTAGACATGTGGTCTACATCTAGTACAACCCTCTATCCAATATGACTTGGTACTAAAGGTGTAGATATGTAGCTAGAGTGCATACCTACCACATGGCCTAGTACTACATGTGTAGTACCCACGTGGCCAGAACGACATGTACCTACAGTACCACGAGGTCAGAAGGGTGAGGAAGGCCTGCAGTAACCAACCATCCCAGTTTGCAATCAGACGATAATCTTTAAACAAACAATGTCTGCCCAGTCGGGGGTTTGTAGCAGTTTTGTGACACAAACACACGGAGGCCTACACTTATTTCTATGTACACGTATATATGCAAATATAACTACTTATTTGTATATTGTTGCGAAGTATATTTATTTTATTTTAATAACAGATTATCAATTTCGATATTTATTCTGCAAACTTCCCTCATTGCATATCTTTTTTGTTCATCATTCATAGTTTGTTCTTGCTTCAAAAAAATTGCCGTGTCATCGTGAAGTTTGTCGTCTCTAATTTTTCACGTGGCATTTTTGTTCAAAATTTTGCCAATAGATGACGATTGGAATTCCTTCACACATCTATATGAAATGCATTATAGAGGAAATTTGGGGGCATGGAGTTTGAAATTTCAATAGAAGCCATATTCCGAGGTAACATGGATCACGGGTAGGAAAAATTTGCATTTAAGATTTACCAGATTCCATTTTGATTACTTACACTTTCTTGAAGTTGGGCTTTTGCATCGTCAACTCAAAACTTCAATTTATATATTTAATACACTGTAATTTAGAATTCGAATCCACAAACCAGAATGCTATGATACAATTGAACCAAATCCCTGGGTGGAAAAAGATTTTGCGAAGATGAATTTTGAATAAAGTGACGTAGAAGTCGATGGTAAAAAAAAAGATATTTAGCACCATACACAGATGTTGTTATCTATTGAGGTGTGTTTCCCCAGATGTCCGCTAGACGTCAGGCCTGTGACACAATAATGTCAACGTGATAAAAGTCGGGACGGCTGCTGTGATATTTGGGGCGCATCTGGTGTCTCTGCTGGTTTAAAACACCAATTCCATCTCTTTCTCTCTTTGCATAAAGTAATTATTTGCATAAAAGTGATATGCAAATATAACCAATGCGAATAGGTTTAACTAGCACCAACTATGGGCGATTTAATGAACTATGTTTAGGAATTTTTTTAATTTATTGAATAAGTCAATTTTGAAATACATGTCTACGTTTTACGATATTGTTGGTCATCCGAATTGTACTATAATTTCATAAAGTGTCGGCATAACGTTTTATAATTCAAAAATCTTTATAAATAGTTTCAATTTTCAAATATACAAGAGTATGTATGAAGATAATAATGTAATCTATTCAAATCCAGGTCTTTTTTTTACCAGTAGGTGTAAATTAACTGCTGCCTTATCCTATTACTGTATAAATGTGATATAATTAGAATTTTTCTAATGGCGATTATAAGAGTGTATGTTTTCAACACGCCATGTTCACCTCTTAGAATTGCCTCGCTTTCATTATATTTCCATACTATCCCTCATATTTACATATACGATTTAATTTGCATACAATTTGTATATATTATCTACATATTGTCACAATAGACGCTACCTTAATCACAGTTTCTGATATTTTATTCCCCAAAAATGTCTTCGCTCTCTTGACTACTTTCCAGATACTTTAACACCTAAGCCTTTCCCTAAATACAATTTTAAAATAGTTTTATATTGAAAAATAAATTCACATCGGAAAAGTTCAGCACTCTTTCGCATGTACAACAAGCTAATTTTCCAGTAGCTCGTAACATATTTGAAATATTTGCAAATGTACAACTGATTTGTATATCTAAATACATATCGTACAAATGGAGATATGCAAAGTCTCGTATTGATTTCACTCCATAACTTGAGGATTCTCTCTATAACAAACTGAAATAGGTACGTTTTCAATCCAACCATACATATCCCAGTTTAGAAATAGGTTGGTGTTGTCGTGTCCAATAAAGAGCCTCAGATGTCCCCATGCACCACAACAGTCGCAATTAGATAATTAGAAATAGGTATCTAGTATTTTTTATTCTTATAATCTGTTATTAGTCCGCCAAACTTCATACCATTTCATTCATTAGGCTTACCTTTAAAAGCGTTTTTATTTCTATATTTTGGGCAAACCAGTGGTTTATAAATTATATTTTTACATACCACCTATGCAAACACATATGCAACTATATTTAGACATATATATGTTAATAGGTTTTAAAAAATATTTATTCAATTTATTCTTTACTGTTAAATATTACAAACAAATATGCTCCCAATTTTTCTCAACTTTTTATTAGATTAAAAAAAATCAAAACATGTCTTTTATATATTTTTCATTCATTAAAAAAATAATTCTTATTACATATAACATCTCGAAAAGTGGAATATTTATAATAAAATAGATATAATTGTGATGATAATACTAAAGAAAAAAAATCCTACAGAGGAAGCAGCACTCTGTGGAGGACCTTGTTACGCAGAAATCAGCCGGTAGATGGCAGGGTGGGCAGGCCCTGTCAACCAATGAGAAGGCCGCTATCAGCCTCGACACAATGTTTTCCTCTTCCTTGGAGAATGATAAGAAAAATCCTTCCAGCCCTATCTTATCCCTTCTACACCGGTACGGGGTCTCCATGTACTCTGTTTATTATTTACTCCATTTTGTATCGAAGATGTTTGCTTAAAGTAACATTTTACATTGTTTCACATCATGTTTGTACTAAAGTTAGTTGCTTGAAGTAACATTTTACATTGTTTTACACCACGTTTGAAATAAAGTTGGTTGTTTAGAGGACAATTTTATACATTATAAAAAGGCATCTCTTTATCGTGCAACTGAAATGCCTTTTTCATAATTTATGCACCTTATCCCAGTACAATATCACATTTGTACTATTTTTTCACAATTTTATACGTGTTTGTACTGAAGTTGGTTGCTTAAAGTAACATTTTATATTGTTTTACACCACGTTTGTACCAAATTTGGCTGCCTAGAGGACAATTTTACATTGTTTTATACCATGTTTTTACTAAAGTTGGTTGCTTAGAGGATCATTTTAAATTGTTTCACATCATGTTTGTTCCGAAAATGGTGGTTTAGAGAATGGTTTTACATTATTTTATATCATGTTTGTACCAAAGTTGGTCTTAGTGGAAAATTTTACTTTGTATCACATCATGTTTGTACTGAAGTTGGTTGCTTAAAGGATCATTTCATATCATGTTTGTACCAAAGTTGGTCTTAGTGGAAAATTTTACTTTGTATCACATCATGTTTGTACTGAAGTTGGTTGTTTAAAAGATCATTTCACATCGTGTTTGTTCTCCGAAAATGGTTGCTTAAAGAATGGTTTTGCATTATTTCATATCATGTTTGTACCAAAGTTGGTCTTAGTGGAAAATTTACTTTGTATCACATCATGTTTGTACTGAAGTTGGTTGTTTAAAAGATCATTTCACATCGTGTTTGTTCTCCGAAAATGGTTGCTTAAAGAATGGTTTTGCATTATTTCATATCATGTTTGTATCTAAGTTGGTCTTAGTGGAAATTTTTACTTTGTATCACATCATGTTTGTACTGAAGTTGGTTGATTAAAGGATCATTTCACATCGTGTTTGTTCTCCGAAAATGGTAGCTTAGAGAATGGTTTTGCATTATTCCACATCATGTTTGTACCTAAGTTGGTCTTAGTGGAAAAATTTACTTTGTTTTACATAATGTTTGTACTGAAGTTGTTTGCTTAAAGGAAAATAATACATCGTTTGATATCATGTTTGTACTAAAGTTGGTTGGTTAGAGAAACATTTTACATTAACGACTGCACTTATCGAATCTTATTACAAACTATTCATAACATACGAACATAACATAACATACGATCAATAACACATATAGCATTAAACTCTGCTATGAACCCCCCTCCCATCAGTTTCCCCCGTACACTCAACCATACCTGAGCTACAACTGCTGTAATGACCTGTTTAACTTTGAAATGATCAATTAAATTCCGTTTTTCTAAGTTTTCTACAAAAATATATTGTTAGAATTGATAAATGATGTTTGTTTACAAACTAGAATATTAGTCTGTCCGTAACGAAAACAATTTGGATTTTTTTTTTTCAAATGGAAAGAATGTTCCACTTGTTTGGAAATCCTAACAAAAAATATAGATTTCCAAAAAACTATTTAAAATGAACATTTTATAAAATAGGCTGAAGTTATACCTAGACAGCTGTTAGGAGCAGATACTTTGGGAATAAAGCAAACGATATCTTATAAAAGGTTGATCATAGCAAAGATTGTAGTAATAAATATACACTCATGGACAGAACTTACGAAATTTGTACCTTTTACCATGTATATCGGGATTGAGACAATAACTCTGAAAGATATTACAGTGACCTTTATTGAAGACACACAAGATAACCAATATACACTCATGGACAAAACTTAAGGAAGTTGTACCTTTCAGCATGTATATCGGGATTCAGACAATAACTCTGAAAGATATTACAGTGACCTTTATTGAAGACACACTAGATAACCAATATACACTCATGGACAAAACTTAAGGAAGTTGTACCTTTTAGCATGTATATCAGGATTCAGACAAAAATTCTGAAATATATTACAGTGACCTTTATTGAAGACACACGAGATAATCAATATACACTCATGAACAAAACTTAAGGAAGTTGTACCTTTCAGCATGTATATTGGGATTCTTACAATAACTCTGAAAGATATTACAGTGACCTTTATTGAAGATACACGAGATAACCAAGTGTGAACACTCTATCTCCTTTTAAAAAAAGCTAACTACTTTCGCGTTTATAAAAATCAACCATAAATGATATTTATTCCGATAGATAGCGCAAGCCATCAACAACTTTTAAATGCAAAATCAGGGGGGATGTATTTTTTCTTATATATATAATTTATTCATTTAATCCCAGTACAATTTCACTTATTTTACACAAATAAATTTACTGGCAATGCGTTTCTTTTAAATATCATCAAATATTATCTCTACAGACCTTACTGCAATGATATGAGTTATTGAATGAGAGGGCTTGGCTCATCAGTAGTGAACCCTCTCCGCGGTTTCGTCTGTAGAGATAATATTTTGATGATATTCAAAAGAAACGCATTGCCGGTAAATTTATTTGTGTAAAATTTTAACGATAGATGGCAATAAAATTTAATATACTAATTTCACTTATGTACTATTTTTTCACATTGTAAACTTTTGTTTACAGACAATGTAAGTTTTTTTCAAATATGTCTTGTTCCACATGTACATACCTATCTTCATAGATAACACCTTTTTTTTTTTTGTTCTATTTTGTCGTCCCAGTTAGGAAGTGTAATCTTATCATAACTTATCATGATAATATTGTATTCCTATTTTTAGATTGGTTTCTCCCCCCTTGTTTCCGTAGAGGTGAATCACGAATTGATTCACAAACTGGAGCTCGATCTTAAAGTTATCTTGAAGATAACTTTAGGCTAAATTTGAAAAATCACGTGAGAACGCCCTTGCAACCTCAGATACATTTATAATACCTTGTCAAAGGTTTTTATTTTCCTGACGAGGACAAAATAATTTTGTTCGAAACGTTGAGATAAAAATAAAAATAAAGATAAAAACTTTTTTAACGAAATGTCTTTTTAATTTTAAGAACTATTAAAGTTGTCTATCACAAGTTGTATGTGTGTGTGTGTTATTGTTTACCCTGATAGTCATAGTGGATTGGACGACTGCATATACTCTAAAAAATTCTTAGTTGAATCAGTCCAAAGATTTGTGGGCTTTTTCCCTATTCCATTCCTTTAAAAGAATCAATCCATAGTCATAGCTTCTAATAATGAAAGAATTATTGGTTTCTCTCTTGGTCCACAAATTTTGTGTCTTCTTTATCTAGTACCTTATATAAATACATTTTGAACAGGTTATCATGTTCTTAAAAATGAGAGACATTGCACTTAGTACATAGTGTTAAAACCTAACCAAATTTGTCTCTTATTTCTTATCTCCACTCAATCATATCAGGGTATCAATGAGCCTGTAGAGCTTGAGATGGTGTCTGCTGGGGATGAGAAGATCTCATCAATGGATGAGCCAATACAGTCAATGATGTGGTTTAGGATTGCAGGTTGAGAAAATTGCACTTAGTACATAGTGGGAAAACCTAACCAAATTTCTTCTTCTTTCTTATCTCCACTCAATCATATCAAGGTATCAATGAGACTGGAGAGCTTGAGATGATGTCTGCTGGGGATGAGTAGAACTCATCAATGGATGAGTCAATACAGTCAATGATGTGGTTTAGGCTTGCAAGTTGAGAATTGCACTTAGTACATAGTGGGAAAACCTTGCAACCATTCTAGAAAGTCACTGTCCGTATATTTCAAGTGTCCATTATATCTTTAATACTTATTTGAATAGGATGAAAATATAGTGTTATATTCCTGTTGTTTGATTTACCTTTTATTTTTTTCAATCCGAAAACTTTTTAAATAAAAATGAACACTAATTTATAACTTTTTTTGTTACACATAAAATATATCAACATTTTAGAAACCTTTCAGAATCTTATCTCAAAATGGGTAATCTTAAATATAAAAAAAAAAGATCAATATATTATACACGGGAGGAAAAAAAATGTTTCTTCATGAAGGTATATTAAAGCTAGGCTTAATAAACTTTTTCTGTATCCTTTTTTTTTTTGTCTTTGGAAAAAATTGGGGGGTGAAACTAGGGGGAAAGTGGGGATGGGAAGTGAAATTAAGGAATAGAGAACTCAGGCTCTCTCTTGGTAAAGTTTTAATCAAAGCGAAATTAAAAATATATAAAAAAAAAAGTTATTTTGTTCAGCGCTCTGTGTGCCAAGATTTTTACCTCCCCAAGTAATAACCTGAAACGTTCTTGTTGTAAATTTTATGCAAATTTAGGTTTCACAGTCCTCCCCCCTTGAGCGTCTTTTAATTGCCAATTCACTTCTGACCTTTTTTTTTTTTTAATTTGACGTTTTTTTTTTGTCTCTTTCTGTGTGTGATCACCTTTGTTAAACTTTGACAAAGAAGTGAGTATAGCTTTGGTTCTAAAAAAAATAAAGGTTTGTTTTAACTGTTTTATCTCTATGTAAGAAATGAAAGTATATTAAAGCCCGAATGTTTCTTTTACAAATAAATCAAACTTCTACTGTCCTTACTGCGATGAATAAAATATTGGAAGAGCTTGGCTCATTAGTGGTGAACCCTCCCAGCGGTTTCGCCAATTTAATCCACCAGACCGCTTCTTAGATCTCTAATACTGTATTGGACGAACCTGCTTATACATAGTACCAGTTTGCATATGCTACATTGAAGGGTGGAATTTTAGATTTGATATATAAGCAAAGCCTTTTGTGAAAAATATTGAACAAAAGTCAGAAATTTACTGGAAACAGGTTAACAAATAAAGAAAGAATAGAAAAAAAAACATCTGATCGTGCAAAATGAAAGTTATTTGATGGCTTGCGCCATATTTCGGAATAAATATCACATTATCAGAACTCGTCTTAAACTGTCTTTCATAAAATTGAAAGCCAAAATAGTCGAATAACACAGAATCCTTCTTAAGAAAGGATCCGTCTGTTTAACCCTTCTTCTGCCGATCACGCGCTTTCGCGTGATATTTAGCCTACAGTCAGGTACCACTCACGTGCCAGCGCGTGATTTTCGAGCCTTTATTTCAGGCGTCTACTATACCCTGGCGCGAAATCTAGGTTCAATCGGCATTTCAACTGAAATTGATCGTATCGTGGGTAACAACCGTTGTTACCTAGTTGACTGTTTATTTTTCATTATATATTATCTCTATGTGTGTTTATTGAACTATGAACAATCTATAGGAGAGATACATTAATTATAAAGCGCTTATCTTTGGATCAAAATGATTTATTCTTCCGATAATTCGACGTGTCTGATCTGGGGAGAGAATTCTGTTAGAAACCCTATATCGACAGGAAACATTGATATTGGATAAACTGGTTTACAATTTGTAATAGAGTCAGATTTTTTTTTTAAATCTCCGTTATTCACAAATACTTTTATCATAATCTTTGTTTTGTTTTTGTCGTAAAATATTAACCTTATGTGCCATTGTAGACAGAATGTAAATGTATATATTTTTAAAATTAAATTTATAAATTTAATTGCCATCTATTAATACAATTTGTAACTAATAAATTTACTGGCAATGTGTTTCTTTTCAATAATATATTCAAATATTATCTCTACAGACCTTACTGCAATGATATAAGTTATTGAATGAGAGGGCTTGGCTCATCAGTAGTGAACCCTCTCAGCGGTTTCGCCAAATTAAGTAGAGCGGTCTAGAGTTTAATTTGGCGAAACCGCTGAAAGGGTTCACTACTGATGAGCCAAGACCTCTCATTAAATAACTTATATCATTAGTAAGGTCTGTAGAGATAATATTTGATGATATTATTGAAAAGAAACACATTGCCAGTATATTTTGTGTAACATTTTCGGACACTAAATAAAAGTTCTTTATTAATTACATAAGGCAACATATTTCTCGAGATGAGTTTCGTTTTTATTTAAAATATCAAGTTTTCGGGTAATTATACCACCGGTATTTTGACTTCAAGATTTTGCAAAGTTAATGTTGGTACTTTTGATGCACAAGTCTAGCTGTCCCAATATTGTGATGCTATTTTGGAGAAATATATAGATGTGACAATATATTGGTAAATGTGTGGTGAGGTGAGAAACAATCACACGACGACTTGGTAGAGCAATCATCCAGGCAGCCAGCCGAGAGAGAGCGAGCGAGACGTTATCAGCTGAACGACTGTTTTTTCCCTGTGTACACAACCGGGGGGCTAACCAGGATAGTCGCCAGGTGGTGACGGCCCCCCCCCCCCCTCAGGAATGTGGCCAAAAAATGGTCGTAAGTTAGTTATCTAAAGTGTCTCGCTTTAGCTGCTCATCTCTCTCTCTCGTTGGCTGTTGGTTTGTTTTATTAATCCTGGAAGAGCATATATTATGACATATATATATATAGCTACATAACCTAACTATTCAAGGGAATAGAGGAGAGTGCGTCATTGAAACGTCGGAAATTAAATAAATAATTGGTTTATATATATTTTTACAAACAAACTTCCAACCAACAATGATCTTCAAAACTACTACATATATATATTATGAATAGAAAAGAGATTTTCTGCTTGAATTTAGATCATTAAAATTTTACACATATAAATTTACTGGCAAAGCGTTTCTTTTAAATATCATCAAATATTATCTCTACAGACCTTACTGCAATGATATAAGTTATTGAATGAGAGGGCTTGGCTCATCAGTAGTGAACCCTCTCAGCTGTTTCGCCAAATTAATCTCCAGACCACTCTACTATTGTATTGGATTGGTTTTCTTATATACCCTGTATTTTCTATGGAAGGCAGCTTAGGGGTGTTTAGTGAACTATGGACATAATATTTGATGATATTTAAAAGAAACGCTTTGCCAGTAAATTTATATGTGTAAAATTTTAACGATAGATGGCAATTAAATTTAATTTACTAATTTAGATCATGTTGAGGATTATGGTATGGTAATGCAGTCGTGGTTAAATTCCTTAAAGTATGATAATGAAAAATAGTTTTGATCAGTAATTTAATTGAGTTAAAGGGATATATAAAAAAGACATAATTTGATAAAAGTGCTGCCTGGCTTAAGGCGAGTAGAATAAGGAAAACAAAAGATTATTTACATAATGTACAAAAGATTTGAGCCGGCCATTGGGATAAAACAACAACGAGTTTTTATAGGGGAAGAGTGACCTCTGGCGGTCGATTTAGCAGAGTATTTTATCTATGAAATGTATTTGAAAAACATATTTTTATACAACATATATATATATATATATATATAAAGTCATATTATTTGGCGAAGCATTATAAATGTAGTCCAGATACATTTTATAACACCTTTCCAAATGTTTTTTTTTTCTTGAAGAAAACAAAAGATTTCGATCTAAACGTTAAGAAAAATAAAAAATAAAAACATTTACTTACTTCTATCTATCTTACTTTTGGGAACTATGAATATCGGTCAGATAACCTTCAACTTCAAGATAATGGTTAAACTTTGTATATTAAAATTTCTTAGGTGCTGCGCTGTCTGTAGTATAGGATCTCCATCTTTGCTTCCTTTCTTCCTGTGGTGAATCTGTATAAGATCGGTGGTCTTAATAAAGCTTTGTGTGTGTGATATTAGTAAAATGTTCCTTTCTTCCTGTGGTGAATCTGTATAAGATCGGTGGTCTTAATAAAGCTTTGTGTGTGTGATATTAGTAAAATGTTCCTTTCTTCCTGTGGTGAATCTGTATAAGATCGGTGGTCTTAATAAAGCTTTGTGTGTGTGATATTAGTAAAATGTTCCTTTCTTCCTGTGGTGAATCTGTATAAGATCGGTGGTCTTAATAAAGCTTTGTGTGTGTGATATTAGTAAAATGTTCCTTTCTTCCTGTGGTGAATCTGTATAAGATCGGTGGTCTTAATAAAGCTTTGTGTGTGTGATATTAGTAAAATGTTCCTTTCTTCCTGTGGTGAATCTGTATAAGATCGGTGGTCTTAATAAAGCTTTGTGTGTGTGTGTATATATTGAGCGTTCCTGTCCCAGCTCAAAAGAGTGTACCGTTATGCGGGTAGATAGGGGCAGAGAGAAAAGGGAATCCCACCCTCCCTGTAGGGATAAAGAATCCCCTACATCCCCCCCCCCTTTATTCCATTAGCGTGTGTCCCACCATTCCCTAATGAAACCCTATGATCAATGGCTTGCTAAGGAATGTACGTGTAATCCCTACACATGACAAATTCCTTCCATAGGAACCTAATTCAATACATATCATGGCATTCTTCTTTAAACCACATTCAATCAACACGCCATAGCCCGATAATATTCTTTATGAAAAATATCGGTGAGCTTTCAGAGGGAATAATTCCTTTTTTTTTTTTTTGTCCAAGCCGAAATTACGAGGAAAGGTAAAAATTGAGATAAAGCTGATAAATTTAAGATTGGAATTTAAAAATAAGACGAAATGAAAACTATATATATATATAATTTATTTTGATCAATTAAAAAAAATGATTTTAATATTTGCATATCTAGCATATTTACATATGGCTTTTGAGAGTTGGAAATCTTTCCTTTTTTCTATATTGTACAAAATAAATACTCATATATTGAATCATAAATCATATTCTAGCGTGCTACTAAACTTTGAGGAATTTTCTCTGATAGATGACGCTATGCTATCAACAACATTTGATTACAGGATCGAAGATGTTTTTTTCTTTATGTTACCGCTTTAATATTCTTTTTTAAAACCTCATTTTAAAGACTAATATATAAGTACATTGTCTTAATGTAATTAAAAACCATTTTTAACGCATTTAATAAAAGAACAGATGCCTGATTTGCATATAAATACTAATGTAATTAATATTAAAAACAACAAAGAATATACTGACTGCTCACATGAGTAGTTTAGATGGTTGAACGTCATCAAATGGAACAAAAATAAACTAAACATTGATTTAACTTGTTCCGTGATATTTGGCCAACCCATTTTCTTGATAAATCAAGAAAGCCAACCACGTACGCGTTTCGAGCCGTTGGCTCTCGTCAGCGTAGTGTAGTCTGTACCTCAACGACCAAAAAATTTGGTCCAAGAGGCTTCATGAGAAATCAAGAAATGGATATTTGATTCCAAATTTTCGTAAATATATGCATATATATGTGCGCCAGGACTTCCAAATATATATATATGTATATATTTTTTCATGTGTTAAGCGTATTTACGCAAATTTGGCCTTAAATACCCATTTCTTGGTTTCTCAAGAAGTCACTGGAACCAAAAATCTTTTTAATCGCAGTGGTACAGCCTACTCCACGCTGACGAGCGCCAACAGCGCGAAACGCGTTCGTGGATAGTTTTTCTTGATTTATCAAGAAATTGGGTTGGCCAAATATCAGGGAACAGGCTAAATCAATGTTTAGTTGATTTCTGTTCCACCAGATGGCGCTCTGCCTTCTGTAAAGCACATGTGCTCCTGGTCAGGATATGCCTTTTTTATTTTTAATATATATATATATTTATATATAAAGATATAGGAATTTGAGGTAATGCGTGAAATGTACCAATTCACCTGTCTAAAAAAGTATGAAACCTTGCTCTCTCTATATATAAAGCCAATCATTATCACATCTATAATTTTACCATTACGACATATAACAACCTTTTTTTTAATTCTCTTTTGATTACATATTTACATATATCCAATACCTTATATGCAAATATTTTTGAATTTAGAGCCACGCAATTTTCTTACGAAGTTTTTTTCTATCGATAAAACCTTTTTGTATATTTGATTTTTCATCTATATGGAATGCTTTATTTATTTTCGATGTTTTTTTTTTTTTTTTTTACAATTGGGTACCTTTGGTTTTATCGTCGTATTTATATAGTCTCTCATTTTTGCAACCTATCTTTTTGGGAGCCTGTAAACATATAAAAAGATATATGTACTATAGCTTTTTTTTTGTCAAAACTCTAGCGTAAATAGATTACCTGAATATATTACCTAAATTAATGAAACTGCCCTATGTATATGTAAAGTTTTTAACCAATATATAAACATATATATATGTTATAAATAAAGATGAATGAGAGATTTCTGTTGTATTTTGATTGTTATTTAGAATTATTATTTGTTGCTTGATTTTGGTATACATGAGTATTTTACGACATTTTCTGCAGTCGTGGGAATGATAAAATAGTTTTAATCAGAGATTTCTTTAATTGAGCTGAGGGATATATATGAAAAACATAATTTTGTAAAAGTACCGCCTGGCGTAAGGCGAGTAGAACAAGGAAAACAAAAGATTATTTACATAATGTACAAAGATTTGAGCCGGCCATCGGTAAACAACAACAATGAGTTTTATAGGGGAAGCGTGACCTCTGGCGGTCGATTTAACAGATTATTTGAATATATGAAATATAATTTTAAATAAAATAATATTTTAATATAACATATATATATATATACGATTATAACTAAAGAATGCCACATATATAAGAACATATGTAAAGAGAAAGACATAAATATATAGGGGTATAATATGCAAATGAAAAGCTATAATTTAGGAACATTTACGCAAACTTTCAACACAACCCGTACATTGCAATCGACATTTTAGAAAGTAAAATAAAAAAACACAAAGTTGGAAATTAATGGGAGTTTCCATCTCTACAATTTTATTACGTTACTTGGATTAAACCGCAAGCTTCATTATCAAACGAAATATAGCAATTAAATTGAAGAAACTAACCAATGGGAAGCGAGCAATTTTCATATTGAACGTTCGTACAAGACGCCATTTTGGAATTCAAAATTTTCGTCTGATTATATTTTGGCTAATGAATTTCGCAGAGTATTTTAAGCGAATATTTATATATTGTTTTATCCATTTAACTTATGTTGTATTTATATTTTTAAGAAAGAAATATAAGTTACCGTTTAAAAAAGGGTAAAAAGTTTATCAAAAGATAGTATTACTTATTAAGAAAATTTACGATTTAAAATCAATGGTCAAATAATAATTTTAAAAAAAGTATAGCTTGAAACGTGTAAAAAGTTATATTTGAATTTTTATTATTGTTTTATATTGAATTATGTTGATATATATAAATAAAGCATTAAAAATACGATCAAATATATTATATTCAAAACTGTCTAGGAAAATGTAAATATATAGATATGGTATTAAAATGAAAACATATATACATATAATATAACATAACGTAGTTATATTTTATAAAGAGAGATGTTACAATAAATATATAGATATTATTTCAAATTTATATTTATTTTTATTTGACATATCGGACGCGATATCCCAGCTCGGGATACTTGCGCCTAAATACATTTTATTAGATTATATACAATTCATTTTATACAATTTAATAACCGGACTAAAAACATAATTGAAACTTAAACTATGGTATTCTAAAACAGAAGAGAAAATTTAAAATGGATTATTTTAGCAACCTATATACAATTCATTATATACAACTCAATAACCGATTAAAAACACAATTATATTTATAATAAGTTTATCGAAATATTTATTTTAGAATATATTTTTTGTTAATTTCATATCACATTGATTTCAGCTTTTCTTTTTATATAAGAAATCACTCCATACAAACAATATAGTTAGTTATAAACAATTACTAATTAAAAAAATTCAAAAATGAAAATTCACTATAAAATTTTTAAATTGAGTATATGTAACTTTAAAAAGAAAAAATATATATATCACTGATAGCAGCTATTTCTTTCCTGATGGAAATATATATTTGAGAAAAATATTTTATTTCTCGTAAAAAAAATGAAAACATTATAAAATAAACCTATATTTAATATTTGTATTTTTTATTTAATTATTCTAAAAAAAAATTCTAGTAAAAAAAATAATAAAATAATTAAAATATGATCACTGATAGCAGCCATTTCTTTCTTTAAGGAAGGCACTTCTGTCTAGATATCATTTTCGCCTCTTTCCTCGTCTTAATTGTTGTTGGCAGGATGGAAGCCGACATCTTAAATCGCGCAGTCTCTTCTGCCCCGTGTCATTTTTTATTGCTTCTGGCATTATTCCCCCGATATGATACATCTAGAAATGAAAGGAACTACCTCCTTCAACTTCTCCCTTTTCACTTTATAAAATGAAATTCCTCGGCATACTACAAATTACACTACTACCCGGGCGGGTATCAATCATTTTTTGTCATTTTGGCCAGACAAACTATGTGTTCATCAGTGAAATATATATTTCGCCACTTTTTATTTTTTTTAAATGGTATTAATAAAATTGAGGTGTTTTTTAATGAAAAATACATATTATATATTTATTTTATTTTTTTTCTAATATGTTTGAGTAAAAAAAGACTTTTTATATAAAATTAAATTATTTTAATATATTTTATCACTGATAGCAGCCGTTTCTTTCTAGTAGGAAGTCATTTCTGTTTATATTCGTCGTTTTAATTGCAGATATTTACATTTCAGTTGGCTGAACGCCAACCTTTTTCAAGGTATTATAACATATTAACATATTAGATTAATATGTTATAATACCTTGACAAAGGTTGACGTTCAGCCAACTGAAATATTGGTAAAATAAATGATATTTTGATCAAATATAGGCCTTTTTAAATTCTAAACCAGCGAGTGCAAGTAACCAAACAGGGCTCTGACACATTTGTAATTGCAAAGTCGAACTGCTTTTCACATGTGTAGATATGTGGTGCACATAAAGTAAAAGCAGTCGTCTACTTCTACCCACCATGATTATCATGGCCAGTACCACGTGTACTAGGGATAAGAAAAAAAAACAAATTGTACCTTATTACTTTATGGTCATCATTGTGAGGGCTTGTTTGGAGTAAGATTCCTGGAATTCACCTAATTCTAAACCTCCTACACCTCTATATATATATATCGTAGGAATTTGCGAAACAATTGGCCTGATGATGAGCTAACGCTTGAAAGCTTACCATTTTTATTTAATAAAAACCTTTTTGCAATTATTTCGATTGTTATTTATCGTTTAATTCCTTTGCAATTATTTTACAATCTAAATCACCTTATCTTCTTCCCTCTGGTACTATATTTCCTCTCCTTCCTGCCTGTCTCTCCTACCTAACCCTCGCTCCTTGTGCAGCAGTTCCAAGATGACAAAGACTCTGGTACTGAATCAGACGATGATACAACTGGGATCCAGGAACTCCGCCAATGTGAGTCGGTCTTATTTGCACGTATCCCCACCCCACCTCTTCACTCATACTATTTCTCTTTCTATGCTTTTAACTTAATAGCTACTAACCTCCCCTTATTTCTCTCTCTTTCTAGCACTTGCACGTAGCACTTGTCGTGATGTATTGTCATACCTGGTTTATAGCAGAAAATTCGGCAATATCACTAAAATGTACGCCACATTAATCGATATGTATGATTTCCCTGTGTTAGCTAGTAAAAATTTGGTGTTAAAATTGATGTATCGATGACAAATGTTTACCCAACTGAATGACGATTGTAAAGCATGAACCACAAAATAAATCGTCTATGTCTACTGAGTGAAGCCATATAGAAACAAATATAACACCCGAAGGGAAGCCATATAGAAGAATAGACCATCATCTGGAGTGAAGCCATTTAGAAACAAATAGACCATCACTTAGAGGGAAGCCATATAGAATCAAATAGACCATCATCTGGCGTGAAACCTTATAAAAACAAATAGAACACTCGAAGTGAAGCCATATAGAATCATATAGAAACAAATAGACCATCACATCGAGTGAAGCTATGTAGAAACAAATAGACCATCACCCGGAGTGAAGCCATATAGAAACAAATAGACCATCACCCGGAGTGAAGCCATATAGATACAAATAGACCATCACCTGGCGTGAAACCTTATAAAAACAAATAGAACACTCGAAGTGAAGCCATATAGAATCATATAGAAACAAATAGATGATCACATCGAGTGAAGCCATGTAGAAACAAATAGACCATCGCCCGGAGTGAAACCTTATAGAAACAAATAGAACACTCGAAGTGAAGCCATATAGAATCATATAGAAACAAATAGACCATCACATCGAGTGAAGCCATGTAGAAACAAATAGACCATCACTTATAGGGAAACCATATAGAAACAAATAGACAAATTAACCATATTTATGTTGAAGGAAATCCATAATCTGAGCATAAAATCGACACAATTTAAAAACGATCAATGTAGAGCGGAAACCTTCTAGAAGGATTTGTATAGAATGAAAAATATTTACATGAGATGGAATTTTCTATCAGATATATATAGAGAAAGCTAAGTGAAAGCTAAAATGTTATAACACCTTGATAAAGGTTGGCGTTCAGCCAACTGAAATATTGGTTAAATAAATGATATTTTGATCCATTATATGCTTTTTTAATTAAATAAATATTTATTTACCTCAAAAAAAAGAAAGAAAGAAAATAATTGAAACCGAAACTGAAATTTTGGCCTTGCCGTTCTTTACCCATCTTTCTATAAAAACCGATATGGATAATTTGGATATTCGGGGAATTCTTCTTTATGTAAATATTTATTTGCATATATGATAGCTGTATGATAGATGTAATAAAATTACATTGTAGTATTAAAAACCGAATCTTAGGACCCATATATCAATATATTTACACTCCTAGACAAAACTTATGGAAGTGGAAAGACTTTAATGTCGCCGGTCGTCTTATTTTGGAGTAGACAGAAGAAATTTGTTCACACTTGGTTATCTCATGTGTCTTCAATAAAGGCCACTGTATCAAATATCTTTCAGAGTTATTATCGGAATCCTGATATATACATGCTAAAAAGTTGCAACTTCTTTATGTTTTGTCTATGAGAGTATATGTTAAGTCATCTTTCATTTGAGCTTCAAAACTGAAATTTTGTTCATATTTAGTTATTTCGTGTGTCTTCAATAAAGGTCACTGTATCAAATATCTTTCAGAGTTATTGTCTGAATCCTGATATACATGCTAAAAGGACTTCCTCAAGTTTTGTCCATGAGTGTATTTTGTTCACACTTGGTTATCTCGTATGTCTTCAATAAAGGTCACTGTATCAAATATCTTTCAGAGTTATTGTCTGAATCCTGATATACATGCTAAAAAGGTACAACTTCTTTATGTTTTGTCTATGAGTGTATATGTTAAGTACTCTTTCATTTGAGCTTCAAAACTGAAAACTTGTTCATATTTAGTTATTTCGTGTGTCTTCAATAAAGGTTACTGTATCAAATATCTTTCAGAGTTATTGTCTGAATCCTGATATACATGCTAAAAGGACTTCCTCAAGTTTTGTCCATGAGTGTATTTTGTTCACACTTGGTTATCTCGTATGTCTTCAATAAAGGTCACTGTATCAAATATCTTTCAGAGTTATTGTCTGAATCCTGATATACATGTTGAAAGGTAAGACTTTCCTTAAGTTTTGTCCATGAGAGTGTATATTTATATATATATATTAAATAGATCATTCTATGAGTATGCAAATCGGTCCCTATTTCTATATGGCTCCATATATATATGTAAGTGGGGTGTGACAGACATGGAATCCCACCCCGGCCGACGCTCGGTGACCGACTCCGCCCTCCCCAGCGACAGCGACCACAATTGCGACCACCACAGCTCGGAGGAGGAGCTCGAAGTGATCAACGGCGCTGAGAAGCGCAAGTGGTCGAGCCATCATAACCACGAGCGGTCGTCGAGTGAAGACGACGAGTTGGTACAGTTCTGCTGTTCGCCCCCGGCCAACGTGCACCGCCCCACGTCGCTGTCCCCACCCCCAAAGGTGTTCCACTCCTCCCTGCCCCCCCTTGAACTTTGCTCGGTGTCCCCGCGTAAGCGTCACCGTCGATCAGCCGCACAACCCTCGTCGTCCAACGTCCAGAGGCCCTGTCTGGATTTTGAAAAAATGCAGCAGGTAAGTTCTTTCTCAATCTCCTGCTTTAGTTTAAAACCCTAGCGTGTCGTACAGAGAAAAGTACAGGCCCATATCAATCAGTGGTTTCCAACCGATAATCCTTGAAGAGTTTTACTTCTGTCCCGGTTTAAATAATCTTGAAGATAAAGTTTGTCTGACGGGCATTCATAGTTCTTAAATAAAATTCACTACGGCCAGGAAAGGTCTTATTTTCACAACGCTTCGACACAAAATGTTTGTTCTCGTCAGGAAAACAAAAGATTTTTGTCTAAACGTTGTGAAAATACAAATTTTCTTGGCCGAAGTGTTTTTATCTAAGAACTAAAATTGGCGAAACCGCTGAAGGGTTTACCACTGATGAGCCAAGCCCTCCCAATATTTTAAATCGCAATAAAGATAGAAGTTTGTTTTATATGTAAAAGAGAAACATTAGTGTCTTAATGTTTTCATTTTCTAAATATAGATGTCGCGTTATTGGTTTATATTAAAATTATCTTAATAATAATAATGAAATTGTGTGTACACGATGTTTTAAGTTAATACTTAAATATTTAGGTTTTAAAAAAATAAGAATTTGTAACTTATATAGTAGTTATTTAACGTTTCTGTAACGTTTAGTGTTTAAAAAATAAAACCTGTCCGGCATTTTTTCACTAATTTTATCGCTCTGAGGGTCTAAAAAATGATTGATAAATGTAGATCTGATTTTATAAATATATATGGTCATGGTATGATTAACATGATCTATTCCCATTTAGAAAAACAAAAATGATTATTTAAAATGAAATAAATGCGATATTTATTTAGTCAAAAGTAATTTTATTGGTTTTCTTTTAATTGGCGGGAAGAAACCGAAACCAAAAGCAATCTATATGGAAACAAAACTTTATCTTTGTCGTTAACCGTTATTTATATACATCTTTATCGTTTTATACGTTTGTTTATAATTTCCTGGTTATTCTCTCGCTGATTGGTTCTTTACTGTCACATGATTTTAATCAGTTGGCAATTCTTTCTTTTAACTCGGTTTGCCCAATTCAAGTTGGAGACTTCATAAACCTTTTTATAAACGTTTATTGTCCTTTGACATTTCGGTCGTCCTTCAGAAAAAAGGGTGAAAAGCTTATTATCAAGTATGGTGACAATACTTGGCTAACAATATTTCCACCTTTTTTAAAAGGGCGACTGGGTCGCCGAAACATCAAAATAACAATAAACCTTTATAAAAATGTTGATGAAGTCTCCAACTTGAATTTGGTAACTGAGTTAAAAGAAATAATTTCTCTAGCTGATTTAGTCTTCAAATTGAATTAATCAAAATCCAACCCTCCCATACAATTATGGTATTCTGATTTACGAGCCATAGTGAGGTTAGGTTAGTTTTAGGTTAGCTCTGGGGATCGGTAGAAGGATGGTCTAAACCGTTGGTTTCCGACCACTACAACCCGGGTTCGGTTCCCGCATTGGGCACTTTTTTTCTGATTAAAAAAATGCTCCAATTATTATAAAAGTCCAACCCTACCAGCCAGTGCAAGTAACCAAACGAGACTCTGACATATTTGTAAATTCAAAGTCGAACTGATTTTCACATGTGTAGACACGTGGCGCACTTACAGTAAAAGCAGTCGCCTACCTCGACCCACAATGATTATCATGGCCTGTACCACGTGTACTAGGAATAAGCAAAAAAAAAAAGGTTAGCTCTAAGTTTAGTCCATGTTAGGATTAGTAAAACAAGGAACATCGAGAAGTACTATAATAAATAGAAAATATGTATTCTGATCACGAAATTTTATTTTTTGTTGTTATTGCATACTATAAATGTTGCATACTATAAATGCTAATAGAATCACTTTTGTCATTTTATTTGCACACTTTCTAATAATAAATTCGGGGTTGTATTTATTTGTATGTGTGAATCCTATTTATATTATTAGATTTTAGTATCTTTAAAACATAGGAATCTGAAATCTTGAATCCTTTTTTCTCTGTAATAGTAAAGTTTATCTGGAATAAGAATAAATCAATTTTATAACGCTCATTTTAGTTTGTATGATTTAAAAAAAAAAACACTTTCAAATCGAATAATATTATGTTTTCCAAACTGAAAATTCTCATCTTGGTTTAAATATTTGTAAAATTTTAGATAGCATGGGTATGACGAGCTAATGATATAGTATTTATATATAAAATATCTTTCTGTATATACTCAATCTTATGAAAACTATGGCAAGTTTAGAGCAATTTGTACACAGATTTATAAATCACTACTAATTCATCGTGTATATAATTAAAGATATATATGTAAATAATTCTAATATAGCACAATAGTCTGATAGACTTCGTACTTCTGTAATAATAAAATTAAAAAAAATATCATTCGGATAATTGAAACTTGTTAGAAATCGGTTTTAAAGATAAGGTCTCGTAAAAGGTCGCGCGTGTTGGGACTTGTTTAAAACAATCTGGCCCAGTAGAAATGAT
>CP092877.1:81735655-81759754 GCA_030710605.1 Cordylochernes scorpioides
CCATGGTGGGTAGTGACAGCTTGTACTGTAAGTACACCACATGTCTACACATGTAGTACCAGGCCATGGTGGGTAGTGACAGCTTGTACTGTAAGTACACCACATGTCTACACATGTAGTACCAGGCCATGGTGGGTAGTGACAGCTTGTACTGTAAGTACACCACATGTCTACACATGTAGTGTTATATCCATTGGGTGTATTGTAGCTCCCCTGTAAATACAACACATGTCTACACATGTGAAAAGTACTTCGAATTTTGCACTTACAAGAATGCTAGAGCCCCATTAGGTTACTTGGACTCGATGGTAGGGTTAGACTTTCACAAAAATCAGGGGCTATTGGAGCTGTTTTTTTTCTTTTTTTTTTACTTAGAAAAAAATACCCAATGCGGGATTCGATCCCGGGTTAGACCATTTATCCACCGACCTCCCATATCAACTATAACGCTATTTAAATTATATTAATTACATAATTTTTTTGCACACAAAATATCTAAAATTTTGAATATAAAAATTAATGTATATCAAAATTTTTGAAACTATTATAAACGCATATTATTCTTTTTTAAAATTAACAATATCCACTGCCTTTACTGCGATGGAAAAATTAATGGGAGGGCCTGGCTCATCAGTGGTGAACCCTCCCAGCGGTTTCGCCAGTTTAATCTATCATCCCGCGTAATATTGCATTTTTCAGTCTTTCCTTTTATAGTGATACTGTTGCTAGACTCTTGGAATGGGTATTTTAGAAGAACTATGGACATAAGCTTTGAGGACATTAGAATTACATACATTTATAAATATATAATATTAATGTATATGTTTATTTAATGCTCTCTTTTTCTTAATTGTTTATTTTCTTTTTGATAATTCTGTTACCTACTCTACTACAGTTATTGTAAATAGTTTCACGCGCAATTATCCAGATCGGATATAGCGTGTCTTGTTTGTAACTGGTAAATAAAATAAAGTCTTTAATTTTCTCATATGTAAACTGCAGTAATTATTAAAATATTGAAAAGATTTCTTTTTTAATATTTAAAAGGTTTCATTTTAAGAGATAGAGAGCTTTAAAAATGATATTATAAAATTAATATTGTCAAATTATATAATAATAAAAAAGAATGATTTTCAAATATTTTCTTTCCTTTCAGTCATCTTTTTTTTTTTTTCATTCTAAACTTAACCATGCTTTAACTGTAAATTACATTTAAATATATTAAAATATATTTTTGTGCCTATATTTCATTTTAAGTAAAGTAAAAATGAGTGCACAATCGTATAGCTTCAAAAAGATATATATGTGTTATATAGAAAGAAGCGGTTTTAAAAGCAAGCGGAATTTGTAAAAAAAAAAAATCTTTCACAAAATGTAAAGTTATACATCGGGTCTAAGACATTCCTAATAAAATGGGAAATCCTCAAGCCTATCTTTTTGCCTGCTAATTTTTTTATCAGGAGGAGAGTGGCTTAAAAAAGGATGACCGAAGAATTCTGGGTATAATGGTACGAAAGGCATTTTAACTTGTGGAATTTTGGAGTTTTTAAAACATCTTTAAAGTATATTGATTAAATTTTGTGAAAATGTATTTTTTTTCAATTATAATGTGGTATAATATATACTATTCATTTATATATATTCTGAATATAAAACAATCCATATTTAAATCCTTAGATAATATAAAGGCATATATTGGATTGGATAAAAATATTTATTTGTCAATATATTTCGGTTGGCTGAACGCCTACCTTTGTCAAGGCATTATATATATAAATAAATATATTTGTGTTTTATATTTAAATATTTTTTTAAATGATTTTTAAATATTAATTATACATGTGTGCCTATATATATAATACCATTAAGAAAATTTCGAAATTTATAAATGTATTAGTTAATTTAAACATAAGAAGTTTGTTTTATATATATAAAAAATAAATAGCATATTTTCCCTTATATATATGCAATCTATTTATTTATTATATACACCCATACCTCGCTTTGCGTCGGGGTTACGTTAAAAAAAAAAAAACACGACGCAAAGTGAAAATAAATTGGCGCAATCAAAAACAAAGGTGTTGCCATATTTTAGGGAAAAAAAAAATTAAAGCTCGAATCCAAAACAACGCAACTTCGAAAATCTAACGACGCACAGTGAAAATCAGTAAAAATTAAGCAGCGACGCAACTTCGAAAAAAAAAAAACGCAAAACGAAGCGACGCAAAGCGAGGTATTGGTGTATAATAAAACAAACCTCTTATGTTTAAATGAACTAATAAATATATAAATTTTGAAATTTTCTTAATGGTATTATTTAATACAGAATTAGCTTGATTCAATGTTTAAACTATACTTAATATTTAAAAAGCCTGTTAATCATAAGTTATTATATTTTACATAAATATTTACATAACATCTTCCATATATATATGTCGTAAACCCGGGTAAGCCAACAAGTGAGTTGGAAGCAGTCGGGTTTGAGTGGCAAGGCGTGCAGAGTGGGAAGTCCGCACGGGACAGTAAGGACAAAGTTTGGGATCAAAAGACGCTCTCCTAGTACGTCTTACGTAGCACCAGGACCAGGGGAAAATTGAGGATTAACTGAGGAAAGCTTGGCGTCCTGCATTAAGCCGCAGAGGCAGGAAGGAGCCAAAACGGCGGCCACGAGGGCCGCCGTGAGACCTAGCACTGAGCGGCCTGTCCGAAAATATCCACTGTCTCCTAACTAACTGTCAACATCCGGACCAACGCCCCTTCTTTGTCCCTCTCTGGATCCCCCGGGTGTCCAGTGGCAAGCTGGTGTCACTTTGAGACGACTAGAAAAGACGTCATACTTTATTACTTACATATCACTTTGTTTAAATGACGATATTTTTACATAACATCTTCCAAATATATATATATATTATCTTGTTTTGATTAATTCCTTTTAAGGTATTAAAGGTTTAAACTCTATCTTCAATGAATAAGCTATTGCAAAAACCTACTTTTTAATCTAAATGAATCTATTACAGTATGTTTCTATGAAAAAAAAAACATCATAACCAATAAAAATCAGTTTTAAAATAAATGTATTTTTAGAATATAACGCACACACAATTCATAGTGTTGAATCTTCATATAAAAAGTATACATATATATTGTGGATAAGAAAAAAGGATATATTTACCAATACACCCATACCTCGCTTTGCGTCGGGGTTACGTTCCAAAAAAACACGACGCAAATTGAAACGACGCAAAGTGAAAATATGTGAAGGCGCAATCAAAAACAAAGGTGTTGCCATATTTTAGGAAAAAAAAAATCAAAAAAATTAAAGACTCGAATCCAAAACAACGCAACATCGAAAATCTAACGACGCACAGTGAAAACCAGTAAAAATTAAGCAGCGACGCAACTTCGAAAAAAACGCAAAAACGAAACGACGCAAAGCGAGGTATTGGTGTATTTCGGTTATCTGAACATCAACGTACATTTGTCCATGTACATAAACGTTGACAAAGGCTTAGCGTCAATCTAATCGAAATATTGATAAATATATTCTTTTTTGACCCAATGCATATATCGTTTTATCTCTATATATTCAAACATAGTTATATATTTAAAAAAGATGCATATATTGGATTTCTAATTATTTTATTGTTCCAATATTTCGAGGGGCAACTCGCCTCTCTTTATCGAGGATGTTTGTGTTTTTCACTAAAACATGCGAGCACGCGTACACCACTCTCGTTCTACAAGGCCAAGGAAAGAATTGTATCTTTGATTTAACTATTGCATCTTTTTAAAAATATAATTTTAATTATGGATTGCCAAATCTTCAACATAGTTATATGTATTTAAGAATTTGTTTAAAACTTAACAATTTGCATATTTTTTATTGGAAAAGCGAGCTTTAGAGCAACGAAGTTCTTCTACTGACTTGACAATGTGGAGAAATATAAACTTTTTGTAAATATATATATTTTTGTGAGTGAAAAAGGTGAAAAAAAAAATATTATATATATTTTTTTGAAAATAGAGCAATCCATAAATAAATCTTTAAATAAAAAGGCATATATTGGATCAAAATATCATTTATTTTACCAATATTTCAGTTGGCTGAACGCCAACCTTTATTGGAGTATTATAACATATAAATGTGTATTAAAAAGGGCATATCCTGACCAGGAGCACATGTGCTTTACAGAAGGCAGAACGCCATCTGGTGGAACAGAAATCAACTAATCATTGATTTAGCCTGTTCCCTGATATTTGGCCAACCCAATTTCTTGATAAATTTTCGTTTTTTCATATAAATGTGTATTAAAAATTTATATATTTAAATAATTTCTATCTAATTAAAATTGTCCTATTATAGAATTGAAAAGCAACTTAAAATATTTATACTTTTATACAAAGGTATAATTGAAACTTTATAAGAAGGTATATAACATATATTGATACAATGTATATAAAGTTCAGAAAGGCAACTATTACATTCTTTAGAACATGCTACATTTAATCTAATTTAATTTCTTATATGTCGAATGTATCCATTTTAATCAAAAGATTCCTTCCTTCGCTATACTTTAAATTCCACACATACAAGTAAAAGGAATACAGACGTCCATTTGGCCAATTGCCAAACGGAATAATTAACAAATTCTAGAATTACAAAATCTTTTGGTTGTATTTGCCAGAAGTTTATATAAAGAAAAGTTTGGATTTCTCAGTTTAGATATCTCTAGAGAATTACTGTCTAGACATTTCTAGAATTTTCCAGACGTTGTAATACATTCGAATTGGTATTTCAACAAACACATAGCTGTTTCAACTAATTGTGACCACTTCCGTAAATATATGATTTGATATAAAATATATTATTAATCATTTATAGCATAAAAATGCTTCCATTTATTAAAAATGTAATATTAATTTTTATATTTAGTGGTATATGGAAATATATCTATATGATCAATTTTTTAATTTTCTATCTATATAATTTAACAATTTGAGAATACAACTTTTAATTCAAAAGCAATAATTTTCTGAATGCGAAGAGACATGTAACATACTTATATTTCAAGCTTTCAATATCTTTTACCATCATGGCCTGGTACTACATGTGTAGACATGTGGTGTACTTACAGTACAAGCTGTCACTAGCCACCATGGCCTGGTACTACATGTGTAGATATGTGGTGTACTTACAGTACAAGCTGTCACTAGCCACCATGGCCTGGTACTACACGTGTAGACATGTGGTATACTTACAGTACAAGCTGTCACTAGCCACCATGGCCTGGTACTACATATGTAGACATGTGGTGTACTTACAGTACAAGCTGTTACTACCCACCATGGCCTAGTACTACATGTGTAGACATGTGGTGTACTTACAGTACAAGCTATCACTACCCACCATGGCCTGGTACTACATATGTAGACATGTGGTGTACTTACAGTACAAGCTGTCACTACCCACCATGGCCTAGTACTACATGTGTAGACATGTGACAATTGACAATTAAACAATTTTTATTGTCATCTTAGACAATCGGCAAACTACAAAGAGTTAAGTAACAATTCAAAGGCGGTGTCCTCACTGAGGGTCGTCTGGACTCAAGCAGGTAGTAATTTCCTGAGTGCGGACATACTTTCAAGTACAAAAGGATCTAATTCCCGAGCGCGCCTGATGGCGGTGCTCATGAATCCACCGAGGGTGTACCTATCCCGAGTGGGTAGGCGCTTGATGAGGGGCTCCCTTTCCCCGGGGTATAGGATTGCTCTTATGATGTCATCCACGTCAACCCGCGATTGGAACCGGTGCTCCAAGTCGAGTTCGAATTCACGATTCAATCCATGTATTGAATCTCTTAGCGCCTCCCAGCGCTTGTCCATCAGAGCTCTATCCATTTGGGTGGATAGTGGAGGCGGAGGTGTCGCCATGTCCGGTGTCGTCGAATCCCCATGAGGGACGGGTGGTATTGGCCCAGCGAGCCGAGGCGCAGGCGGTGGGGGTGCACAGCGCTCTTCCTCCGTCATTGGAACATCCTCCTCCATCTCCGCCGGGGCGGGCAGCGGGGGTGTTCTGAGAGCAGGTGACAGTTGTTTCCCGTGGGAAGTGAGCGGCGCCGGCTCAGATGGTCGAGACGCAGGCAGTGGAGGTGTAGGCACTGCGGCTGGTGTTGTCCTCAGCTCAGCCTTGACCTGTCCGAGGACTTTGTAGATATTGCTACCTGCTCCGGGCCTCAGATCCAAGTTTTGTTTGATCAGGCCGGTGAAAGCGTCGCCCTGCGGAGGCGACAGGAGGGGTCCTTTCCTCTGCGCCCTGGTCCTCGAGGAGAGGAGGTCCAGGGCCTCCTCCCGCCCAAGACCAAGGGCGTCCGTCCCAGCGAAGGATACGCTGGGGTGCCTCTCGATGAACGCATCGAGGTCGTTTCTCGTTGCGTTCTTTGCTGATGACGTGGAGGACGCAGATGTCTCCTCCACGATGGAATCTCCACGTCCGGTGTTGGGGCCGCAGGCCCGAGGGTCTTCTGGGCGGGCAGAGGGTCACGCGGGGCAACGAATTCCGGCCGAGCGGGAGGCGGCTCTGGATGTTGTGAATTGGCCGGGCGAGGGCCCACGGGACCCTCAGGCGCCTGCAAGGACGGAGCAGGGGTCACAGGTGGAGGGGCAGAAGGCGTCTCCTCCGCAGGTGAGGCCGGGGGCGCTGTTGGTGATGGCCGGGGTGCGCCTGCTGGTTGGATCGCAGCTCGGGCCGCGGGCGAAGCGCGGGAGATCTCCAAGGGAGGCGCCGGTGCTGGATGCTGGGACGTTGGCCTCTGAGGCGGTGCAGGGGCGGTCGATGGTGGGACGCCGGCAGGAGAGGCTGGTGGGGCCGAACTGGTGGTGTTAACCCGCCCTGCGCCGCCCCGCCGTGGCATCTGGAACACTTGATGCCGGTAGAGAGATAAGCGGGCCAGGCCTCGCCTTTGATGGTGATGTCGAGGCGAGTGGGGAGCCTCTCGGTTGTCACTCCTTCGTGGAGGACGATGAACGCCTCGCGGCGGCCGTCGGTGTAGGTGAACGGGCCGGCCTTCATCCTTTTTGGCGCGATGGATGTGATGCTCCCAAAGGACCTAAGGGCATTGATGATGGCTGAGTCCTCCACGAAGAAGGGGAGGTTGCTCACCGTTATCCTTTCCGCTCTTTTACGGAAAGGAAATGCCCTGAGGAGAGTGACCTCAACCTCAAGGCCGTTGTTTATGAGGCGCTCGGCGAGGCCTCTGTTGGCTAGTCCCAGGAGTTGGTGGCCGTTTACCTTGGAGATCTGGATAATTCCGGCGGTTCCTCCAAGCAGCCTGTCCAGCGCCCTCAGGTAGTGGAAGGGCTGTAGCTCGGGGCCGTGTACCAGGTAGACGCAGTGCTCCTCGGAGGAGGACGCCTGCCGCGCCCGGGCCTCTGTGATATGGGCCCTGGTTGTCGGGATCTCCTGTGCCCGGGGTACCGATCGCGCCGATGATTGCAATCGGCGACTGCTCCTGGCGCCTCCGCTGTTGGAGGATGGTGCAGCGGCTGTAGGCGAATTCGATGATTCGCGGCGCCTCTTTTTGGTCTTCACGACGGTAAAGTCGTTGTCTGTCCCGGGGTTCATGTCTTTATCATAATCTGCCCAGTTTCTAATAGCAAGGGCAGCGCTATTGGATGACAAAGTTGCCGCTGAGCCGGACGTGACGTCGACGCGCGCGGCGGCCAGATTTACATTTCCGCCGTCAGCCGGCGGATTTGCATACTCTTGAGTATTAGAGTTTTCTTTATAGATTTCTCTATAAAATTCGTTTTTTCGCCGAATTCTCGCTACCGGTAGGAGGTGGGATGCTGGGCCTTCCAGGCTTTTGTCCAGCAGATCCTGGGCTCCTCGGCAATGCCGAATTCGGCATGTTTAGGGATGCATTACAGCTCGCCAGAGGCGAAAATCACGGAGCTCGCGTGGCCGCACGGCCGAGTGTAGACATGTGGTGTACTTACAGTACAAGCTGTCACTGCCCACCATGGCCTGGTACTACATGTGTAGACATGTGGTATACTTACAGTACAAGCTGTCACTACCCACCATGGCCTGGTACTACATATGTAGACATGTGACAATGAAAACAATTTTATTGACTGTTCAGTCAACGATTACACTCGTAGAGTCAATGGGAGAAAAATATTTACAATAGACTTGACTCCGTCAGGAGCTCAGAGCCAGCCTGAGCTCGTATATTCCCCTTTGAATTAAGGGGTGGTGGTCGCGAGCGTGCTCAGCGACAGTGCCGAGAAACTCGGCGAAGGTGGCTTTGTGTCTGGTTCTATGTGAGAGAGTCTCGACGAGATATTCCTTACTTTCGAGCCACATGATCGCAGTTGAAAGGCCTTGTAAATCTAGCCCTTTCCTTATTAGGTGCCTTAAGGGTTGTTGAAAGTCCAGCTCCTCGAGTAGGTCACGTGTTTGGCGTTCGCACTTGCTCTCCAGCTCCACCTGGAGCAGGAATGGCAGTGGAGGCGGAGGTGTCGCCATGGCCGGTGTTACCTCTTCCCGATGGGAGCGGGTGGTGTCGGCTCAGCGAGCCGAGGCGCAGGCGGTGGGGGTACACATCGCTCTTTTTCCGTTATCGGATTGTCCTCCTCCATCTCCGTCAGGGCGGGCGGCGGAGGCGTCATCACAGCAGGCATCAGTTCTTCGCTGTGGGAAGTAGGTGGCGTTGGCCCAAAAGGCCGAGGCGCAGGCAGTGGGGGTGTTGGAGGCACTGCTGGTGTTGTCCTGAGCTCCGCCTTAACCTGGTCAAGGTAGACATGTGTAGAGATGTGGAGAGCAGGTGATGTTGGCTCAGCAGGGCGAGGCGCAGGCGGTGAGGGTGTGCCTCGCTCTTTCACTGTCATTGGATCGTCCTCCTCCATGTCCGTCGGGGCGGGCGGCGGAGGTGTCATCAAAGGAGGTGTCAGTTCCTCCCTGTGGGTAGTGGGCAGCATAGGCTCAGCGGGCCGAGGCGCAGGCAGTGGGGGTGTTGGAGGCACTGCAGCTGGTGTTGTCCTGAGCTCAGCTTTGACTTGTCCGAGGACTTTGTAGAGGTTGCTGGCTGCTCCGGGCCTCAGATCCAATATTTGCCTGATCAGGCCGGCGAGGGCGTCGCACTGCGGAGGCGACAGGAGGGGTCCATTCCTCTGCGCCTTGGTCCTCGAGGAGAGGAGGTCCAGGACCTCCTCCCGCCCAAGACCAAGGGCGTCCGTCCCAGCGAAGGATACGGTGGGGTGCCTCTCGATGAACGCATCGAGGTCGAATCTCGTTGCGTTCTTTGCTGATGACGTGGAGGACGCAGAGGTCTCCTCCACGATGGACATCTCCACGTCCGGTGTTGGGGCCGCAGGTCCGAGGGTCTTCTGGGCGGGCAGAGGGTTACGCGGGGCAACGAAGTCCGGCCGAGCGGGAGGCGGCTCTGGATGTTGTGAATTGGCCGAGCGAGGGCCCACGGGACCCTCAGGCGCCTGCAGGGACGGAGCAGGGATCACAGGTGGAGGGGCAGAAGGCGTCTCCTCCATTGGTAAGGCTGGGGCCGCTGGTGTTGAAGGGTTCGGCTGCCGAGACACGGTGGACGACGCACCAGGTGGATGGGTTGCCGGTTGTGGCTGGCCGTTGTTGGAGGCTCTCCTAGGATTGATAGGGCAGTTGGCCCTATGGTGATCCTGTCGGCCGCATCTGGAGCACTTGACTCCATATGATATAAAAGCCGGCAGGACGTTACCCTTATTTCGGATGACGACGCGGGTCGGGATCTTTTCCAAGGCAATACCCTCCTTAAGGAGGATGAAAGCCTCGCGTCGGCCATCCGTGAAGGTGTACCTTCCGGCTCTCAGCCGGATGGGGACGATGGAGGTCACGTCACCGTAGGGCTTGAGGGCCTCGATGACGGCGGCGTCGCCCACGAAGAACGGCAGATTTCCAACGGTGATTCTTTCCGCCCTCTTTTTGAAGGGGAAGGCCCTGAGATGGGTGTGCCCAATATCAGGCCGTCCCTTATAATTCGCACTGCCAGAGCCTTGGTGGACAGGCCTACCAGCATATGGCCGTCCATTTTCATCACCTGGAGGACGTTCCCGGCTCCCCCGACTAGCTCTTCCACCGCCTGCAGGTAGTGGGTGGACCCGAAGTCCGGGCAATGTTCGACGAAGACGCAGTTGTCTTCTGTTGAAGAGCGCTGGCGTGCTCTGGTGTCGGCGATGTCGGCCCGGGTAGCCCTGATTACCTGGACCTCCGTGGCCCTACCCGCAGGTGGTCGACTTCGCGGGTTTGCGCCGGTCCTTCCGGAGGTCGCGATGCCGCTGGAGCGCTGCTCGACAGGGCGGCCTGGCGAATCCCTGCGTCTTCTCTTGTTTTTGACCTCGGTGTAGCCATCTTCACCTGATTCTGCAGCCTCCATTTGCTCGGCCCAGTTTGTCGCAGCGGCCAAGGCGCCGCTCGTTGATGGCGTGACGTCAGCGATACACGCCGCGGCAAAATTTGCATGCCTTTTGTCGATTGGCAGATTTGCATAGCCGGCGCTTGCATTAGCTGTTCTCGAATTCTCATCTTGAGAATGGCTTTCCGCGGATATCTCCGCAATGGTTTGACTTTCAGAGCCGAGCCTTCCAGGCTCGTGTTCAGCTCGATGAGGGCTTCCAGCCCATACCAAATTCGTCGCTCCCAGCGACATTCCTCCGCTTGCCAGAGGCGAAAATTACGGAGCTCGCACGACGCGTGGCCGCACGGTCAGTGTAGACATGTGGTGTACTTACAGTACAAGTTGTCACTACCCACCATGGCCTGGTACTACATGTATAGACATGTGGTGTACTTACAGTACAAGCTGTCACTACTCACCATGGCCTGGTACTACATGTGTAGACATGTGGTGTACTTACAGTACAAGCTGTTACTTCCCACCATGGCCTGGTACTACATGTGTAGACATGTGGTGTACTTACAGTACAAGTTGTCACCACCCACCATGGCCTGGTACTACATGAGACAATTTGACAATTGAAAATTATTTATTGTCATCTAGACAATTTTACATCTCACATGAGAGAGAGAGAGAAGAGGAAAATATATACATATAGAATTAAAGATATACATATGTGGTCAAATTTACAAAGGGGACGAAGGTAGGAGACCTCGGCGCTGGAGGGTCCTGGACCAGGCGAAGAGCGGGTCCTCCACCGCTTCTCCGAGCCCAAATGATTTCAACAGGAGGTCAGGACGGCAAGGCGGCCCTAAGCTCAGATAGTCCCCTGAGAGTAAGGGAGTCTAAGTCCCGAGTGGAAAGCTTATCCAGGATTTGGGCGAGAACTTTCTTGTCCCCCGGCGAAAATCTCCCGAGGAAGCCCTCCCTATCCTCAGGGTAAAGCACCGCTTCCACGAGGTCAAGCTCGAAAGAGTAGAATTGGGGTAAGGGCTTCGGATTGAATTCCTTCATCAATTCAAAGGTCAAAAGTTGCAATTCCTTGCAACGTTTATCGATTGGATCAACCTCCATTTGGGCAGATGGGGGAGGTGGAGGTGTCGCCATGTCCGGTGTCGTCGTATCCCCATGGGGAGGGGGTGGTATTGGCCCATCAGGCCCAGGTGCAGGCAGTGGGGGTGTAGGTGCTGCGGCTGGTGTTTTCGTTAGCTCAGCTCTAACCTGACCAAGGACCTTATATAAATTAGAGGTGTGTCCGGGCTTCAGGTCCAGAATTTGACCGATCAGGCCGACGAGGGCGTCGCACTGCGGAGGCGACAGGAGGGGTCCCTTCCTCTGCGCCTTGGTCCTCGAGGAGAGGAGGTCCAGGACCTCCTCCCGCCCAAGACCAAGGGCGTTTGTCTTAGCGAATGACACGCTGGGGAGCCCCTCGATGAACGCATCGAGGTCGACTCTCGTTGCGTTTTTTGCCGATGACGTGGAGGACGCAAAGGTCTCCTCCACGATGGACATCTCCACGTCCGGTGTTGGGGCCGCAGGCTCGCGACTCCCAGGTGTTCGCGGGGACGGAGCAGGGGTCACTGGTGGAGGGGCAGGAGGCGCATCCTCCGCAGGTAAGGCCGAAGGCGCTGGTGGTGATTGCCGGAGTGCTTCAGGTGGATGGAGCGCAGCTCGGCTTGTGGGAGGCACGTCGGAGACCTCCATGGTTGGGCTGGGGGATGCCGGAGGTGGAGGCCGGGCAGATGACTGTTGAGGCAGCCTAGGCGCAGTCGCTGGTGGGACGCTGGTTGGAGAGGTTGGTGTGGCCGGTCCAGGAGCGGTGGTTCGCCCTGCAAGCAGGGGACAGTTGGCCCTGCGGTGCCCCTTCCCGTGGCATCTGGAGCACTTAATGCCGGAGGACAGGTAAGCGGGCCAGGCCTCGCCTTTGATGGTGATGTTGAGGCGGGTGGGGAGCCTCTCGGTGGTCACTCCTTCGTGGAGGACGATGAACGCCTCACGGTGGCCGTCGGTGTAGGTGTATGGGCCGGCCTTCATCATTTTGGGTGCGATGGATGTAATGCGCCCATAAGGCCCAAGGGCCTTGATGATGGCTGAGTCCTCCACGAAGAAGGGGAGGTTGCCTACCGTTATCCTCTCCGCTCTTTTGCGGAAAGGGAAAGCCCTGAGGAGAGTGCCCTCAACCTCAAGGCCGTTGTTTATGAGGCGCTCGGCGAGGCCTCTGTTGGCCAGACCCAGGAGTTGGTGGCCATTCACCTTGGAGACTTGGACGACTCCGGCGGTTCCTCCAAGCAGCCTGTCCAGCGTCCTCAGGTAGTGGAAGGGCTGCAGTTCAGGGCCGTGCTCCAAGTAGACGAATCGTCGAATTCGCGGCGCCTCTTCTTAGTTTTCACGACGGTGAAGTCGTCGTCTGTCCCGGGGTTCACGACTTCGTCACAATCTGCCCAGTTTCTAATGGCAAGGGCAGCGCCGTTAGATGACGAAGTAGCCGCTGCGCCGGAGATGACGTTAACGCGCGCGGCGGCCAGACTTGCATTTCCACCGTCAGCCGGCGGATTTACATATTCTCGAGAAATAGAGTTTTCTTTATAGATTTCTCTATGAGAATCGTTTTTCTTTGATTTCTTCCCACCAGTAGGAGATGGGATGCTGGGCCTTCCAGGCTCTCTTCCAGCAGATCCCGAGCTCCCTGGCGATGCCGAACTCGGCATGCCTAAACGCATTTCACCGCCTGCCAGAGGCGAAAAACACGGAGCTCGCGCGACGCGTGGCCGCACGGCCGAGTGTAGACATGTGGTGTACTTACAGTACAAGCTGTCACTACCCACCATGGACTGGTACTACATGTGTAAACATGTGGTGTACTTACAGTACAAGCTGTCACTACCCACCATGGCCTGGTACTACATGTGTAGACATGTGGTGTACTTACAGTACAAGCTGTCACTACCCACCATGGCCTAGTACTACATGTATAGACATGTGACAATGACAATTAAAAAATTTTTATTGACTGTTAGTCAATGTTACAACTCAACCAGGAGGGTGAAAAGAAATATTTACATTTATAAGTTGTCAGGAATCAAGGCATCGCCGCCTAAGTCTGGCCATATCGATGCCAACATCGTGATGGTAGCTCCGAGCCAGTTCTATGGCCGCGCCGAGGAATTCAGCGAGGACCCCCTTCAGCGCAGGTGAAAGTTTCGTCATGAGGGACGCTCTGTCTTCGGTGAATAAAATGGCGTCCTTAAGGTCAATAACATCGATCCCTGTATCATATAAGGGCCTTAGGCAGGTCATGTGCTTCAGTTTTCTGAAGATTTTAAAAATCATGACATCCTCTTGCTCTTCTGTCATCTGCTCCTCGTGGGGAACGGGCGGTGTCGGCCCAGTAGGCCGAGGCGCAGGCAGTGGGGGTGTAGTTGCTGCGGCTGGTGTTTTCGTTAGCTCAGCTCTAACTTGACCAAGGACCTTATATAAATTAGAGGTGTGTCCGGGCTTCAGGTCCAGAATTTGACCGATCAGGCCGACGAGGGCGTCGCACTGCGGAGGCGACAGGAGGGGTCCATTCCTCTGGGCCTTGGTCCTCGAGGAGAGGAGGTCCAGGACCTCCTCCCGCCCAAGACCAAGGGCGTCCGTCCTAGCAAAGGACACGCTGGGGTTTCCTTCTATGAACGCCACGAGGTCATCCCCCGTTGCGTTTCTTGTTGATGATGCGGAAGACGCAGTGGTCTCCTCCACGATGGACATCTCCACGTCCTGTGTTGGGGCTGCAGGCCCGAGGGTCTCCTGGATGGGCGGAGGGCCACGCGGGGCAGCGAAGTCAGGTCGAGCGGGAGGCGTCGGCTCTGGATGACGCGGCGTCGCCGAGCGAGGGTCCACGGGATTCTTGGGTACCTGCAGGGACGGAGCAGGGATCACAGGTGGAGGGGAAGAAGGCGTCTCCTCCATAGGTAAGGCTGGGGCCGCTGGTGGAGATGGCCGAGGTGCGGATGGATGGAGCACAGCTCGGGCCATGGGAGGAGCGTTGCAAACCTCCATGGCTAGATTGGAGGGAGCTGGCGCAGGAGGCTGGACTGCTGACCGCTGAGGCGGTGCAGAGGTGGTCGGTGGTGGGACGCCAGCAGGAGTGGTTGGTGGGGCCATTCTGGTGTTGTTGGCCAGCCCTGCAAGCAGGGGGCAGATGGCCCTCCGATGCCCTTGTCCGTGGCACCTGGAACACCTGATGCCCGAGGATAGGTATGCAGGCCAGGCTTGGCCTTTGATGTTGATGTCGAGGCGGGTTGGAAGCCTCTCGATGGTGATCCCCTCATGTAGGGTGATGAAGACGTCACGCCGGCCATCGACGTAGACGTAGGGGCCCGCCTTCATCTGCTTAGGGGCGATGGACGTAACCCGCCCAAATGGAGAGAGGGCGGTGATGACAGCAGAGTCCGCTACAAAGAAGGGGAGGTTACCCACTGTAATCCTTTCCGCTCTTTTGCGGAAAGGGAATGCCCTGAGGAGTGTTCCCTCAACCTCGAGGCCCTCACTTATGAGGCGCTCGGCCAGGCCTCTGTTGGTTAGTCCCAGTAGCTGGTGGCCGTTCACCTTGGTGATCTGGATGACTCCGGCCGTTCCTCCGAGTTTCCTATCCAAAGCCCTAAGGTAGTGGAAGGGCTCAAGTTCGGGGCTGTGTTCGATGTACACACAGTGTTCCTCGGAAGAGGACGCCTGCCGCGCCCTGGCATCCGCGATGTGAGCCCTGGTGGCCCTGATTTCTTGGGCTCGGGGCACTGATCCCGCCGATGATTGAGGTCGGCGAATGGTCCCGGAAGCTCCGGCATTGAAGGAGGGTGCAGCCGTCGTAGGTGAATTCCCCGAGCCACGGCGCCTCTTCCTACCCTGGACGAGGGTAAATCCTTCCTCAGCTCCAGGATTCACCTCTTCTGTGATGTCAGCCCAGTTTCTCCGGACTTGAGCAGCGGCGTTAGAAGTTGGAATAGCCGCAAGGGGGGGGGGGGTCGACCGGCGCGGCAGAATTTGCATCCTGGCCGCCGGCGGGCGGATTTACATAGTTTTGATTTTTTTTCAAAACTATTGGAATTTCGTTCTGCAAATCTTGATTTGCGGATAATTCTGCACATGGTTTTGCTAGTGAGCCGTGCCTTACAGGCTTTTGCTCGGCTTTTGACGGGCTTTCAGCCCGTATAAAATTTGTCGCCATCCGCGACACTTTTCGCCCGCCAGAGGCGAAACACTCAGGAGCTCGCGCGACGCGTGGCCGCACGGCCGAGTGTAGACATGTGGTGTACTTACAGTACAAGCTGTCACTACCCACCATGGTCTGGTACTACATGTGTAGACATGTGGTGTACTTCAGTACAAGCTGTCACTACCCACCATGGCTGGTACTAAAAGTATAGAAATGGAGTGTACCTACAATACAACTCTCTACCCAAGGTTACAAAGAAAACAATACACTACAATCCCACACAATATAAAAGACGCACAGAAAGATAATAAAAGCTAAAAGATACCATTAAAGATACAATCAACGATATCAATCATACTATCACAAACAATGCTATCCCAATTAAAAAACAAATCAACTTTTACATTTAGTATAGAGCTTCTCACGAAAGCTTTTATTAGAATGACAAAGGACAATATGTTTGTCATTAAAAAAGCCACGAAAGCTTCCTCTAATTAAAGTGGTGATTAAAGCCATGGTGCCAAGCATACTAAGTACCATATATGCCAAGCTGCTGTCCATGAATCATAAACTTCCATTTGTACCTTCACACTAGCCTTGTTAATGAATAGAAGACTTAGTATTCTGTCATTAGGTGAGTCTATCCTTAGTTTCTTTAATTCATTTCTACAGTAGTTGACATACATGCATATTCTGATTTTGTTTCTGTATCTCTTTTTTTTTGCTTCTCCTTAGTACACGTGGTACAGGCTATAATAATCATGGTGGGTAGAGGTTCTGTATCTCTTCTAGCAATCATCTAGTAGTGCAGTGACCATTTTCATATTGTAAGTCTTCATTTTAACTCTTTCAATGCCAAAATGATTATACGCTTGCGTGTGTGATTATAAACATTACCTCATGAGCTTATAACACGTTATTGCGTGATCTAAAAATCAACATTTATTCTTCTAGTTTCCAATCTGTATCGAATTTTAATTATATTAAGAAATTTAAATTATTTTTTACACGTATGATTCGTTTTAAAATAATATAATTTTCTACTGCCTTCATTCTGCAATGATAAATTGAATAGGAAGAGCCTGGCTCATCAGTGAACAACCTTCCCAGCGGTTTCGCCAGTTTAATCTACCAATAGAAATGGCAGTAGAATAATTTTTTTAATTGTAAAAAGAATCATATGCGTCAAATAGTTGAAATTTCTTTATAACAGAATTCGCGCTAATGCATAATGTTATTTTCACTGTATTTGATGGTATTAAAGGAAATAATATATTATTACCTGGTTGAAATTATTGTGGTTTTGACCTTATTTGTCTATATAAGTTTTTTTTTTATTTTTAGATAAACTGTGTTAAAAGTGAATGCTGGCGTTTGAGGTATGTTTATTCTTACCATAGGGACATTTCCTGACAACACAGGCAATCGTGTCTGGCATCTTAGAAGATAAATTTGTTCATGTAAGATAGATATTACATTCATGGACAAAACTTGAGAAAATGGCAAGTTTTTGATGCCGCCGGTCGTCTGTTTTTTTTTTTTTTTTTTTTAAGAAGACGGAAGTAATTTTTTTGACATTTGGTTATCTCGTGTGTCTTCACAATAAAGGTCACTGTAATATCTTTCAGAGTTATTGTTTGAATTCCGATATACATAATAAAACATACAACTTCCGTAAGTTTTGTCCATGAGTGTATCTTTCAGAGTTATTGTCTGAATCCAGATATACATTGTAAAAGGTACAACTTCCTTAAGTTTTGTTCATGAGTGTATCTTTCAGAGTTATTGTATGAATCCCGATATACATACTAAAAGGTACAACTTCCTTAAGTTTTGTCCATGAGTGTATCTTTCAGAGTTATTGTATGAATCCCGATATACATACTAAAAGGTACAACTTCCTCAAGTTTTGTCCATGAGTGTATCTTTCAGAGTTATTGTATGAATCCCGATATACATGGTAAAAGGTACAACTTCCTTAAGTTTTGTCCATGAGTGTATCTTTCAGAGTTATTGTCTGAATCCAGATACACATGCTAAAAGATACAACTTCTTCAAGTGGTGTCCATGAGTGTATCTTTCAGAGTTATTGTCTGAATCCCGATATACATGCCAAAAGATACAACATCTTCAAGTTTTGTCCATGAGTGTATCTTTCAGAGTTATTGTCTGAATACCGATATACATGCTAAAAGGTAAAACTTCCTTAAGTTTTGTCCATGAGTGTATCTTTCAGAGTTATTGTCTCAATCCAGATATACATGCTAAAAGATACAACTTCTTCAAGTTTTGTCCATGAGTGTATTTCAATTCAATATCAATCATAAATTTTAAAAGTTACCTTGCCGATATTCATATTTCAGACAAATATGGACACTGCAGCCAGAAATATATATTTTTTATTTCAAAGAGAGGTTTCAATAAAAAACTTCAATCTTCACCAAGTTAAAAAAATACATTCCTGAAACCTGTCTGTCAGATGTTATGGTCTATACTGAGATGGATAAACGTTTTTTATATCGAAACGTCTATCAAATAAAAGTTATTTTTGACCGAAGTCTCCTCATTGGTATGAACTGTGAATAATGATTCGGAAAAATGATTTTTTATATAAAACGAAAGATCGAAAGTAAAGGCTTATGTATGTATGTATGTATCATATGTAAATACGTATGTTTTTATTTATTTTTTCATTTTGCATATTTTCCTTTCTACATATTTACCTCCAGACCAATCTGTTTATGAGCCTAATTGTCTTAATTATGTTTTCATCAATATAAATATTCTTACTATACCATAAAATGTGATTAACTTTTACTTTTTTATCTTTTCATTTACAGAGACTCCATGGTAAATTTATGTATAAGACCATATGCTGATATTTAGAAATATATTTAAAGCGATATTTTTTAAAAAACATATATATAATCTCTTTCTACAGTACATATACAGTAATGATTAAAAAACGGTGGTGAATTCTTAAAGCAGTTTTGCCATTTTAGTTACATGGAGATGGAGAAACTACTGGGAGGGGTTCACCACTGAGCTATGATTCCCTTTCTAAATTTCATTTATTACAGTATAAGGGTTGTAGAAAAAGAATACAGTTAAACCTGTCTATAGCGCCTCCTCTAAATAGCGCCTCCCTTTCTATAGCGCCCGATTTTAGATACCTTTTACGATGCGATTTACATTAAAAGTGACCTGTATATAGTACCCCCTCTCTATAGCACCCTATTTTGGTGAGTCCCAAGAGGGGGCGCTATAGACAGGTTTAACTTTATATAAATATTGTAACAAAGTATTTATTGTTTTATTAACAGAGTATCATTTCTTATGTTTATATTTTGTTACTCTGTTAACTTCCTTCTTTGCTTATATTTTATGTATAATTCATAATTTGTATTTGCCTTAAATAAATTGCTGTGTCATCCTGAAGTTTGTCTTCCCTAATTTTCAACGTGGCAATAATGTTTTAAAAAAAGAGCGTTTAAAATGTATTTCTAATTTACAGCGATAGATGGCATTGATTCGTGATGATATTTATAAGACTATAGGTGTTAATAAAGGCTTTTTGTGGGTAAAGTTTTCAACTAGCAATAATCGCGCCTCGGAAGATCCTCACTGGCTACGATATCGCCTCTGCGCAAAGCAAAGTGTTAATAAAGGCTTTTTGTGTGTGTGTGTGATTCTGAAAGTGGGGTATTTTAACATTTTAAAAATATGTTTCTCACTTGCTGCTATTTTGGTATATCTAGGAATATGGTTATTGTTTAAGTTTTAAGAATTCATTTTGATATTTGACTACCGAGTTTTGATTGGTGTGTCTTGAGAATTAAGAAATTAAAATTTGAATTATAATGGAATAGGAGGCTTTAAAAAAAAAAAGAAAATACGCCGTTATAAAGATGTTTTAGCCAAATTGTGATTCATAAAGATTGATTTTAAATGAGATATTGTATGGATTGGTGACACTTTCGAATGGAAAGACATAGGAAAAAAGTTTGAGGACATTTAAAATGGAAAATTTGAGGAGAATGGAGATGGTTCATCATTGATGAGCCAAGCCCTCCGAATATTATATATATTTTTAAATCGCAATAGAGGAAGAATATACATTTAAACCTGTCTATAGCGCACCCTCTTGGGACTCACCAAAAAAGGGTGCTATAAAGAGGGAGTGCTATAGACAGGTCACTTTTAATGTAAATCGCATCGTACTACGTATTTAAAATCGGGCGCTTTAGAGAGGGATGCGCTATTTAGAGAGGGCGCTATAGAGAGGTTTAACTGTATATATATAGAAGCAATGGGCGCCTCTCCCGTCAAAACCTGACGCCACCTTTGACGTTTATTTTGACGGGAGAGGCGCCCATTGCTTCTATGGATTAATTTCCTCCCGGCAAATTTTCCATCTATATATATATATATATATATATATTAGAATAAATATAAATTGCGACAATTATTTAATATTTTCTTGAGTTTTCATTAAAACTTTTTATTGTAATTATCAGGTAGAAAAAATTCTTGTTAGAAATTCAAAGTTGAGATAATGTTTCATCAAATATTTGAAAATACGAGGAAAGCAAAGGGTTTGGTTGGAGGGAGAAAAAACCTACAATATCCTTTGCAAACTACAAATGTAGGCTTAACTTTTAGGCTTAAGTTTATCTTTTGGGGGGTAAAAAAAAAAAAGTTTTTCATTCTTTACCTTAGAGGTCCCTCTTTATTTGGAAGATGTGTTTCCTGACCATAATTCAGGGGTATTTTCCCAACTTAATATTGTACTGTTCGCACAAAAGTTTCTCTGGTGAAAAATATTTTGGAAATATTGAAAAAAATCTTGAATTTTTCTCTCAACCTTTCAATATTAGTTTTATATATTTTTCTCTTTTATTGTAACACTTGGAATTTTTATTTTATGAAATCAGAAATTGCTATTTCAATTGTGTGGATATTTTCTGGTATTCTTAAATTGGTTTTATTTTCTATTTTTTATATATATTTTTTGTAATTTTAAATTTTTATTTAGAACTTTTTTAGTCAATTTAAAGGCTCTTAGACGTATCAACTTACTTATCCCGAGGTAAACTTGCTGTGTCTTCTTACTTATCCCGTGGTAACCTGGCTGTGTCTTCTTATTTATCCCGAGGTAACCTGGCCATGTCTTCTTACTTATCCCGAGGTAACCTGGCCGTGTCTTCTTACTTATCCCGAGGTAACCTGGCCATGTCTTCTTACTTATCCCGAGGTAACCTGGCCGTGTCTTCTTACTTATCCCGAGGTAACCTGGCCGTGTCTTCTTACTTATCCCGAGGTAACCTGGCCGTGTCTTCTTACTTATCCCGAGGTGACCGTGTCTTCTTACTTATCCCGAGGTAACCTGGCCGTGTCTTCTTACTTATCCCGAGGTAACCTGGCCGTGTCTTCTTACTTATCCCGAGGTAACCTGGCCGTGTCTTCTTACTTATCCCGAGGTAACCTGGCCGTGTCTTCTTACTTATCCCGAGGTGACCGTGTCTTCTTACTTATCCCGAGGTAACCTGGCCGTGTCTTCTTACTTATCTCGAGGTAACCTGGCCGTGTCTTCTTACTTATCCCGAGGTGACCTAGCCGTGTCTTCTTACTTATCCCGAGGTAACCCGCTCGTGTCTTCTTACTTATCCCGAGGTGACCTAGCCGTGTCTTCTTACTTATCCCGAGGTAACCTGGCCGTGTCTTCTTACTTATCCCGAGGTGACCTGGCCGTGTCTTCTTATTTATCCCGATGTTTCCTGGCCGTGTCTTCTTACTTATCCCGAGGTGACCTGGCCGTGTCTTCTTACTTATCCCGAGGTGACCTAGCCGTGTCTTCTTACTTATCCCGAGGTAATCTGGCCGTGTCTTCTTACTTATCCCGAGGTAATCTGGCCGTGTCTTTTTACTTATCCCGAGGTAACCTGGTCGTGTCTTTTTACTTATCCCGAGGTAAACTCTGTGTGCGTATGTATTTCCTGCGTCTTCTTACTTATCCCGAGGTGACCTGGCCGTGTCTTCTTACTTATCCCGATGTGACCTGGCCGTGTCTTCTTACTTATCCCGAGATGACCTGGCCGTGTTTTTTACTTATCCCGAGATAACCTCTGACCATACCTTCCCACATTATGAAAAAAACACAATAGAGCATTATACCAATTAATATAGTGAATTTATATAGAGTGACAGTAGCTAAACCACCCCATTTCCAATATGTAAAAATGTCATTAAAATAACTAACTTCCGAGATCTATCAAACCTGGGCCACAGAACCAACCACCGCCACGGCGGAGTGATTGGCACAAGGTAAAAAAAGAAAAAAAAAAATTAGGCCAGGATGGCGATTGGAACCCTTCCCGCGCGTTGTTTTATTTCCATCATTTGACGTCATAAGGTCACGTGATATATGACGTCAGTTGATTGGAAGATTTTGGGGGTTCAAACATAATTGCATATTTACGGTTAACCAAAATCGAAGGTAATATGGGTGCATATATAGAAATGAATCAAGTGTTTTTTTAGGAAATACTCTCTTTACATTGATATAGTCCTCCCTTTGTGAACGTATAAGAGAGTATAAAAAATAAGACAATTTTTATTTCATAAATTAATTAGCTTTCTGCTGTCTTTACTGCGATTTGAAAATTTTGGAGGGGCTTGGCTCATCGGTGGTGAATACTCACAGCGGTTTCGCCAGTTTAATCTACCAGACCGTTCTATTATTGTATTAGACTATTATGTCTATACTAGACGAATGGCCCGGGCAACGCCCGGGTTTTACCCGAGTGCGCATATATTTTAAAAACGTTTTAATTCAAATACTATTCGTTACAATTATAAATTGGCGCCATGGATGTCACTCTTGTGAAACGTCCCGTTCCAAACTGTGTGTTTTTAAAATGCTTTTATTCAAATACTATTCGTTACAATTATAAATTGGCGCCGTGGATGTCATTCTTGTATAATATATAAATGAGTTTTTAAAATTGTAAAAAAAAAAAAAAAATGCATCGGCCGGGAATCGAACCCGGGCCGCCCGCGTGGCAGGCGAGCATTCTACCACTGAACCACCGATGGTTATGAAAAATCCCATCCGTGAGCTTCAGACAGACAAACAAACAGACAGAATAAGGCAAATATATAAGTAGATACATCGCAGTAAGAAAAATAGAAATATTTTTTATTATTCCTAGTGCAAATTATACAGGCCATGATAATCATGGTGAATAGTAGTAGCTTTTGCTGTAAGTACACAACATATCTACCCAGGAAGAAAGCAGTTCGATTTTTGCATTTACAATTGAAGTAAAAAACCCGTTTGGTTATTTGCACTCACTGGTGGAGTTGGAATTTTGCAAGAATCGGGCGCCATTAAAGAAAAATTTTCCCTAAAAAAAACCTCCAATTATGGATTCGATCCTGATCTTATCTGTTTTGTTTTTTAAGATAATATATCAGTGATATATCATATTATTACTTTACTCTGTTTGATTTGAGATAGTCGAAGGTATGTAAATGTAATAAAAACTTTGTTTATAATATGTATATATGCAAAAATTGTAAAAATATATATATAAAATAATCATAGTAGCATGAAATTTGCATCTTCTATTTTTCTATTAAAGATGTCTAAATATATTCATGATAAAATTGTAAAAAAAGTATTAAAATTACAAATATATTCTCACAATGAGGATCTTTCTTATTTAAAAAACGCTATCTTTCAAGCGTTAATATTTCTGATGGGATAAAGTCGATATTATAGTAAGCCCGTTGAAGAGCGATTAACACTTCAAAGCTAGTGTTTTTTTTTTAAATAAAAAAAGATACTCATTGTGTGAGAATATATTTGTAATTTTAATATCTAAATATATAAAGTGCGATTTCTTATAAAATATAAAATAACTTTCACTATTAATCTTCACTCTATAATTGAACCATATCAGATCCCAGGTCTACATGTTATAAAGCAGTTTAATATTTGCATTTACAATTGAGGTAAAAACCCCGTTTGGTTATTTGCACTCATTGGTGGGGTAGAAATTTTCCAAAAATCGGACGCCATTGAAACAATTTTTTTCTTCTGGAAAAAAAAAAAAAAACTCTCAATGCGGAGATTCAATACCAGGTCATGGCTTTCGGATATCGAGAGTTTATATCACTCGTCCAAAAAAAAAAATAATAAATTCCCCACGCGTGCACCATGCTACCTCTTACACGTTCCCACACTATCTACAAAGGTTACAAGGTTTCATATTAAGAACAAAAAAGGCATATCCTGACCAGACTCACATGAACATCTTTAGATGGCAGAGCGCCATCTAGTGGAACAAAAATAAACTAAACGTTTATTTAATATTTTCCGTGATATTTGGCCAACCCAATTTCTTGATAAATCAATGGAGCTAAGAGATGTTGAAGATTTTACTTATAATCTAGAAT
>CP092877.1:81763646-81802992 GCA_030710605.1 Cordylochernes scorpioides
ATTACTATTAGTAGTGCCATCATAATTTTTGGTACTATATTAACCTTTCAAAAAATCGGGTATTGATATCATCAGTGTTTTTCAAACATTCAATCTATTTCATAAAACCTCATCTAAAATATAGATATTTTTTGTTACATGTTTTAATTTGCATATACCTATTTTACATATCTCAGATTGTATTTAAAAATCGTTAACCATTTCTTCTAACTTTTGGCGAAATGGTGTTTTATTAATTTAAAATTTGATATTATTAGGGTTCTTTCCTGGTATTCAAAAAGGAAAAATACGTGTCGTTCAGTTATATTTTTCAATTTATCAAACAATTTGGCCGCTGAATCGCTGATTCTGGTAGAGCGCCATCTAGCGAATAAAGTTGTAACTAAAATCAATTTCGAATTTTTCATTATTTGCCATTAAAAATCCCATTGCATCCTGAACCCAATGGTGTTTACCGCATTGCTCTAGCGCAAATATTCGTGGAGTTATTAATTTTTAAAGTTGTGCGGGACTTTTGGATCACCCTGTATATAGCCTTTTATAACTTTGATATTATCAAAAATTCCCTTAAATATCAAACTCTCCCGTGTTGTAAAACTGCTTGTAAATAATATTTACCTGTGTACTATACAATATTTTATTTACATAAAACTATGTCACCATAACCTTAAATAATTTCAACTATAAAATTATTTTCTCTATTCCTGGCTTCTCCAGCTTTAAGTATACTCAAACCATGTTCAGCCTTCTTCAACGGGGGCCATATGTCATAATATATACTCTTCCAGGAATAATAAAGCAAACCTATAGTTGACCCAGAGAGAGACGGGAGGGTAAAGTCCGGTCACTTTAGACATCAGCGACATTCCAGGGGGCGACCACTGGGGCCCGTTACTTGGAACCTCGGGACTATTAAGATAGTTGGTGATTGTGTGCGACACGAACGGACGCCCAGCTCTCCCCCCTCCCCTCTCTCTCTCTCTCTGGTTGCTTGGGTTCCTCTTCCAAATTGTGGTGTCCTTAATTATTTTTCCACATTATTATATTGCCACATAAATCTATTAAAATATTTGAAAATAAATTAAAATGATTTAAACAAAAAGTTTAACAATTTTCTCTATTTTCAGAATATTCTATATACAGTTACGAGCGTCTTTCCTCATCTCCTAATCAGTCATCTCTCTCTGTCACCGTTTGCTTTTTTTTTTTTGAATGGCGCCCTCCTATTGGTTGGCTACGGTCACTCCACCTTTGCCCCCCCACTCGCTATTTATTTAACTATTGTGTTGGAGCGGGTCGCTCCCTAAATAAATGCATATATTAGATAATAACCAAATGGAATCCTCTCTTTCTTTTTCCCAGTAAGAGACGCCTACGGAAGCCAACAATACATAGACAGATAAAGCACATAGGCTATAGTTATTAACTAACATGTGCAATTAATTAAGGCGCCAATTTATAATTGTAACAAATAGTATTTGAATCAAAACATTCAATCGGGTAAAACACGGGCGTTGCCCGGGTCATTCGGCTAGTATATATATATACAGGGTGATCCAAAAGTCCCGCACAACTTTAAAAATTAATAACTCCGCGAATATTTGCGCTAGAGCAATGCGGTAAACACCATTGTGTTCAGGATGCAATGGGATTTTTTATGGCAAATAATGAAAAATTCGAAATTGATATTAGTTACAACTTTATTCGCTAGATGGCGCTCTACCAGAATCAGCTATTCAGCGGCCAAAATGTTTGATAAATTGAAAAAATATAACTGAACGACACGTATTTTTCCTTTTTAAATACCAGGAAAGAACCCAAATAATATCAAATGATAAATTAATAAAACACCATTTCGCCAAAAGTTAGAAGAAACGGTTAAGGATTTTTAAATACAATCTGAGATATGTAAAATAGGTATATGCAAATTAAAACATGTAGCAAAAAATATTTATATTTTAGATGGAGTTTTGTGAAATAGATTGAATGTTTGAAAATAACTACTGATATCACTACACGATTTTTGAAATGTTAATATAGTACCAAAAATTATGATGGCACTACTAATAGGATTTCGTGCTATAAGGAATGTATAGTTTCTTGAATAATTGGCGACACTTGACTATTTAACTGGATATTTGTCATGATCCAAAGATGAAATATAGAGGGTAGTGACAAAATATATTTGTCGTACTTTATGCCAAATATCCTATGGGTTAGTCAAATGTTATCATTGTTTATTATACTGTACATAATTTTGAAAATGTATCCCCTAAAAAAATCATTTTTAAATCGACCTTTTGCGTTGAAAAACGTGGTAGCAAAATCATTTTGTATTATTTTTTGCGCAAAATTTCTAAAGTAGGGGGGGATACAGAGAATATTCCTTATGCTACTTCTTCTAATGAGCGAAAAGCGATAAACTAAACATAAGGGTTAAAATTGTGTATACCAGTGTTATTCGAGAAGTTATAACACTTTGGCCTGCACGACATAATATAAGATGTGGGAAAATGACAAACAAAAAATTACTGTTCACAGAAAAAAAAAGAGTCAAGATGTGAGGACAGCATTTATTATTCCCATTACCCAAAACAAAGAGCTGCAAAATATGACACATGAGGTAACTGCCTTCTCTCTTTTATTAGGTCACAATCCTTGCTCAATGTGGCGCCCTTCATTCTCAAACACCGCCTGCAGACGATAGATGACAGAATGGTCACAATTAAATAGTTGAAATTTATAAAACGTGCCATCTGATAGAAGCCTTCAACATGGCCAATGTAGTAGGCCGGCATCGATAAAAACGCGACTTAATGTACCCCCATAACCGAAATTGTAAGGCGTCAAGTCTGGTGATATTGGAGGCCACTGGGATATAAAGTGGCGACTTATCAACGAATTTCACCGAACGTATCCTTCAGCAATTGTTTGGCACCGCGGGAGATATGAGGAGGTCCTCCATCTTGCATGAATGTTATTTCGCTTAGTGCTTGTCTGTCCAGCAATATGGGAATAACCTTTTCTCTCAAAAGTTGAACATAACGTTCATCAGTTACAAAAACTATTTTGAAAGTTTTTCCATTGATTTTTTCAAAGAAAATTGGCCCAAAAATAAAAGAAGTGAACCCACACAAAACTGTAACTCTGTGCTGATGAAGTAGTATTTCTTTAAAAATCCTAAGGTTTTCTGTTGCCAAAATGAGGCAGTTTTGAATGTTAAATTCTCCCTTTAGAGAAAAGTGAGCATCATCTGTTCTTAGAACATTTGACAGCCAGTTTTCATCAATATCAATTTGCCGGAAAACCCATGTAGCGAATTCTTGACGCTTCTCAAAATCGCTGACTTTCAACTCGTGAAAACTTTGAATTTTTTTTAGGGTATTTTTATAGAAAAATTCTAAATGCGTGTTCTCTCCAAACTGTTCCATACGAAATCCCCGTTTGTCGAGAAACTTGTCTAGCACTTACTTCTCCATACGTGGATAACGTTTCAATAGATTCAGCATTCTGCAAAACCGTAACAGCCACTGACTTGCCTGTCGATGGTCTTCCACTCCTAGGTTTTGTTTCCAGAGATCCAGTTTCCTCAAAACCTTTAATCAATCGCTTTAGAGAGTAGCAACTCATTGGTCCATTACCGCTTCGAATACCTTTAAAGGAACGAAACGCTCGTAAAGCTTCAGTGGCAGATTCTGAATCACAATTAAAAGAATTCACCAAGAGTGCTTTATCCTGTAGTGACGGCATTCCAGGGGGAAGGGGAGAAGTCCGACCACACCTCCTTGCGGTCCCCCCTGGAACCTTGGAATATTTAACCAAATTCTGGTTAGTTTCGAAGATGACTAACGTTGCAACGGCACCCATTTTCAAATGAAGAGCAAAACTGATATCTCCAGTAATGCTACCGCGTCCGGGGTAACCGCCGCGTCAGGAGCTGCAGCTCGAGCACATGATGAGAAATCTACTACGAGGACACAATTCAATCTACTACAACTCAATATAAATGGTACCCAGAGGAAAATAAAGAGCTGACTTGCCTTCTCAGTGACAACAATGTACATATTACTTGTCCTCAGGAGACAAAATTGAATCAGAATCTGAGATTCAATTTCAAAGATTATACAACACTACGAAAGGACAGACCGGGAAAATTCAGAGGAGGACTTGCCGTTTTGATTAAAACTCTAGAAATCAAATTTAAGGAAATCGCCTATAATCAGAGTGAGCCTAGAGCGCACGACAGAAGCTCAGGCAATAGAAATCTATCTTACAGATAAAACAATTCCAATCATAAATGTTTATGACCACGATAATACTAGCATCAATACAGGCCTGATAGAGACATTAAGTGAAGCGTCTTCGGATATCGCAATCATACTTGGTGAATTTAACGCCGAAAGACCAACTTGGGGATCACCTTTTCCAGGATAACAAAGGTAAGCAGGTTGAGGACATGCTAACCGACCTCGACCTTACACCGTTAAATAACAAAAAGAACACCTATCTATCCAAGTCCACAGGCACAGAATCCGCAATAGACATCACAGCGATAAATTACAACATCGCACCCACAACACAATGGAAAATTCTGAAAAGTGCAATCAGTGACCACAGACCAATTTTAACAACCATAAAATTCAAAATTGAGAATTTCCAACAGAATAAAAGAACATTGGAAAAAAAATCACAGAAAAGCTTGAAGAACTGTGCAACGAAGAATTAAATCACAAAACGATTGAAAAAAAATGGAAAAATTCTCTTCGAACATATCCAAAGCTGCAAAAGTATCGATACCTAGAAGAAGACGTAAATACCTGTGAATACTTTACTGGAAGGACCACAATATCGAGGCAATGATTGCAGAGAGAGACAATATCAATCAACTTCTTAAAACAAATAAACAGAAGAAATCATGAAGGAACTCATTGAAATTAGTCACAAAATAGAACAAGAAATTTGGATATTCAAACAAGAGAGAGAGAAAAATGGGCAGAATTCTGCGGAAAAAATGGATCCAAAAAAGGAAAGCCATCACTGGAATTTAATTAGTGTTATAAAACAATCAAAACCAACACTAATCCTCCAATACTCTAACCGATATGAATAGCGAGAACGAACAAACAGATGGCTGAAATAATTGCTGAATATCTTTCAAGCACTTCCAGACTCAGCTATACGAATGAAGGCAGGACTCTAAAAAATAATGTAAACAGGTTAGTTAAACAAGCAAGAAATTACCATCAAAAAGATATTTACTCGAGAGACTTCACACTGAATGAGCTAAACTCATCAATAGGAAAGTTAAATCCAAGATGTCACCTGGAGATGCTCTAATCTTTGGTCAAATGATTAAACACTTTGGAGACAAAGGTAAAAATCAACTCCTACGAATACTGAACATTTCATGGCAAACTGGTAAACTACCAAAGAATTGGAAGATATCAATTATAGTGCCAATACTGAAACCAAACAAAGATGCCAAGGAATGCAAGAACTATTCTAAAATCACCACATATCCTTCCATCGATCGATGAGACCTTTTCAAAATTATCTACAAGCACCGTACTTTCGACTCTAGACCTATCACAGGCTTACTTACAAGTAATGTTAGCGGAAGAAGTCAAAGTTGTTATTGATATAAACACAACAAAGAGGTTGTTTTCTTATAAAAGACTACCATATGACGTAGCGGTAGCACCGAATAAATTTCAGAGGATTATGGAAGGTCTATTTGCTGATTTGCCAGGTGTGGCCTGCTACATAGATGATATTTTGGTTGCAGGAAAAGACTTTGAAGATCATGACCAAAAGTTGGATCTAGTGTTTAGATGATTGCTAGAAAAAGATTTAAAGTTAAACATATATAAATGTAAATTAAAAAGATATCGGTGGAATATTTAGGGTTTAAAATAGATAAATATGGACTGCATCCCTTAGAAAATAAAATTAAAGCAGTGATAGAGACGCGTGAACCTAAAGAATGTTTTGCAATTAAGATCTTTCATAGGACTCTTAATTTATTATTATTGATTCATAAAGAATATAGCAAACATTTTAGCGCTATTCTATCAACTTTTGAATAAAAATTGTAGATGGAATTGGACGAAAGAATATCGAATGTTATTTTAAAAATGTAAATCATTATTAATGGACTATGAACTAGGCGTAATTCTGAGTCATAGAAATGATAGAAAGGAAGAATGCCCTATAGCTTTTGCTTCTAGAACATTAACTGAAGCGGAAAAACGTTTCTCTCAACTAGAAAAGAAAGCGTTGAGCATAACTTTTGGCGTTGAGAAATTCAGACAATACTTACTGGGACGAAAATTTGTATTGGTCACAGACAACCGACCCTTAATTCATATATTTTCACCTCATAAACCAATTCCCATATGTTCATCATCCAAAATTAAAAGATGGTCCTTACAATTAGCTGCATTTAATTATACTGTGGAATTTCGAAAAACTAGTGATAATTCCAATGTTGACGCATTGTCACGTCTTCCTTTAGAATCGAGTGTCAGGGAGTCTCTTGATGAAGACCAGTTACCTTTTCTCAGGAAGTCGAATGAGGTACCGTTCTCTTTTATGAAGGTGGCATATGAGACGCCCCAAGATAAAATACTGTCTATAGTATTAAGGAATGTTAGAGAAGGCAACTATATATATATATATAGAAATTCACAAGGGTACCGAGAGAAAACCCACTAGCTCCTCATTATAAGATCAATGAGGAATTAAGTTTGGAGTTTGGTTGTCTTCAATGGCGTGAAAGAGTGGTAATTCCCCAAAAATTAATATCTTTAATTTTAAATGACTTGCATGAAATACACATGGGGATTGTTAAAATGAAGATGATTACCAGACAGTATTTTCTGTTGGCCAGGCATAGACAGTAACATCGAGGAGTTACCTAGAGAATGTAGAGTATGCCAAGAATTGGTAAGCATGCCCCCGGCTACCATCTCGGAATGGACTTGGCCCGAAAAACCGTGGCATCGACTTCATCTTGATCTAGCGGGTCCGTTCATGGGAAGAATGTTTTTGGTTCTCGTGGACGCATACTCAAAGTGGATAGAAAATTTTATCATCAAAGATATTACCAGCAAAACGATTATAAATCATCTTAGAGAAATTTTTGCCAGATTTGGATTGCCCTAATTTTTGGTTACAGATAACGGAAGACAGTTTGTCTCCGGTGAATTCGAGCAATTTACCAAAATGAATGGTATACGGCACACTAAGACCAGTCCGTATAATCCTAGTACAAATAGTTTAGCTGAGAGATATGTAAGAGAGTTTAAATACCTTTTGAGAAAGAATAATGGGAAGGATGATTTAGAGACGAATCTACAAAGATACCTATTTGCTCATAGAGCATTCCCCCAAGCTGTAATAAAGGAATTCCCCCGCGAAACTGCTAATGAAGAGAAGTTTAAGATCAAGATTCTCGAATTTAATACCAAGATGGGAAATCCGCGAGAGGTATTTCATGAGGCCGTAAGAAGGCAGGAGCAGTTTACTACAGTTTGCGAGGTTTATTTCCGCAACTATGCAACTGGACCTAAACGGTAAAAAGGTACCATTTTGAAATTATTGAGCTACCGTCACTACCTTATAAGTTGCGAGGGCGTCGTGTATAAGAGACATATCAACCAATTGCGACCTGTGAGAAAGAAACAAGTGGAGACAAGAAATTTGATACTTCCTCGAACATCAGGAGAGAAGCCTGTAGGTGGAAGTCAGAAATAAAGTGAAGAGGAGGTTCCAGAGGTTACATCAGGAAACAAGGAGGAGACTGCTTCTGTGCACGTACCCTCTTGCACTCCTATACCAGGGCCTGTTGCTGTGCACGTGCCCTCTTGCACTCCTAAACCGGAGCCTGCCGCTGTGCAAGTGCCCGTCCGCAGTCCTAGACCTCAGAGAGCCAGGAAACCCCCAGACCGACTGGAGTATTATTAAGGGGGGATTTGTGTTGTGTATGTAAATAGATGAAGATTATTTGCATTCTAAAAGTCTCATTATGTAAGAATATATGTGTATATAAATTGGACATTTTTTGTTGTCCAAACGAAAAGAATAAGAGCTAAAAAAAGAGTCATGGTCAAGTTTGAGTTGTTGTACATCTAATTACGACACAACCTTAACAACATCCATCCTTACCTCACTGAAGACACAAAGGTTGCCTGTTATGCAGATTATATAGCCATATGGCACACAAGTAGCAGTATAGAAATATAAAAATACTGAACACATCTGTGGTGTTTTGCATAACAATAGTTATGTTTTAGATAAATTGTCGAGATATGCAAATAAGGTTTTGCATAGTGTTTGTTTGTTGCTATTATGTTAATTATTTTTATGTATATATATGTATCATTAAATTGTAAATAGTCAGTCAGATTAGTGTTATGAGCGAATAAAGATTTTATCTCAGACCTAGTGGATCTCGGTGACCTGGTGTAGAGTAGAGACGCAACAGTGGCGACGAGTATAAAGAACCTATACGCAACAGTGACTGTGACTATTGAAGAGAGCAAATACGAGTGAATGAAAAGTAAGCGAACAATGATGAATATTGAACAGTTCAACCCAAACAATGGAAATGAAATTTCAAGCTATTTAGAACGTTTTGAATCCTATTGCATAGCGAATGATATAGTGAAGATCGTTAAAAAGAAGGCAACATTTTTCTCGCTGTGCGGAAGAGAAACGTATAATATAATACGGACGTTGACCTCTCCCAAGAATCCATTGGAAACAGAATGGGAGGAGATAGTAGCAGGGATTAAAAAATATTTTGATCCAACGCCAATTATAATAGTGCAGCGTTTTAAATTTGCGAAAAGGCTTCAAATGCCAAATGAAACAATATCTGAATTTATAACAGCTCTAAAGAAAATTGCCGAGAAGTGTGAATTCCCTGATGTGGAAGATAGGTTGCGTGATGCCCTAGTATGCGGCATTCTAAGCGAAGAGATACAATCAATGCTGTTAATGAACAGTATGCTAACATTTAAAGTGGCTCAAGAGATGGCATTGGCACATGAGGCTGCGGTAAGGAACGTTGCAGAAATTAAAGACGGAAAACCTCAGGAAGAAATTAATGTAATGGGAAGAGCTGTTAAGGTGAGACGGGGGAATGAGAAGATTCTTAAATGTTTCCGCTGTGGATACACAAATCACAGAGAAGAGAAATGTTTCTTTAAAGATAAGAGATGTTTTAAATGCCAGAAGTTAGGGCATATATCTAGGGTCTGTAAGAACGGGAACTGGAGGAGCGATCGTAATAATAACTGCTCGATAGATGAGGAGGCAGAGGCAATTTATGGCCTTTTTAATATAAATCAAGTGAAGGACACCAGTAACATGCGGAATTATATGGTAAAAGTACGGACTAGCGGTCGAGATATGATTATGCTCATTGACTCAGGAACCAGAAAAAATATTATTTCTGAGAAGACGTATATAAGAACTTGGGTGAAGTCAGAAAGGCCTAGAATAGAGAAGGATTATACCAAGTTGGTGCAATGGAACAGGCAGAGGTTATCGATTCTGGGTAAAATAAAAGCCGACGTAAAAGTAAACAAAAGAAGTATCACAATGGAATTTCTTGTGATCGAAGGTCCGGGCCCAAATCTGATTGGAAGGGAGGCTTTTGACCAGATTGGAATTGGTCTTGAATGGATGAATTATGGCGACAGTGTATGTCAAATCAATGAGGTAATGAATGGAAATGGTAAGGCCGCTGCGATGAACGGTAATGGAATGAGCGCGGGTTACATGAACGATGGGGAGGACATGTACAGTGAGGGTGACGGGCTGAGCGTGTACGGCAACCCCGGCGTGGACTTCCCACTTTTCGCCTCGGTGCCCCGAGACCAGCTTCCAATGCGGACAACAGGAGCTTCCTGGATACTATGCCGATCAGGAGGGACCCACCAAGGCTGGAGGAAACACCTGGGCCAAGTAGACCAATAAGAAACCGGAGACTCCCCGAATACTTTAAAGATCGTGTAACAAATTGGGGGTGAGAAGATGTGGTGTTTTGCATAACAATAGTTATGTTTTAGATAAATTGTCGAGATATGCAAATAAGGTTTTGCATAGTGTTTGTTTGTTGCTATTATGTTAATTATTTTTATGTATATATATGTATCATTAAATTGTAAATAGTCAGTCAGATTAGTGTTATGAGCGAATAAAGATTTTATCTCAGACCTAGTGGATCTCGGTGACCTGATGTAGTGTAGAAACACAACAACATCAATGAGAAGTGGGCAATGAAACTCAAAATGACAATAAACCCAATAAACACAAACCTATAGGTCTCCTTCACTTGGTGTATTTTCTGTGTGATTATAGTATTGCCCTTCTGAATTGCTTCTAGATCGGATATGAAGTCGTTGTACGGTATATTATAATTCCTTCTGCTTGATGCAGGGATGGTTGGTTAAGGCATACATCAAGAGCTTTGACATGAATTTAACTCCAAAATAAGCATAAACAACCATATAATTGATAAAATTTGTTCTCCAAATTACCTAGGTGTGATACTTGACGAGGAATTGCGATTTACAGAACACATAATTAGCACCTCAAATAGAGCTACCAGAAACCTAAACATTCTGAGAAGGCTATGTGGAACAAATTGGGGAGCAAAACCCAAAATTCTCAGAACAACATATATCACCTTAATAAGGCCAATAATGGAATATGCAACACTCTTCTGGGCTCCCTCAAGTTCATCACTAAAAAGAAGACTAGACAGTGTTCAAGCAAAAGCGGCCAAATTAATCACTGGTTCTGTTTCAAATACCAACACTTAGAAAATTCAGAGAGAATGTGGTCTAGACCTACTTGAAAGAATAAGACAATTAAAAACAATAAAATTCACCAATAGCTTAAAAACTAAAGAAACCGAACACATATCCCATAGAACCTATTTAAAATGGACACAAAAAGAAAGGCTTAAAAGATCTTCAACACTTCAGTACGACAACAATATTAGAAAGAGCATAAATATGAAACATAATGAATTTCAAATTCGAGAATAACCAATATTTCCTACCCCATTGCCATCAAATGTAATCATCAATCTTAACCTGAATGAACCCTGCAATAAAAAAAGAGAACTAAAACATACTAAAGAAGAAAGGACTTGACACAATTGGTTTATGCGATCAGATAAATTATTTAACAGCATATACAGATGAATTATCAGACCTTACCATAAGTAATGGAGGGGCTGGAATTAACATAATACTGCAAGATGGAACATACATCAAAATCAAAGAAGGAGCAAGAAAGATTTCGTCAAACTTCACTTGTGAACTGACAGCTATCTGGAAAGCTCTTGATGTATGCCTTAACCAACCATCTCTGCATCAAGCAGAAGGAATTATAATATACCGTACAACGACTTCATATCCGATCTAGAAGCAATTCAGAAGGGCATTACTATAATCACACAGAAAATACATTCGTTACTTACTCAACTGATATCATTGGAGAATAACTGCATTCTACAATGGATTCCTGCCCGTGTTGGGATCGGGGGTAATGAAATGGCATTTGAATTTGAAAAGGAAGCCAGAAAGTTGAGCCAAAGGAAAGAACAAATGTCATTATTTGACGCTAATGCTTTTGCAAAATACAAGATAATTAAACAAAAATAAGAAAAGATCAAAATGTTAAATAAACTCCGAGAGAAAAATGACAAAACTATAACAAGATTTAGAACAAAACATTATAAAGGATGACAATACATCCAGATGGCACAAGAACCTATAGAACATGCAACAACTGTCCTGGTGTGGAACTAACACCTAGCCACATATTCTCATGCCCGCAGCCTTGCAGAAAATTGACATAGACCCAGAGCAGCTGCTTTACTCACCCAAGATAGTGGACAATGCTGCTGCTGCTGCTGTGATAGAGATGCATGGAGACATCTGAGGCTCTTTATTGGACACGACAAAAACAACAACGGCATTCCAGAGTAAAATAAATCATCAGAGATAGATAAATATTTTTCAAATGAATTAAAAAATAAATATAATCGATACTGAGAGAGAGTTCAATTAAAAAAAATAGAAATTTATTATTTTCTAAATATAAATAGCTGAGAGGATTCCAGCAAACCGCATCTAAAATATCAATTTTTTTTGCTACATGTTTAAATTTGCATATACCTATTTTACATATCTCAGATTGTATTTAAAAATCGTTAACCGTTTCTTTTAACTTTTGGCGAAATGGTGTTTTATTAATTTATCATTTGATATTATTTGGGTTCTTTCCTGGTATTCAAAAAGGAAAAATACGTGTCGTTCAGTTATATTTTTCAATTTATCAAACAATTTGGCCGCTGAATAGCTGATTCTGGTAGAGCGCCATCTAGCGAATAAAGTTGTAACTAATATCAATTTCGAATTTTTCATTATTTGCCATAAAAAATCCCATTGCATCCTGAACACAATGGTGTTTACCGCATTGCTCAGGCGCAAATATTCGCGGAGTTATTAATTTTTAAAGTTGTGCGGGACTTTTGGATCACCCTGTATATATATTTTTAAATAAAATATATATTTAATATTATAGAATATTTTTTATTGTAGCAAAGTATTTATTATTTTATAAGTATTTCTCAATATATCATAAGTATTTAAAATATGTATATAATTATGTATATTACGGTGCACTAGCGCGCCATCTGTTATCAAATTACGAAACTATTTTAGACGCGTATGATTATTTTTAAAATGAAACAATTTCTACTGCCCTTACTGCAATGGGAAAATTAAAGGGAGGGCCTGGCTCATTACTGGTGAACCCTCCCAGCCCTTTAATTTTTCCATTGCAGTAAGGGCAGTAGTAATTGTTTTATATTAAAAAGAATATTACGCGTCTAAAATAGTTTCGTAATTCAATAATATATATATATAAATAGTATTTATTATTAAGTTGTTAACGTGATAATCTGTTGAAAGACTGACAAGTCCGAAAACTTGTAAATAAAAAGTTGCACAAGAAACCTAACCCTGGAATCATCATTTATTTTATAATATTTATTATTTTATTAACAGAATATATATTTTTTTATGTTTATATTTTTGTTACTCTGTAAACTTCCCTCATTGCTTATCTTTTATTTATCATTCATAGTTTTTTTTTGCTTATCCTTAGTGCACGTGGCCATAATAATCATGGTGGGTAGAAGAAGGCGACTGCTTTTACTATAAGGGCACCACATGTCTACACATGTGAAAAGCAGTTCAACTTTGCACTTACAAATGTCCCAGAACCCATTTTGGCTCCATTTTACACTTATCAAGAATATTTTTTATTAAAATCAATAATATATACAAATATTAAAAACAAAAGAGACATATCCTGACCAAGCTCACATGAGCTTTTCTAGATGGCAAAGAGCTATCATTTTATTGTTTTTTCATATATAAATATATTTTGAAAATAGAACAATCCATACTTAATTCATTAGATAATATAAAGTCATATATTGGATTGAATAAAAGATTTTATTAATTATATATGTCAATAATATGTCTTTTTATTATCTAATATAAATATAAATATTTAAAGAAGAAGAGAAAAAAAAGAAAAAAAAAAGCATTTCAACGTTTCTCTATAAACTATATTTTATACCAAAAGATTATGCCAAAAAAGTGGCAGACGACCAACAGAGCTAAATAGGTTTCTTCACAGAAGAGATGGAGGGACGAAAGTACAAAAAAAAAAAGGAAAAAAAAAATTCTGTTGGTTTGACGAACAGATGTACCCTCAACCGACCATAAGACTGACCATTTGTCAAAAACACCCAAAATCTCCAATATCGGTCTGTGAGGGAAAAATATTCGATCATTATATCGAATTTGACTTTTGACTGGGCTGTTTGGATGATGGAACAATTTTGTGTTTGATCTAACACCATTGTGCTGCGTCCATTTCCTCGTCTATTTTACTTGACTTTTTTTTTCTTCAATATGTAAATATGTAAAGTTTATTTAATATTAAGTGTGACAATTCATAATAAGCTAAAATTACCGATTTTATTTCTGAATTTAATGTAGTTTTTACTTTTTTTAAACAATAAATTTTATTTATTTATCATCAGAATCGAAAGATTAATATAGGCTTTCGCATAGATTCTCTTTTAAGATGTTTTTACACATTTCAAGTCTCTGACTAGAAAATACGTCTTCATCTAAAATATAATCGAACTCGAACTACAGTAGAACCCCTCTCTAAAGGACAACACCTAGTTGTAGAGCTAATGTATCCTTTAGAGAGAGAGAGATGTTTTCATACCATATTGTAGATTATTAATAAAAAAAAATGTCAATTTTAAATGACAAAAACTGTCCTTTAAAGAGGAGGTGTTCTACTAAATTTACAGAAGAAATACTGCAGTGTACACATGCGGGCGTGCATCATAACTTAATATAAAGAACTAGACGAATGGCCCGGGCAACGCCCGGGTTTTACCCGAGTGCGAATATATTTTAAAAACGTTGTCTTGGGTGGTCGCTATAGACAGGGTGGTCTGTATAGACAGGTGTATGTATCACACAGCTGATAACAGGGTTGCCTAAAGTGACCGCTATAGACAGGGTGGACTGTATAGACAGGTGGATGTATCACACAGCTGATAACAGGGTTGTCTAGAGTGGCCGCTATAGACAGGTGTATGTATCACACAGCCGATAACAGGGTTATCTAGAATGGCCGCTATATACAGGGTGGTCTGTAAAGACAGGTGGATGTATCACACAGCTGATAACAGGGTTGTCTAGAGTGGTCGCTATAGGCAGGGTGGTCAGTGGTCGCTATAGACAGGGTGGTCTGTATAGACAGGTGGATGTAACACACTGCTGATAACAGGGTTGTCTAGAATGGCCGCTATAGACAGGTGTATGTATCACACAGCTGATAACAGGGTTGTCTAGAGGGGGGCAGGGAGGACACGTGTTCGCCGGCAGCCAATGGGCGCGCATTCTATCCGTGAGCTTCAGACAGAATAAGGCAATTATATATATAGATAAATTAGTAAAATAATTAAATTTGACTGGTATCAGGTTGATAAATTAAGATAAAGGTATCTCTTAACATTTTAGTTAATCCACACACACACACACAAATACATTTTTTTGTAGTTAGAATCTTTTAAAAAGCTCTTCACTCACATATTCTATCTATCTATATACACTCTGGTGGAAATTCACTTGCGGAAATATTTGCATGGTCAGGTTTGTGACAGTTCGTACATTAAGTACACCACATATCTACATATGTAGTACCAGAATATGATAGTATAGTGGATTTTTTATCACGTGTACTGTACGTACACCACATCCCTACATATTTAGTACCAGAATATATGATAGTATAGTGAATTTTATTATCACGTGTACTGTACGTACACCACATATCTACATATGTAGTACCAGAATATGATAGTATAGTGGATTTTATTATCACGTGTACTGTACGTACACCACATCCCTAAATATATAGTACCAGAATATTATGATAGTATAGTGGATTTTATTATCACGTTTACCGTACGTTCCCCACATCCCTACATATATAGTACCAGAATATTATGATAGTATAGTGGATTTTATTATCACGTGTACTGTACGTACACCACATATCTACATATGTAGTACCAGAATATGATAGTATAGTGGATTTTATTATCACGTGTACTGTACGTACACCACATCCCTACATATATAGTACCAGAATATGATAGTATAGTGAATTTTATTATCACGTGTACTGTACGTACACCACATATCTACATATGTAGTACCAGAATATGATAGTATAGTGGATTTTATTATCACGTGTACTGTACGTACACCACATCCCTAAATATATAGTACCAGAATATGATAGTATAGTGGATTTTATTATCACGTGTACCGTACGTACACCACATCCCTACATATATAGTACCAGAATATGATAGTATAGTGGATTTTATTATCACGTGTACCGTACGTACACCACATCCCTACATATATAGTACCAGAATATTATGATAGTATAGTGAATTTTATTATCACGTGTACCGTACGAACACCACATCCCTACATATATAGTATCAAAATACGATACTATAGGGGATTGTGATCATCTGTACTGTAAGTACACCATATGGACAACCCCTAGTGCGAAATGATATTGTAGAGAGATAGTTCATGATAATAAAAACTGTTTACCATTCTAAAATCAAACTTGATTCTCATTTTAAAAAACAATCATTCACTTTACAGCCAAATCAATCCAACTCCTAAAATCAAACGATTCAATAAAACTACGTCGCTAAATATAAAACAGCTGATTATAAAACTTTCTATTAAGTTACCTATTGTCCTGATTGGACCATTTAAAGATGTTGTTGTGTAATGGGGACAACAAATCATTTGTAGCAGACTATGCAAATGTAGCGTTTGTTAGCGTCACGTTGTTAACAAGTGCGGGCTGGTGCAGAATTCGTAAAAGGCGTGTTAGGCTTAGCACTGCAATAACGTTCTGCCGGGGGAATTGTTAATTAGGCTTAGATTAGCATAATCATTGGACCGAAGAAAAAGTGGAAAATGTCGAGTGGCGCATGACTGGGAATATATGCGGTGCGTGCATATGATTCATATATACTTATTTACATATGACGCTGTGTGGAATATTAAACTATATTTGGCGCCCTAGTCGCTAGGCGGTTGGTTATAAGCAAATAGGGACAGCATACCAATATATATATATGACACTCCAATATGCAACATATATTTTTCGTATTATATTTGAGCAATGTATTTTATCGAAAGCTTGAGTTACCTTAAACGATGACCTGATCATTTTATACGAAATATATTTTATCCTAACAGATTTTTCTGATCGTAATATTCCACCCAGGCTAATTCTCTTATAAGTTATTCTTTTATTTTTTATAATTCTAATATAGTGACATTTCATATATTATAGTTTACCATTCGGTTGATAATTCTTCTCCATTCTCCATCAAAGGTAGAAGGGTCTAATATATTATTTATGAATTATGAATATACACTCATGGACAAAACTTAAGGAAGTTGTACCTTTCAGCATGTATATCGGGATTGAAACAATAACTCTGAAAGATATTACAGTGACCTTTATTGAAGATACACGATATAACCAAGTGTGAACAAAACACTCACGGACAAAACTTAAGAAAACTGTACCTTTTAGCAAGTATATCGGGATTCAGACAATAACTCTGAAAGATATTACAGTGACCTTTATTGAAGATACACGATATAACCAAGTGTGAACAAAACACTCACGGACAAAACTTAAGAAAACTGTACCTTTTAGCAAGTATATCGGGATTCAGACAATAACTCTGAAAGATATTACAGTGACCTTTATTGAAAACACACGATATAACCAAGTGTGAACAAAACACTCATGGACAAAACTTAAGAAAACTGTACCTTTTAGCAAGTATATCGGGATTCAGACAATAACTATGAAATATATTTCAGTGACCTTTATTGAAGACACACGAGATAACTAAGTGTGAACAAAATACACTCACGGACAAAACTTAAGGAAGTTGTACCTTTTAGCAAGTATATCAGGATACAGATAATAACTGAAAGATATTACAGTGACCTTTATTGAAGACACACGAGATAACCAAGTGTGAACAGCCTCTGCCTCCTTAAAAAACAGACGACCAGCGACATCAAAGACTTTTCATTTCCTTAAGTTTTGTCCATGTACTATGGTGCTATTTTCATATTCTTATTCTCATGTATAATCTTATGAACTATATCTAATGAATCCATGCATATTATACCCTATTTACATAGTAAAATGATTTCGATGATCAATATTTCTGTTCTATTTTAGCTATTTTCGGATATTTTGATTAAAAACGAAGTGCCATCGCTTTTGTTGAAATTTTGATGTTGGATCTAAGAACCATCCAATAACAGTTTGCCATCTTGCCGACTGGAGTTGATGACAAAGCCACAACACCCGTTTTGGTCAATTGGGAACGCCCATCTGGGAGACCATTGTATGTTCGGGCTAATGGCCTTTATCAGTCCAGGGCAAACTTTGATTCCATGATATTCCCTCTAGGCATTCATGAGATATCTTCAGAATTTTCCAAAGATGGATGTTTAGTTGATAAAATAGCTAGTTCATTTCTATGAATAAAATTTAGATGATTATTTTTCTGGGTATATATTGATTTTTACAATGTTTTGTTTTTGTCTATTTGAGAAGAAATATAAAAAGAGAAGAGGTAAAATGAAGACATATATCTCATGACATATTAACAAGAATATATTGAACAAGATATTTATTTAAAATTATTATGTATAAAATACAAAATTTATAAAAATATAAATAGATATATATGTTAATATATATTTTATAATGCATTAGCGCGCTATCATTTATGAAAATTCGAAACTATTATAGACGGGTATGATTCTTTTGAAAAAATTGATAATTTCTACTGCCCTTACTGCAATTCTATTATAGACATGAATGATTCTTTTTAAAAATTAAACCATTTCTACTGCCCTTACTGCAATTCTATTATAGACACGTATGTTTATTTTACAAATTAAACAATTTCTACTGTCCTTACTGCAATTCTATTATAGACACGTATGGTTATTCTTTACAAATTAAACAATTTCTACTGCCCTTACTGCAATTCTATTATAGACACGTATGATTCTTTTTAAAATTAGATAATATCTACTGCCCTTACTGCAATAATAAGGGGACAGTAGATATTGTTTAATTTTTAAAAAGAATCATACGCGTCTATAACAGTTCCGAATACCTATTTTCCCCGGGATGACAAAGTTCTTGTATAAAACGAAGATAAAACGTCACTAGAAATTGACCAGAATTGCCGTGTGATTATTTGAGCCATTTGAGGAAATGGCAACCATGGGTCTTCAAACAGATGACTCCACACTTCACGAGGTATTTCTTCAAATACCTTCTTGCGCCATTTTTCTAAGTGAATTTGTCGAAGATGATAGCCTATTTACCTTATTTATCTATTTTTTATTCTCTTTTTTATATCTTTATCTCTATCCTGGTAGTTTATTTCAAGTGTTGAAATCATTTTTGTTTTTAGATATCTTGGTGGAAGTGTTTTAAAGTTAAGACATTTTTCTGCTATATATAGAACATTTTATTAAATATATATACATATTTTTTTCTATTCCTTTTTAACTCAATTCTATATATAATTAGATACGTTAGAATTATACAAATGAAATATTAAGACGCGAATGTTTCTTTTCACAAATAAATCAAACTTCTACTATTCTTACTGATATGAAAAAATATTGGTAGGGCTTGGCTCATCAGTAGTAAACCCTCCCAGCGGTTTCGCCAATTTAATCTACCAGACCGCTTCTTTAGAGCTCTAATACTGTATTGGATCATTCTGCTTTTATATGCTTCACTGAAGGGTGGAATCTTAGAATTATGTTATATATAAAATTATATATTACTAGATTATATAAATAATAAACAAAGTAGCTTCCGAGGATGAGTTTCTTATTTTATATTGATCTCAAGCTTTCTGGTTTTTAAAAACCCTTCTACAGGATCATATGCACCTGTAGAAGGGCTTATAAAATTCGAAAGCTTTATAACAATATAAAATTAAACAGGAATACTAATCCTCGATAGATGTTTTGTTTATTATTTATTAATATTGCAGAGAGGGATTTTACTTTTCTGACTGTAGGGTCATGTTAAAATTATATTATGGGATTATTCAAATAAATATAAGAATTATGTAAATGATTATATTCAAGAATTATGTAAATAAATATATGAGATAAAATGTATGTAAATAAATATTTACAGTAGACTTTTGTAAATATTTATGTATGTGCGGGAGTTTACTAGAGTTATCATTAATGTATTGTTGATTTGAGTCAATAATTATGTGATGTAAATAATTATACGGTGTTATTATGCAAATTTGTAAATTTATATGATGCCATGAAAGATCTCTGCTGCGACATTAAAACGGTCTTTAATGAGAAATGAATTGAATAATATCGCTTAATTCAAATATCAACTGGACCATATTACATGAAACAATGGTTTTAATCAAGACATATTACTCATTGCATTGCCTATTGTTCTTAATAATTATAGTTTTAAAACTTTAAAGATTATATAAAAATGAAGCATAAACATTTTAGTCGATAATTATTATTTTTTTAATAATAAAGACTGGATCCGCTATTTAAACTTTTTTTTATCATAAAATATTGTAGTTTTGGAGAATAATTTCATTAGTTACTGGTCGGATATGAGGCGATGACCATTATTCAGAACATTGTTTATAAGAGAAAAATGTGATGCTAACCTGGAGTGGTCGTTAAACTGGCGTGGTCAGAAGAAAGAAGTTTACTGTACACATCAGTATAATATGTTAGAGTTTGAATTCACACATGGGTAAATGTGTCGTTGCATTTCCTTAACTCGTGTAAGAAGACACGGCCAGGTTACCTCGGGATAAGTAAGAAGACACGGCCCTGTTACCTCGGGATAAGTAAGAAGACAATGCCAGGTTACCTCCGGATAAGTAAGAAAACAATGCCAGGTTACCTCGGGATAAGTAAGAAAACAATGCCAGGTTACCTCCGGATAAGTAAGAAAACAATGCCAGGTTACCTCCGGATAAGTAAGAAAACAATGCCAGGTTACCTCGGGATAAGTAAGAAGACACGGCCAGGTTACCTCTGGATAAGTAAGAAGACACGGCCAGGCCACCTCGGGATAAGTAAGAGGACACGGCCAAGTTTTCTCGGGATATGTAAGAAGACACGGCCAGGTTACCTCGGGATAAGTAAGAAGACACGGACAAGTTATCTCAATATAAGAAGACACGGCCAGGTTACTCGGGATAAGTAAGAAGATACGGACAAGTTACCTCGGGATAAGTAAGAAGACACGGACAAGTATCTCAAGATAAGAAAACACGGCCAGGTTACTTCGAGATAAGTAAGAAGACACGGCCAGGTTACCTCGGGATAAGTAAGAAGACACGGCCAGGTTACTTCGGGATAAGTAAGAAAACACGGCCACCTCGGGATATGTAAGAAGACACGGCCGTGTTACTTCGGGATAAGTAAGAAGACACGGCCACCTCGGGATAAGTAAGAAGACACGGCCAGGTTACCTCGGGATAAGTAAGAAGACACGGCCAGGTTACCTCGGGATAAGTAAGAAGACACGGCCAGGTTACTTCGGGATAAGTAAGAAAACACGGCCACCTCGGGATATGTAAGAAGACACGGCCGTGTTACTTCGGGATAAGTAAGAAGACACGGCCACCTCGGGATAAGTAAGAAGACACGGCCAGGTTACCTCGGGATAAGTAAGAAGACACGGCCAGGTTACCTCGGGATAAGTAAGAAGACACGGCCACCTCGGGATAAGTAAGAAGGCACGGCCAGGTTACATCGGGATAAGTAAGAAGACACGGCCAGGTTACCTCGGGATAAGTAAGAAGACACGGCCAGGTTACATCGGGATAAGTAAGAAGACACGGCCAGGTTACCTCGGGATAAGTAAGAAGACACGGCCAGGTTACATCGGGATAAGTAAGAAGACACGGCTAGGTTACCTCGGGATAAGTAAGAAGACACGGAAACATTACCTCGGGATAAGTAAGAAGACACAGACAAGTTATCTCAAGATAAGAAGACACAATTCCCAATCCAGTTCGAAGTGTTCCATCACAAGAGTGTAATTCCCAATTGAGAAGTGTAATCTTAAATCAAAAGAAAAGAATTTCGTCACAGCAGACAAGTCGAGACAATTTATTAGACCATTGAACGGTACACATTCAGAGACAGAAAGAAGATTTTTTAAAGAAAAGACCTTCTCCCTTTTCTACTCCCCAACCATTCCAAGAACTATATAATTTTAAAACATAATATAAAGCCATTACAAAGATAAATTGATTTGAGTTTTGGACAATTTTTCCTCTCTGATAAAAAAAAAAAAAGAAGAGCTCCCCTTGGTAATAGGCATTGGAGGAGACACAGTTAAAAGATAATGGCGATTTTTGGGGAAAAATATATTCGCTCGGCACTCTGGTACTAATTCAATTTTGCGATTTCTTCTGCGAATTTTATAATAGAATGACTGGTCATCCTGTCACATGTATTTAAATGCGAATATTTGGGTTATATCTGTGAATTTACCTATGTGCATATTGGTATATGTACAGTATATATGTGCACTAATTTGTTTTTATGCAAATCATATATTTTTTTAATTTTGATTATTTCAGTTTATAACCAAAAATGCGGAAAGGTTGGTATTTTTATTGAAAAATATATAAAATATGATTTTTTTTAAAATATATATTTATGTATTCAAATATTTTGGAAATATATTTAGAGAAAATATTTCTTTAAAAATATATATATTTTTGATCATTTAATCAAAATACTGAAATTACTTGCACCGAGGCGTGAATCAACGTGTATATTTACATATTTATAAAATGGTGATATATATGAAAAACAACAACAATATAAAATATAGTTTGATGTGACGCCACTTTGATATCTGCTTTACCAACTTCATAGAGATTTTTCTAGAAAGAAAAAATACGTAAATAAATAAAAATAACCTATTTAAAATATATATCTTTCATATTTTATATGTTGTACATGTAATCTTGTATAAATACAAGGTTTCATATATATATTGAAAATCCAGGCCCAAGAGATGTAACTTCAAAATGGCGAATATAAAATGGACAACTAGAAAAAAAAAAGGACTTCATGTAGAAAGGTTGTAAAACAGATCGTTGACATTGCCCAAGCAACAATTGAGGATATAAACATATAGGCCATTTCAGTTTTTGATTGACCAATAAAGTCCGTCCTATCTGATGTGACCATCAGCATATAAGCTGGGCTGATTCTGAGTCCAAAAGGCAGAGGTAGAAGAAAACACAGAGTCAGCAGATAGAGGACAGCACGGTATCAGACGAGCAGAATAGTCAGGTGTAGTTAGGTCGTCATGATACCAGTGATTCCCCATTACCTGCTTAATTGTACAGCCCTTGATGCAGAGAGGAAGGCCCTATATCAACAAATTAAATGTACCAACACTTCACCCTACGTATTGCTTTCAAAAAATCAGCAAACAAATCTAAGGCAATAGCTTACTATAAAATTTTTAGATCATCATTATGTAAGGACCAGTCAACAAGTGAATGACTTTCAGATGAAGAGTAAAGCCAGTTTAATTTCTATCTTACCACCTATGTAAATAACACAAGATGATTATTAGCTTACCCAATTGGGAGAATCTGTATAAGGCAAGTCCCCAATAAAGGCTTTTGTGTGTGTGTGATACCAGCACACCCCCTTATTCCAATCTCATCTTCCCCAGTGCTGCCCCCTATACCAAGATAACTATGCTCCATAAATGTGGCCGTCTTTTTTATTCAGACTAGTGCGCGCTTCCACTGCAGGTTGTTTTTATAATTAAGTTATAAATTATCTATATCAACATTTAAACAAGTTGTGTTGAGAATATCGAGGCGCTGACCGCTCCACACTTTTTTAAATTTATCAGATCTTTCAAAATTTGTATAAAAGTAAACAGTAGTCAAATGATTCCTTGAAAAGGACGACAACGGTTCGTCAGCATGTTAGAAATGAAGTATATTTTTGTTGTTGTCCTGTCCAATGAAGAGCCTCAGGTGTCTCCATGCATCTCTATCACAGCAGCAGCAATGTCCACTATCTTGGATGTGTAAAGCTGCTGTTCTGGGTCTATGTCAATTTTCTGCAAGGCTGCGGCCATTGCTGGAAATGAGAATATGTGAGTAGGTGTTAGTTCGACACCAGGACAGTTGTTGCATGTGCTATAGGTTCTTGTGCCATCTGGATGTATTGTCATTCCTTTATAGTGTTTGTTCTAAAAGTATATTTTTAAAAAGGTTGATATAAATAATTTATAACTTTGTGTGTGTGTTTGTGTGAAGGGTGTGTTGTATTTTCCTGTTTAATATTAAAAAATTTGTTTATTATTTCTAATAAAATATTTTCAGGTTTTAAATTGACTTAGTATAGAAATAGTTATGCTGCTAGTTATATTCTATGAAGAAAATCTCCATTTACATATTTCCTGAATTATGTAAATAAATAATACAAAAGTCCTAATAGTGGTTAGTAGTATAACGAAAGAGATTAGTATAGAAATAGTTATGCTGCTAGTTATAATATATGAAGAAAATCTCCATTTACATATTTTCCTGGAATATGTGAATAAATAATGCAAAAGTCCTAATAGTGGATAGTAGTAGAAGGAAAGAGATTAGTATAGAAATAGTAATGCTAGTTATATTAGTAATAGTTTTAAAAACCGAATAGGGGTTGTTTAGAAGAGAAAGAGGAAAACTTGGAAATGAATCTACCCCTATAATTCCAGTATTGCTGACCCAACCGCTAACTCCCCCTTCACAAAAACTGCCTCCTCATCCCTTTTTCTATCCGGAGCTCGTTAAAAAATGTTTGAGAGACCACTCTTCTACTTTTTTTTTCATTCTTTTATAATTTCTCTTTAATAATTGTTTTCTATAGGTTTTGTACACCATTTTTTTTATAACGGATTATATATTATTCGGGTAAAATTTTCAAGAGCATTTAGAAAAAAATATTTTGCAATCACATTGTATTTACAATATGCAAAATTAAGTTTTAATGAATAATCATTGCTTTTTTTAAAGATAAAGTGAAGAAGTTGTGCATTTTTTTTTAGATAAAGTCATCACTATATACATATTTAGAGCCATCTAAAGCACAGCAATACACACTCATGGACAACACTTGAAGAAGTTGTACCTTTTATCATGCATATCGGATTTCAGACAATAACTCTGAAAGATATTACAGTGACATTTATTGAAGACACACGAGATAACCAATATACACTCATAGACAAAACTTAAGGAAGTTGTACCTTTTAACATGTATATCGGGATTCAGACAATAACTCTGAAAGATATTACAGTGACCTTATTGAAGACACACGAGATAACCAAGTGTGAACAAAATCACTCATGAACAAAACTAAGGAATTTGTACCTTTTAGCATGTATATCGGGATTCAGACAATAACTCTGAAAGATATTACAGTGACCTTTATTTAAGACACACGAGATAACCAAGTGTGAACAAATCACTCATGAACAAAACTTAAGGAATTTGTACCTTTTAGCATGTATATCGGGATTCAGACAATAACTCTGAAAGATATGACAGTGACCTTTAGATAACCAAGTCTGAACAGCCTCTGTTTTTTCTTCAAAACACAAGTACATACTTGTATATACAACATTTTAAAGTATAAAACATGCTTTTCTTTATCTTACTCTGCGTGTCATCTCTGGTATTTCTATCTATATTTTCTATATATTTTATCTACTTTTTGTAGATTTATTATGTATTTCTTGTTCTTGTCTACTTGTTAGGTTCTTTTTCAGAAATATGTTTAGTGTTCTTTAATTATAATGAAGAACACCAAATGAATATTTCGAAGCAGAACTCAAACTATTTAAAAGTTATTTACATATGGGAAACTGACCATACCCAAGACTTAAATAATATCAGAATCCTCCATGAAAAATGCCACAACTAAAACCCAAAGACTCATTCTTGAAACAATAGAAACCATGAAGAAGCTTAAATCAATATACAAAAGTATGCAGTTACAATCACACAATATACGTTCCCTTCTCATATCTTAAAAACTATTAACATGCATTCGAAACTATTATAGACACGTATGATTCTTTTAAAAAATAAACAATTTCTACTGTCCTTACTGCAATGGAAATATTAATGGGATTCAAATACAGTAAGGACAGTAGAAATTGTTTAATTTTTTAAAAGAATCATACGTGTCTATAATAGTTTATAATTTTTATAACAGATGGCGCGCTAATGCATCATATTGCCACGTGGAAAATTAGGAAAGACAAAAAAACTTCAGGAGGAAACAAAATTTATTTCAAGCAAGGACAAACTATCAAAGGTAAACAAAAGATAAGCCACGAGGGAAATTTACAGAGTCGCAAGATATAAAACATAAAAATGACCACTCTGTTAAATAAAAAAAAATAATATTAAGAAATACTATGTTATAATATTAATATACATGTGAAAAACAAAAGTAATTCTATTTCTCTATTCACTAAGTTCATTAAACTGCGGTTCCCTCTGGACCCTTGGAATATTCGACCAAATTCTGGTCCAAGGCGACTAACGTGGCAACGGCACCATTTTCCAATGACATACAACAATTGTCCTGGTGTAAAACTAACACCTACCCACATATTCTCATGCCCAGAAATGGCCGCAGCCTTGCAGAAAATTGACATGGACCCAGAACAGAAGCTTTACACACACAAAATAGAGAACGACTGCTGTGATAGAGATGTACGGAGACGTCTGAGGCTCTTTATTTGACACAACAACAACAGAAAATTGACATGGACCCAGAACTTTACACACCCAAGATAGAGAACGACTGCTGTGATAGAGATATACGGAGACGCCTGAGGCTCTTAATTGGACACAACAACAACAGAAAATTGACATGGACCCAGAACTCTACACACCCAAGATAGAGAACGACTGCTGTGATAGAGAAATACGGAGACATCTGAGGCTCTTAATTGGACACAACAACAACAGAAAATTGACATGGACCCAGAACAGCAGATTTACACACCCAAGATAGAGAACGACTGCTGTGATAGAGATATACGGAGACGTCTGAGGCTCTTTATTTGACACGACAACAACAAAAAATTGACATGGACCCAGAACAGAACTTTACACACCCAAGATAGAGAACGACTGCTGTGATAGAGATGTACGGATACATCTGAGGCTCTTCATTGGACACGACAACAACAGAGAATTGACATGGACCCAGGACAGCAGCTTCACACACCCAAGATAGAGGATATTGCGACTGCTGTGATAAAAATGCATTGAGACCAATGAGGCTCTTCATTGGACTCAACAATAACATTAACCTATTCATAGTTAATTCTTCTAATATATTCAATTTTTGGTAAATTATTATTGTCATATATTTACATATATTTCTCTTTAAAATGCTATATAATCTATCTCCATTACTTAGTTTATATACGTTTTATTTAACTGAAGAAAGGCTTGCCTGAAAATTTCTTAAATCAAGTAATTATAAAGAGTTGCGGCGTGTGTGTGTGTGTGTCATTTTTATAATTAAAGTACGTATATAACACATATGTAAATAGCTATTTTTTTCATAGCGAGTTCTCACGAAATCCAATTTTAACTGGAACTGCGTAAAAATAATAGAAAAATGAATTTTCTTTCTTAAATTTTGTTTTTATCTTATATTTCCTTTTCATTTTCTAATATCGACATAGTATTATAAAAATCATATTTTCAAAATAATATATATATATAACGGTTTCTAAGCAATGTATGAAAGAGCTTTCTTATGAAAAATGTGCGGCGAAAATGAAAGAAATTTTAAAATGGGGCTTTATTTCTTCTTCTCGGGATGACGAATTACAACAATAAATAACGTCCGAGCTCCGTGGTCATGAAGGGATATTCCTTTTTAAAATAGCTGAAGAATTGACTGCCCCCTCTTTATCATTAGATCGCTATTTACGATTTTCTCTTCACTACAAAATTTGGGATTTCTATTTTTAGATCCTTAGTAGAGAATATGTAACAGTGTTTTTCTCCTGTAGAAGGGTTTCCAAGCCCAGAAGCTAGAGAGAGATTTGGGAATAAAATATTTTAAAAAGAAACCTATTCCTGGAGGCTTGATATTTCCACCGTAATTTGTAAAAATGTTATATATTTATATTGAAAAATTGATGTATAAATAGATAATATCTTAAACAATAGCATTAAAAATTATTACTAGTGTTGAAACTACATTAATTCTAGAGGCATGATAAAAGTGGAAAATATAAACAATGAAACGCCTTCCTAGGTATTCCTGTTTTATTAATATATAAACAAAGAGTCTATATGCAATTAAGTACAGTCATGAATGCTCCCCCATTGAAGAAGAGTCAAAATTAAAATAATAATATCATATTTTTGCAATCGTTAGTAAAAATTAAGTTATTGATTTATCAAATTCAACATTTAAAAGTTGTAAAGTAGAAAGAAAATGATGAAAATGTAAAGAGATATGAAGTATAAATAAATATATTTCCAAAAGATATATATATGTAATACGTATATATGCAATATATATATGCAACATCTAGATGCAATTTGTATATATGTAATACGTTTATATGCAACATATATATGTAATTACGTCTTTTATGTAACTTTCAACAAAAAATTGAGAGTTTCGATGCTACCTTTTCCCATTAAATTTGAAATAATTTTCTTCTGCCCTACTATGGTGAGATAAATGCCTGGCTCATCAATGTACATATCCTAGTGTACTATCTACACTACAGATAACTCTATAATTGATATATTTATTATATATATTATTTTATATATCATATATATTATAATATTTTATTATATGGATATATTTACCTATAATTATATGAGACATACACTCTTCTGTGTATCTATATATATATTCGAAATTATAAAGAAAATGCAAATCGAACGCAGTATGTAAATAACCTAGCTATGTAAATATTAAATTGTGCTCGTATGATTATCTGCTTGGATATTACATATATATATATTGTTGAGAGCAGAGTTTAATAAAGTGTTTACATTTAAACAAACACACTGGATAAATACAAAGTGTGTGTGTTGATTACATAAGAGTAAAAAATTGATATTTGCCAACGAAATGAAATTCCAGATATCATCAAATATGTCTTAAGTTCTCTCTCTCTTCTATAGAGAAACACAATAAACAGAAAGATAAATAACATTGAATCAATATATTGCAATATTTTTAATATTAAAGCACTCTAGATGAGAAAGTTTCTATATATGTATTATATATGTATTCCAAAATATATATTACATATAGGCAGGACAATATGTAATATATGCTATATCCACTATATGTGAAATATTTGATATATACAATATATATATATTCCAATTATATTTTGATCTAGATCCCTTTGAGATTTGAATGCATATTGCATACCTTTCGAAATATATTATATTTGCATATACATGGAATATGTTGTAGAGGGGAAATATCTCTACCATCTATATTGAGACGCCATTCTTTTCTTTGTGAGGTTCTATATATACGATCCAGGTTATGGAAGAGTTTGTAGGCTCTATATTGTGTCAGATAGTTTGTGTTAGTACAGGAGCTGTTTCTGGTATATGCAAATTAGTTTTGTACTTCTTTCATTGATTATTGCATAGATAATGAATCCTCTTTATTTTATTTCAATCGCTATGTCCCCCTAGGGACACTTGCGCTGTCATACATGTATACCTTTACATTTGTCTATACATATATATATATACAATAATTTTAGGCCGTGAATAGAATAGTCATATGATATTAACAATGAGAAAGAGAGAAAAAAAACGAGAAAAAATAACTGTGTACAAAAGAAAGAAGTGTCTGGCAATATGTACAATCAACATAATATAAATTATCAGTTTCTTAAAAGATATTTGTTGCTATATATTTTAAAATATATCTAAAAAGGTATTGAATTTATTATACATTACTGGAAATGAAAATACTTGGATCTGTTACTATTAAATTATTGTCGATTCTGTAGTCTTGACAAACAGGACAATCTAGTAAAAGATATATTGAGGTTTGTTCCTCATGTCCACTCTTTGTGTAGTATGCACACTATCTATTGAGGACCCTGGACATCTTGAAATTAAATATAAATGGAACACAGAAGTGGACAAGACACCACTACACTATCTAGTATTACATATGTAGATATGGGCATTAGAAGTTTGTATTATGTATAAAAGAAACATTCGTGCTTTTAAATCCTTTCATTTTATATGTATAGGTGGCGCGTTATTGCTTTGTGTTAATTTATGCCTAACTGGCCTTGTCTTTATTGTTTGCGGAAGAGCATTGCTCGATGCAAATATTTGAATGTAATTCTACTGTCCTATAAGCTTATGTCCATAGTTTTCGTGAAAACCATTTCTGAGATTCCATCCTTCAGTGCTGGGTATATAAGCAGAATCGTCCAATACAGTATCGTGCCTTAAAATGCTTATCCGAAAAGCATGTAGAAGGCGGATTAATCGTCAAACGTCCAATACAGTATTAGAGCTCTGAGAAGCGGTCTGGTGGATTAAATTGGCGAAACCGCTGGGAGGGCTCACCACTGATGAGCCAAGCCCTCCAAATTTATTTTTTCATCGCAGTAAGGACAGTAGAAGTGTGTATTAGGTATAAAAGAAACATTCGTGCTTTTAAATCCTTTAATTTTATATATAGAGATATACATATGTAAATTTATATATATACTTTTACAATACTCTATAATCAATAATATTTCTTATAGATAATTTATATGATGCATTAGCGCGCCATCTGTTATGAAACATTTTTGAACTATTTTTATATAGATATAACTTATTGTCTTATGTAAAACTAACTATGCAAATATAGCTATGGGTATTATTATGGTGAATAATAATGGTGGTGCGTATCTCCTTAGACCAGTGGTCGGCAAACTTTCGGCTCGAGAGCCACATGCGACTCTCTGGATGTGAAGATGCGCGTAGTACTCACATAAAAAAAGTTTTTATTCATACGAGTACTATTTATTGTTGTCAAGAATATATTGTGTGGCTCTTTGAAAACTTTGAAATTTGTAAATTGTAATTTTTGACTCTTCTGAATCAAAAGGTTACCGATCCCTACCATATACCATAGAGTCTCAATTCGACCTTTGATGATATGGTAGTTATTGTCTTCTTTGGTTGTTAATTCTGACAGAATGTTGTCTGGGGAGGGTGGCAAGAAAATATTTTGTGGCTCTTTGAAAACTTTAATATTTTGTAAATTGTAATTTTTGACTCTTCTGAATCAAAAGGTTACCGAACCCTGCCATAGACCATAGAGTCTCAACTCTTCTATAATAGCCTATCGGACATGGCATCTGCCCGGTAAGCGGAACACTGTGGGTTCGATTCCCATCCCTGGACACTTTTATTTTTCCGTTTATCATTACTCTTCACAATTCACCTCAACTCTTCTATACATTTGATGATATGGTAGTTATGGTCTTCTTTGGTTGCTAATTCTGACAGAATGTGGTCTGGGGAGGTTTCTATGGTATTCCACTTTGTAAAGGTTTGATACTTTTTTGTCTATATTTAGTGGAATTTTATGGTTTTACTATGATCACCTCTTAGCCTTGTCGAAGTTGTTTATTGGTTTCTATTGAGTTTTTTATACTTCTATTTGCTTCAATGGTCTGTACCATTGGTGAATTGGTAGAGCTTTCATTTTTCTCTAATGTAAAAATGTAAATAATATTATTATATACAAGGTATGTCCCATAAGTTCCCGGACTGGGTCCATAAAAAAAGGTAAGATATATATATTTTTAAATTATTAAAGCTTTTCAAAGTAATCCCCCCTTGCTTCAACGCACCAGCGCCATCGTTTCTCCCAATTGTCGAAACAGTTTTTATAGGCCTCTTTTGGAATGCTCTTAATGCCAACAGCGATTTTTCTATTATGTCATTCCTGGTGTCAAAATGTCCTCCTTTAAGAACTGCTTTAAGTTTGGGGAACAGGAAAAAGTCATTTGGTGCGATATCTGGGGAATAGGGTGGTTGAGGTAGGATTTGTGTCCCGTTTTTCGCCAAAAAACTCGTCACCAAGTGCGCTGTATGAGGGCGGGCATTGTCATGGTGTAGGATCCAGTCACCATTAATCCATTTTTCTGGCCTTTTTTTTCGAATCGCTTCCCTTAGACGGCGAAGAATGCCCAAATACACTTCCTTAATAACTGTTTGGCCTGCAGGAAGATACTCGTGATGAACAATGCCCTTGTAATCCAAAAAAGCGACCAGCAACACCTTGTTTCTGGATTTCAATATCCTTGATTTTTTGGGTCTAGGCTAACCCTGAACTCTCCACTCGGCAGATTGACGCTTGGTTTCAGAGTCATAGCCATAGACCCATGTCTCGTCGCCTGTGATTATCTTGTCTTTCCATTCCGGATCCGTTCTTGTAATTTCCAACATGTCCCTCACAGGTTGCAAGCCGACACAGATTTTGCTCATTAGTGAGGAATCTTGGGATGAAATTTGCCGGAGTCTTTTTGAGCTTCAAATCTTCGGTTACGATCCTTCCAATCGTTGTTTTAGAGATGCCTGTGTCTTGATCTAGCTCCAGCAAAGTGGTTCGAGGATTTTCTTTTATCAAATCGGTGATTTTTTGCACATTTTCATCAGTCCTTTGAAATTTTGGGCGTCGTTGACGAGGATCATCTTCAATGGAAATTTTGCCAGCTTTAAATCTAGAATGTCATTCAAAAACAGTTGTTCCCTTTGAGGGGTCATTGGGGAATGCCTTATTAAGCATTTCAAAGTTTCGGTTGCTGATATTTGAAGTTTCACACAAAATTCTATGCAATTCCTCTGCTTCAATTTTTGTTCCATCGTAAAATCGCCGCAGCGCTAGGTGTGACCTTTAAATAAATTAGAATGACCTTGGCGCGCGGGCACGTACCGCCTCGATATTGGTACTACCGTGTTGCCAGATATTTTTTCTATAATAAACAGTCATATTTATTTACATTTTTCATTTATTTATTTTTTTTATGGACCCAGTCCGGGAACTTATGGGACACACCTTGTATAACAATAATGTCTAAATAAATTATTTTGATATTTTGTTGTGTGTAGACATGTGGTGTACTTACTGTACAAGCTGTCACTACCCACCATGGCCTGGTACTATATGTGTAGACATGTGGTGTACTTACTGTACAAGCTGTCACTACCCACCATGGCCTGGTACTACATGTGTAGACATGTGGTGTACTTACTGTACAAGCTGTCACTACCCACCATGGCCTGGTACTACATGTGTAGACATGTGACAATGAAACAGCCTTTATTGACCAATCAGTCAATGGTACACCCAAGTCAGTAGGAGAAAAAATTAACAATTATTTACAATGAGCGTCACAAGACCGACCTAAAGTCCGACAATTGGTCCAGAGTAGATTGATCACCGCCTCGGGCACGCTCGATGACAGAGCCCAAGGAGTTTGCAAGGATGCTCCTTTGGTTTGGATGTGCGCCGAGAATATCATTCCGTTCCTCTCCGGAATGCAGAGTCGCATGAATGATTTGTTCCGGTCTGGTCCAACCAAGTAAGGGCACCAGGAAGGTCTTATAGTTCAATTCCTTGAACAGGTCGAGGAGCCACTTCTTACGGGCCCCATCCGTCATCTTGACTGGCAGTGAAGGCGGATATGCCACTTCAGCCGGTGCCGACTCCTCCCCATGAGGAGCGGGCGGCGCCGTCTCGGCAGGCCGAGGCGCAGGCAGTGGGGGTGTTGGAGGCACTGCTGGTGTTGTCCTGAGCTCAGCCCTGACTTGTCCGAGGACCTTGTAAAGGTTGCTGGCTGCTCCGGGCCTTAGATCTAAGATTTGCCCGATCAGGCCGGCGAGGGCGTCGCACCGCGGAGGCGACAGGAGGGGTCCCTTCCTCTGCGCCTTGGTCCTCGAGGAGAGGAGGTCTAAGACCTCCTCCCGCCCAAGACCAAGTGCGTCCGTCCCAGCGAAGGACACGCTGGGGTGCTTCTCGATGAACGCATCGAGGTCGACTCTTGTTGCGTTCTTTAGCGATGACGTGGAGGACGCAGAGGTCTCCTCCGCGATGGACATCTCCACGTCCGGTGTTGGGGCCGCAGGCTCGCGACTCCCAGGTGTTCGCAGGGACGGAGCAGGGGTCACTGGGGGAGGGGCAGGAGGCGCGTCCTCCACAGGTAAGGCCGAAGGCGCTGGTGGTGATGGCTGGGGTGCAGCAGGTGGAAGGGGCGCAGCTCGGCTCGCGGGAGGCACGTCGGAGACCTCCATGGTTGAACTGGGGTACGCCGGAGGTGGAGGCTGGGCAGATGGCTGCTGAGGCAGCCTGGGCGCAGTCGCTGGTGGGACGCTGGTGGGAGAGGTTGGTGTGGCCGGTCCTGGAGCGGTGGTTCGCCCTGCAAGCATGGGGCAGTTGGCCCTGCGATGTCCTTGGCCACGGCACCTGGAACACCTAATCCCGGAGGACAGGTATGCGGGCCAGGCCTCGCCCTTGATTGAGATGTTGAGACGGGTGGGCAGCCTCTCGATGGTCATTCCCTCGCGGAGGATGATGAACGCCTCTCGGCGGCCGTCGTTGTATACATATGGGCCAGCCTTCAATAGCTTGGGGGCGATGGATGTTACTCGCCCGAAAGATGAAAGGGCGCTGATGACGGCTGCATCCCCCACGAAGAAGGGGAGGTTGCCCACTGTAATTCTCTCCGCCCTCCTGCGGAACGGGAAGGCCCTGTGGAGAGTTCCCTCCACCTCGAGGCCCTCGTTGACGAGGCGCTCGGCCATGCCTTTGCTTGCCAGTCCCACCAGGAAGTGGCCGTTCATCTTGGTCACTTGGAAGACCTCCCTGGTGCTCCCAAACATTCGATCTATGGCCCTCATGTAATGGTAGGGCTCCAGTTCAGGGCTGCGCTCTACGAAGACGCAGTGGTCTTCGGTTGAAGACACCTGCCGCGCCCTGGCCTCCGCGATATGCGCCCTAGTGGTCCTGACCTCCTCCGCCCGCGGTGCCCATCCCGTGGACGATCGTGGCCGGCAAGTGGCCCCTGCGCCTCTGGTGCCAGAGGAAGGCGCAGTCGCTGCAGGAGAGCCAGGCGATTCACGGCGCCTTTTCTTATTCTTGACGACGGTGAAGTCGTCGTCCTCTCCAGGGCCTTGGTCCTCGGTGTAGTCCGCCCAGTTTCCCAGGACACGGGCAGCGCCATTGGATGACGTGGCCGCTGCCGAGCCGGTCGTGACGTCTCCGCGCGCGGCGGCGAGATTTGCATTCCTAACGCCTGTAGGCGGATTTGCATAATCTTGTTTGCAGAGTTTTCTCTAGAGAATTCTCTATGTAATTCGTTTTTCAGCGAATTATTGTCACCGGTGGGAGATAGGACGCTGGGCCTTCCAGGCTCTTGTCCAGCAGATCCCGAGCTCCCTGGCGATGTCGAACTCGGCATGCCTAAATGCATTTCACCGCCTGCCAGAGGCGAAAAACACGGAGCTCGCGCGACGCGTGGCCGCACGGCCGAGTGTAGACATGTGGTGTACTTACAGTACAAGCTGTCACTACCCACCATGGCCTGGTACTAAATGCGTAGACATGTGGTGTACTTACAGTACAAGCTGTCACTACCCACCAAGGCCTGGTACTACATGTGTAGACATGTGGAGTGCTTACAGTACAAGCTGTCACTACTCACCATGGCCTGGTACTACATGCGTAGACATGTGGTGTACATACAGTACAAGCTGTCACTACCCACCATGGCCTGGTACTACATGTGTAGACATGTGGTGTACTTACAGTACAAGCTGTCGCTACCCACCATGGCCTGGTACTACATGCGTAGACATGTGGTGTACTTACAGTACAAGCTGTCACTACCCACCATGGCCTGGTACTACATGTGTAGACCTGTGACAATGACAATTAAAGAAATTTTATTGACGACCCGTCAATGTTTGTACTCAACGAAGAGGATCAATTGGTCAAATTTACACAAAGAAAATCAGGTAGAGCGCTTGCCGCGGGGACGTCTGGTCTTGGGAGTTAAGGCTTTTATGAGCTCGGACAACCCGCTGAGAATCCTAGGATGGCAGTCCCGAGCGCGCTCGATGACCGCCTCGAAGAAGACGGCGTAGTGTTTCTTAAAATCAGGCGAGAGTCTCGCAAGGAAAGGCGCCCTAGATTGGGAGTGTAAGATGGCATTAATGACGTCAGTCCAGGAGATTTCCGACTCGACCAAGGCTTCAAGGTCGGGTTGGGAACTGAGTACTTCTCTGTAATTCTTAAAGATCCAATCTTCTAGGTACGGCGGCAGGTCTTCCTCCATCGGGGCAGGCAGTGGAGAAGGAGGTGTCATAGCCGGTGTCGATTCCTCCCTGTGGGGAGCAGATGGTGTCGGCCCAGCAGGCCGAGGCGCAGGCAGTGGGGGTGTAGGCACTGCGGCTGGTGTTTTCGTTAGCTCAGCCCTAACCTGACCAAGGACCTTATATAAATTAGAGGTTATTCCGGGCTTCAGGTCCAGGATTTGGCTAATAAGGCCGGCGAGGGCGTCGCACTGCGGAGGCGACAGGAGGGGTCCATTCCTCTGGGCCTTGGTCCTCGAGAAGAGGAGGTCCAGGACCTCCTCCCGCCCAAGACAAAGGGCGTCCGTCCTAGCGAAGGACACGGTGGGGTGCCTCTCGATGAACTCATCGAGGTCGACCCTCGTTGCGTTCTTTGCTGCTGACGTGGAGGACGCAGAGGTCTCCTCCACGATGGACATCTCCACGTCCGGTGTTGAGGCCGCAGGCCCGAGGGTCTTCTGGGCGGGCAGAGGGTCACGCGGGGCAACGATTTCCGGCCCGAGCGGGAGGCGGCTCTGGATGTTGTGAATTGGCCGGGCGAGGGCCCACGGGACCCTCAGGCGCCTGCAGGGACGGAGCAGGGGTCACAAGTGGAGGGGCAGAAGGCGTCTCCTCCATAGGTAAGGCTGGGGCCGCTGGTGGAGATGGCCGAGGTGCGGATGGATGGAGCACAGCTCGGGCCACGGGAGGAGCGCTGAAAACCTCCATGGCTGGACTGGGAGGCGCTGGCGCAGGAGGCGCGGCCGAGGTCCGCCTAGGTAGCCCAGGCGCAGTTGATGGTGGGAGGCTGGTGGAAGGGGGCGGTGAAGCCCGTCTGGAGGTGGTGGGCCGCCCATGGAGTTGGGGGCAGTTTGCTCTTCGGTGACCTTGACCACGGCATTTCGAGCATTTAACTCCGTGGGTCAGGAAAGCTGGCCATGGCTCGCCCTTGATCCTCAGTTCGAATCGAGAGGGGAGCATTTCGACGGTTATGCCGTCATGGAGGAGTATAAAGGCCTCCCGGCGGCCGTCGGTGAAATCAAACTCTCCAACCCCTAAGCTGTTTGGGGGCGATGGAGGTTATTCGGCCGTATCTGGAGAGAGCATCCATGACGGCGGCGTCTCCCACAAAGAAGGGGAGGTTCCCAATCGTGACTCTGATTGAAGTTCTCCTGAAGGGGAAGGTCTTGAGAAGGGTTCCCTCGATCTCGAGGCCCTCTCGAACTAGGCGCTCCGCCAGGGATCTGTTGGCGAGTCCGACCAAGTATTGCCCGTTCACCTTAGTGAACTGGACAATGTTTCTTGTGTTTCCGACCACCTTTTCCAAAGCTTTCATGTACTGGTAGGTCTGGTATTCCGGGCAGTACTCGAGGAAACAGCACTGCTCCTCGGTGCAGGACGCCTGGCGAGCCCTGGCCTCCATGACGTGTGCCCCTCGTGGTCCTGATTTCCTGGACCTGGGGCATCCGTCCCGTCGACGGTCGCTGTCGGCGAGAAGTGCCAGCGCTGTTAGACTGCGCGGCCATGGCAGGCAGATCCGGCGAGTCGCGGCGCCTTTTCCTGCCTTTTACGACTGTGAAGCTGTCATCCTCCTCAGAATTCACATTCTCGCATAGTCTGCCCAGTTTCTTTGGGCATAGGCACCGCGGTTGGAAGAAGAGAGAGCCGCCAAGTTGAACGGCGCGGCCGAATTTACATTTCTTCCGTCGGCGGGAGAATTTGCATAAGTTTCAATTTTCTCATTAGTATTCGAGATATTTCTCTGCGAATTGAAAATTGCAGATTTCTCTGCACAGGGCAGTTCTTCGTTGCTGTGCCATCCAGGCATTTGATCAGCATTTAATGGGCTTCCAGCCCGTACCAAACTCGGCATACTGCGGTAGCCATGCACCCGCCAGGGTGGAAAAAAGACGGAGCTCGACAAAAGCGTGCCGCTCAGTCGGCGTGTAGACATGTGGTGTACTTACAGTACAAGCTGTCACTACCCACCATGGCCTGGTACTACATGTGTAGACATGTGGTGTACTTACAGTACAAGCTGTCACAGCGCTCTAACCACCATGATCTAAAACTACATGTTTGATAAAAGGTTTTCTAGATATAACATAAGATTATACATATATCTATCTATCTAGATTATCCTGAACTATAAAAAACATTTATTAATATTCAAATACACTTATTGAATTCTTCTGATAATAAAAGCTTTTAAAAATATGTCATTTTAATTTACAAAATATTCAGTGGAGTAATACGTGTTCATTTATGATAACAATTTATTCCATATATAGTGTTTCTTTCAAACGTTAACACAAAAATTCGTTATAATATTTCAGAAACGTAAAAAAAATAAAACATTACTCTGTACGTAAAATAAGGATTCAAATTCTAACCAACTTTAAAGAGCTCCTAACTAGAAAAGGAGTAAACCCCAACACAAAAAAAAACGATTGCGAAATTATTATCAATAAATAATTTTCATAAATATTTTATTACCGAGTTGGTAAATAAACGCGTTTTTTCCCCTCTTCTCTTCTCCATTTCTTCCCGAATTAAAAATGACCTAATCAATCCTTTTCTAGAAGAAGGGGTTTGAAAATTTTCAGAGAAAAAAAAAGCATATTTATGATCTTGAAATTTGAAAGGGGGGAAAACAGAAAAAAAAAAGAATTAAAGAGGAAAAATCATTTTCAATCAATCGACGAAAGATTCCTTTTAGGTTAAATATATATATATTTATTTAAACATGTAAAATACACTCTAAAACAGATTGAAAGAAATTGATAAAAAAAAAGTATAGAATAAATGAAGAATTTTAAATTCCTTCATGAAGAGATTGATTAGCTTCTCTTTTTTTAAAAAAAAAACAAGCTTATTTTAAATATATACTAATTTTGGAGTGTTTCCTTTAACCGAGAGAGGGTATCAAGAATTTACGTGGCAAAAAAAAAAAGGTTGATATAAAAAAAAACACAAGATGGCGGAAGGAAATAGGGTATAGATGTTTGTATAATTAAAGAGGGAAAAAAAATTGTTGGGAAAATTTCTGGAGTCCATAGAGGAAGGCGGGGAAGTGTCAAACCTACGTTTGGTTGGATTTGCTTAAAGCTTTGAAGGCAGCAAACCTTATGCTTTAATTTTTTGCCTCACGAAAACTATGCTGA